>JAEIGR010000016.1:1200000-1627500 GCA_018904305.1 Scaptomyza montana | reverse complement strand
TGAGGATCAATCAGGTTTCTTTAAATTGTTCAATCTTATTTTAAGTACTAATATTGAACTGAATAAACTTTTGGTTTTATGTGATAAAAGTTTAAATTTTATTTACTAATCGATGTTTTTATGTATACGCATCGATTAAAATCGATTGTGACCTCCATTAATATTTAAACTGCACTAGCTTATAGCTATTTACAAGCAGGTAAATCGAATAAGAGTCGTGAGATTGCGTGACATTAAATTAGCTTAATTCAGCTGTAATAACAATTGAAGGTCATTGCAGTGGAACAGAATTCAGCGATGAAAGCTAGACCAAGGTTTTCCGTAAATCAGCCAGGCTACAAAGGTAAAATTATAAAAGAAACACCCCCTAATCCCACAGGAGGAAATCTCAAACATAAAACAAAGACAATGTCTATAAAGCTTAGACAAAGAACCGACAGGACGGCTGAAAGAGATTATTAAGCCAGCAGGGCAGGATTATTTTCCGGATATCCAGCAACCCCTACAGCCTTTTATCTTGGAATAGATCCCGGCTTCTTTCTATAAATAGAGGACAAGGACCGGATTCTCTAAGACCTCACACTGAACAATCTACTGTTTTGTAGATTTATAGACTTTAATAAACAAAGTTCTTAAAAAAAAGTGCGACGCGGTTATATCGTTAAGGTTTTCAGTGCACAATCGCCGTCGGCACATTGCCGATCGGCTTGCGAGATAAATTAATAGTAAATCCTGAGAACGAAATTATGTACAGTTCTAAATACAATGTACAAATTTACTTATTGAAAACACACTATAGAGCAGCAACGGAGTTGAAACTGTATGAACATAAAGGTAACATCACATAGAGTCGCCAAATTGACTAAAAACCTATTGACTAAACAAAGTGGTGCAGAGACTCCAGACCTCACCACTGCTTGTTTTCTGCTTAGCCTTTGTGTGCTTGGGTTGTAGGAGGTACAGTTTGCGGACTAGGCAAAGAAAATATTTAGTATATTTCTGCTCTATAATTTTAGCGTTTGTTACAATAGGGCAGACAGACTGGAGTGCCAATCAACTCCGAAAAGGCTATGCTCGCACGGCACTTTACTGCAAAGGTCCAAAACCGGACAAACTAGCATGAAACCCTACGGAAGAATGTGAGAACGCGATAGAAACGCACATCATTAGTAGAAGAAGACCACGAAAATCACCGCGACGGATGAGCCACTTTAAACCTTCGTACGTAACCGAAATCCTGCAAAAATAAAGACACACAACTGCAGAACTTCTGGATATTTCTCAGGCATTCAACAAAGTTTGGTTGGGAGGTCTGATGCATAAGATCAAAACAATGTTCCCAAACAACACACATAAACTGCTTAAGTCGTACCTCTACGACAAGAAGTTCGCAGTAAGGCAGTGCGACGTGGACCAACACTATACGTGCTATTTACAGCAGAATTAAGGTAAACGAACAAAAATGCAAACAAGTAACTTTCACCCTTAACAGAACAAAAATGCAAACAAGTAACTTTCACCCTTAACAGGCAAGTTTATCCACCGCTCACGTTAAGCAACACCGCAAACGAAGTCACGTATCTGGACGTACACCTAGATAGAAGACTTACATTGCGTCGACACATTGAAGCTAAGAGATCACATCTCAAACTGAAAGCCAAAGCCTCCATTGGCTTATCAATGCTCATTCTTCTCTTAGTCTGCACTGCAAGGTCCTGCTCTACAACCTTGTTCTAAAACCAATCTGGACATATGGTTCCCAGTTATGGGGGAACCGTGGTATGTTCGAAGTGCAGACATTCATAAATACTTAAACATCTTTACAGTCAAGCAGGTAATAGCGGAACAAAAAGTAAAAAACTTAAGCAAAATCTCATCGCACACAAATCATCTCGCAAGTGGTCTTACAAGGCTGTGCAGCCGATCCAGTTTTCGTCGTAACGATTTACCAACCGATCTAGTGATGAATTTTAGGGACGAGCACTCAGAATACAGTTTAGCTTTAACGAAGGCGTTCTTTTACCTCTTTTATGGCTTTTTAGCAAAGATGATGTTATTATACTCGTTACCGAAGGTAAAGATATATTGGTTTTGTGCAATGTCCGTCATGGTGTCTGTCCGTCTGTCCGTCTGTCCGTCCGTATGTGTGCAAGTTTTTTCCACACCCTTCAAGCTAGAGACTTGAAACTTTCCAGTTCTCTTTATCTATGGGATAGTAAATTAAAGTGTCAAGATTGGGGTTCTACGATAACTGGTGGGCTGAAAAATCGATAAATTCGATAACTCAAAACCGATAAATCCACATATTTCGCACATCCTTACAGCTAGAACTACCGAGTTTGGTAAGAAGATAGCTACTTGCAACCCCCAAAAAACTGCATCAAAAAATGTGGATGCCACGCCCACCCATACGGCCCCCAGCCCCCCATTCCCCACCTTTTACAAACTTTGAGCTAGAATCACCAAGTTTGGTATGAAGATAGCAATTGACATTCCACATAGATCTGCAGCAAAAATTTTGATGCCACACCCACCCATACCGCCCCCAACCCCCCTCTCCCCACTTTTACAAACTTTGAGCTAGAGTCACCAAATTTGGTATGAAGTCAATAGCAATTGACATTCCACAAAGATCTGCATCAAAACTTTTGATGCCACACCCACCCAATCCGCCCCCAGCCCCCCTTTCCCCACCTTTTACAAACTTTGAGCTAGAGTCACCAAATTTGGAAGGAAGATAGCTGGTGGCATCCCCATCTGCATCGGAGAATCTTTAAGGCAGCGTACACCCCTGCCGCATCCGTACCCCTTTGCAATCAGGCCTCTTTTTCCGGTTTTAATACTGGTAACGAGTATACCGCAGTCGGTTGCGTCCGACTGCAACGTTTCCACTTGTTTTTAGAACTAATTTTCCTCAAACTAGATTGGAATCTAAACATCCAGGTAAAGATGACGGGAATATTTGGCCACCAAATTTAAAATGCGGATTTTTTATGTACACCAAACTTGGCAATATTCACATAGAAAACGATATTTCCAAAGTTTCAAGTCTAGCATTCGAGTAAGCATTGACCTTCAAAAGTTTTGTAACAAAGTACGTTGGTATAGACAAACGAACGGACAATTAGCATCACAGACATTGCACAAAACCAGCAAGATTTTCCACACTTGGTATCATACTTTACAAATATCATACTATCTTCTTAAATGAGCGAAAATTTAAAACTCTTACCCAAATGTCTTCCAAATGTCGAAACATGTAATATTCATCCAGGAAAATGCCGCCATTAGGAAAAAGTATACAAAAAATCCTTTAAAAAAAGTTGTTTAAATCAAAAATAGAGAAATGCCAGCTTTAAAGAGCTATTGATTTATTTACCTGAGAAAAAGCAAATGTCATTGTTTGATGTAGGCATCAATTGCCCCAAAGCGATTCCAAGGTACGCAAAGAGGAGACTGACAATCAAACAAATTAATATTTTTCCGGGAAGATTACGCAACTTTTCTATTGAAATATACACCACAAGTGTAATAACATAAAAACAACACGATATCAGAAGACCAACCGGGTACATTTTAAATCGTATGCGATCATTGCCAACCACTTTGGAATCAAAGCACACAAATGTGTACAACTGTTCTGAAAATAAATGATTGGTTAAAGAATTTCAATATTGATACGGACGGGTAACAAGTAATAGTGCTCTAGTCGACTCTGCACATATACAATATTTCTCTAGTCTGCTGTAATCAAAAAAGTTTCTTAATTATGTTCGTGTTAATAATTCGGTCAATATGATCTTAAACTATTGGTATATATTACCAATAGGCAATGATAGTATTAACATCGGAAACAGATTTTTTTCTTATATAAGGACTAAATATGCATCGGTTTTTTTTTTATGTGTTAGCATCTATTCGCGCGGTAGCGTGACTATTTAAAGTCACACACTATCAAACTTCTCTGCCGTAACTCACATGCATACCTCGCTGTGTTAATTCGCTGCTGTAACTCGCTGCTGTAACTCACACAGATAGGCAGTCCAAAATTGAAATAGTATGTGGTTGTTGTACAACAACTGTCTCTGCCTGTAAATGAATATGATGGTATTGGTGTTGCGGCAGAGAAAAGTGGTCTTAAAAGACGAAGTCTAGCTCGTGAATTAACGACGCTTTTTGTTGCTTTGCATTCGTTATGTTGATGTGTTAACATCTATACGCGCGGGCAAGGTATGCTTAAGAAGGTACTCGCGCTCACTCTCTCGCTCTCTCTTCACTTCTTAAATTGTCAGTCTGTTAGCAGCAGTTGTGAGCGACGCATCTCCGCGGACGATTTTTTCGTGTTAAACTTTTTGTGCTACAGACTTTACGTATTTTTGCAATGGCGCCTCCATGATAAAGAAATTAAGCTTCAAAAGCAAAAACAAAAAATAATAGGCAACAAAAGATTTTAAAAATTTTATTATAGAAGAAAAAACAAATAAACATAAATTAAAATTTATAATTTCTTCTGTTATATTTATTAAATCATTCTTTTCGTAGTTGCAGCAAAAAACTCACATATGTATATGTATACCTTTTGACACAAGCGAGCAAATTCATTACTCTCTCGCTCTCTCTCTCTCTTCTGTCAATTTGACAATTAAGTAAGAAGTCGTGAGCGAGCAAGTGCGGCTACCTTCTTAAGTATACCTTGCGCGCGGGTAGCGTAAAACCACAAAGTCAAATTGTTGCGTTAATTCTCAGCGTTAATTCGCTGCCGAAAGTCGCTGCCTTAACTCAAAGATAGGAAGTCCAAAATTGAAATAGTATATGGCTGTTGTACAACAATTGTCTCTGCCTGAAAACGAATATGATCGTATTGGTGTTGCGGCAGAGAAAAGTGGTCGCAAAAGACGAAGTCTCGCTCGTGAATTAACGAACGCTGTCTATTGCTCTGCATTCGCTTTGTTTTGTTTGTGCTTAATTGCAGAGAAGCAGCCGACTGAGACGGCCGAGTCACGCGGTTCTGCTGTTTATTTTATGCCCACAAACAACCACAAAATAAAATACTATTACGTACAAGCTTATTTACTTGTAGGTGCAGGGTTTCTGGGTTGGCAATTATTAACATATTTAGTTATAATAGAGAATAATGGGTTGGCAATAATTAAATTTAGCTATAATAAAAAGTGTGAGTTTGTGTGCATTCACAAAAGAAGCAAAACGGAAATGCACTAGACGAATGATGAATGTTGGATACCCTAATAAAATATAAGTGCTATGTAGTTAGGGGATATGTAGTTATAGAATATATTTCCAGTAATTGCATATTTTGATAATTTTGATTAGCAAAGGTTGGCGTTAGCACACAATTGAGAAATAACTATTAAAAGTTTAATAACATATCATCTTGCAACATTATAAGAGTATCCAACATTTATAATTCGTCTAGTGCAATTATGTATTGCTTCTTTTGTGAATACACACACACAACACACACACACTTACAGACTTACATAGTGGACTTCTTTAATAAGAGAATAAACTGACGAATGATGAACCCAAACTCAAAAAGTAAGCCCAAATTCAATAAAATATTTTTGTTCAAGAAAACGTGCTCATAGCAATAATACAGTTACAAACACACCAACAAACAGGTGTTAACACATCGCCCGTGAGCTCTAACACTCATTGATATTTTTACTGTTTTTACTCGTTACCGAAGGTAAAGAGTATATTGGCTTTGTGCAATATCCGTCCGTCCGTCTGTCCGTCTGTATGTTCGCAACTTTTTTCCACACCCTTCAAGCTAGAGACTTGAAACTTTCCAATTCTCTTTATCTATGGGATTGTAAATTAAAGTGTCAAGATTGGGGCTCTACGATAACTGGGGGGCTGGCAAATCGATAAATTCGATAACTCAAAACCGATAGATCCACATATTTCGCACATCCTTACAGCTAGAACTACCGAGTTTGGTAAGAAGATAGCTACTAGCAACCCCCAAAAAACTGCATCAAAAATTTGGATGCCAAGCCAGCCCATACCGCCCCCAGCCCCCCTTTTCCCACCTTTTGCAAACTTTGAGCTAGAGTCACCAAATTTGGAAGGAAAATAGCTGGTGGCATCCCCATCTGCATCGGATAATCTTTAAGGCAGCGTTCACCCCTGCCCAGGCCTCTTTTCACCGGTTTAAATACTGGTAACGAGTATACCGCAGTCGGTTGCGTCCGACTGCAACGTTTCCACTTGTTTATTCATAATGCTTGTGCATATTGGACTACGAGCAAAGACTATATTCGAGCACTTTTACTTGTTAAATAAAAATATAAAATTTACCTTTTGATTAATGAATGACGAATTTTTAACTTTTTCAATGCAATATTGACTGTTTGCATACATTTTGTTCGTGCTTGTTATAAACAACGATCCGTTTGTTGAACTGATTATATGCGATTCATCTGAAAAAGAGTCCGGATCCAAGCGAAATTTTGGGCACTCCAACCCCGTCAGTACTCCAAATTCTGGAATGAAATGAAATTACTCGTCAATCTGTATGAGGCACATTTAAATGTGACCCGACACTGCATTTCGTTTAATAATACCCCACAGGTTTATGGATTGGGTCAGCGATCCCGAGTTAAGATGCAGGCACTATATTATCCGTGAACTGTCACTGTGCCAGGGTATTTTAGTAGTTAACAAAGAGAAATAGTTAAGAAAGACCCTACAAATGGAAGTGATCAGTGTAAAAAGAAGTCGATCTAGCTATGTCTGTCACTCGAATCGTCCATCAGTATACAAAAACTATAGAGTAGGAGTCTAAACAAAAAGCGGAAGGAACACTTTTAAGTATGCTATTTGATTGAACAACATGGACCAGATAAGCCCATTTTAAAGCGTACGTCAGGTACAAAAGGTTGATCCAAAAACCATAAAAATTAATCTAAAACCCACATATGTTGAAATACTGTCGAAAACAAAAGCAGGGCAAAAAAAACAGAATTATTGGTCGTCAATAAATGTACCTATCCAAATCTGTGGTAAAAATTCATTAGGAAAATCTTTTAATTTGGTTCACGCTCCGAAAAAAGTTATCAGTCAGCTTATTATCAATTAATTATTGGATTTTGATATGAGCCGGTGAATTTCTGTCTGCAAATTTTCGATATCTCTGTCGGAAATGTTTAAGAAAACTAGTAATACCATTTGCATATACATACTAGCTATTATACATAAGTATAATCGCACTTACCTGAGGGTTTCGAAAAATTAGCGCTGATATTCATGCTTTCAAAACTACGAAATTTAAAATCGTTTGCAATTTTTCTACAAGAAGTAGTCATATTTTTTTTCGAGTAGAATTCACCATCGGCGCAACACCTTCGAACACATGGTATGACATCGCATATTTTAGCATTTTGGCATGTGCGAATTAAAAATTGTTGAGTGATTTTATTTATTGGTGAACTTAGTAAGTTTTTACTTATATCGTCAATTGCCTCAATGCAATATTCACTTCTCTTAAATAGTTTGCTGTTGTCTTTAAACATAAGCTGATTATTTTTTAAGCTTATTGCTTCCGCTCTCACAACATACTCAACTAGAACTTTGTTATTAGGGCACTCAAATGAATCATCAATAAAAATCATTGGTGTTTCAAATATGTGAGAGTATAAATTAAAATCGGGTTCACGTAAAAAGCACTTGTTTAGTTCCGTAACATAAGTATACCCATGTGGGCAACATTTATTTATAATTCCCACGCTTTGCAAAGCATTATCATTGCTAGATTTACATGCAACAACTATAAGACGTTTGTTTAAAAAAAGTAGGCATGATTTTGCTGGCACATCCACTGATTTTTCAGTATCAAGTGATATATTCGAATACATATTTCGCGCACATTTTTGTAATTCTATTTGGCTAGTAGATTCGTTTTGATTTTTTTTCAATTTATAACCATTCGGAGTTTCCATTGTACCCAGTACAACGACCTTTTCGGGACTGTCCGTTTTATTTTGAGTATTCTGTGCTGATATGCATTCGTAACCATTTGAGGTACTATTTTGCACGCGTATCCGTAATAACGCCGCTTGTGCACTGCAGCATATTTCAACTGAACCGATTGTTGTACTAACATAACTGAAAATTAAACACATAGAGACCAACGACGCACTCATCTGAAATGATGAGAATTTATAAATTTTGCGTACTAATCAAATGAATACAAATTTATAGTTACATGGAGCAAGTAGGTTTTTAACATAAGAAGGTAGCTTATCTTTCGATTGATACCGCACAATATAGAAATACGTATTAGTAAGTGGCGATCCAGAGTCCGACTGAGGTATGTTTCCTTACGGTCGAATATTGTGGATAACAATACATTAATAAAAAAAAAAAAGATAAATAAATTGGTTTTCACACAGACATACAGACAAATGTATATATTGATGTATGTATATATGAGCATACTTAAATAAACACATTATATTTATATGTACATGTTTATTGTTTACGTCTTTAAGTGTTTACGTATACCTATCAATATAATCAAACGTTTGATGGTGTCTGTGTGTGCTCCCCTCCAAAAAAAGTATTTGATTCTGACCCATAAGTACTGCTCGCTGCATGACTCTCCTAATAGAAGTTGTTGCCGCATGTACACATTGAATGTCGCTAATTCGCATTAATACAGGGTCGGAAATGTTAGTAGTTTAAGAAGGATGTTGCTTTATGAGATGGCTGTTAATATTGCACTCTAGTTAAGTGGAAATTAATGACATGAATTTATACGATGATAGCAGAGAGCGCAAAATAAGTAGAAGGCTCTAGTCAAGAAAGCTCGACTAAGAGATACCCTGAACCCTATATATTACGGGTGCAGGCAATGTTTGTATGCATGTGTTTGTGTGTGAAAACAGTAAATATCTGTACTTACTACTTAATGCTTGACTTCGATATAGATTAATCTACATCAAAGTTTCTGGATCAGGTTCCAAAATATCCAAATCCAAGATTTAAATATAGCCGATAACATGTTTGCATCGGAAACCGGAAGAGTTATCGATAATTTGATACAAACCTAACCAGCGCGTGGTTTACAAAAACATTAATCGCAAATCTCAATCAAATCGACTCGACTGTTGATGCTCGTCAAGAATAAATATACCTTACATGGCCGAAATTTTTTTTGTTCTATTTTGGGATCCCTTACGTCGTGCTGAACCGCACAATGCATGTTGAAAAAGAAGAAGAAAAGGGCCAATAAAGGGGGACTAAGAAAGCAAACATTAAAAAACAATTATTCAAAATTATCTAACCATGGCTTAGTCCAAAGCAAACCCATTAATGTGATTAAATGCATTAAATTACATAGTGCTTTCCTTGTACAACATAAGATGCAATACCTACTACTAACCAAATTTTATGTGCAATAAGTTTTCACCAAAACAAAAACTGTTAGACTCTATGCGTTCCAAATGAGAGTCGACAAATAAGGGACACCCTAGTATCTTTTTTAACAAGTAAACGACAAAAATTTTATTTGTATTGTTTTATGTGATTATGTGCAAGGTAGACAATAACATCTTGTAATTAACATATAGTACGTCAAGTTTTTCTCTTTAGTACTCACCTTCCGCGTTAGTATTCCAAGATCTGTTAGATTATTGCCAAGCTAAAATTCAAATTGAAACTACCTTACGGTTATAGGTACACAGGTTGTATGTCGTTGGGTTGCACCTTCATGTAATGCGCCAGAGTTAAAACAAGTATAAATGTTCCGTTGTACGCAACCGACTGCGAAATACCATTAATGAAGAAGAGGTGCTTAGTCTGCTTGCCCATGTTTGCAATGTTTTTGCATTTAAAAATTCATAATTCCGCCTCAAAACCCCAATCGTTCTCCTGCCGCAGGCCTCGGGGCAATTGGCCCGTCAGACCCCTCCTCTCGTCGGGCCAGTGGTTCGATATCTAAATAAGCTAGTGAGCAATTAAATTTTTGAGGAAAACTTTTTATTTCAGAAAATATATATATATATATATTTTATTTATTTATTTATTGTCCAGTCGACATAAAAAAAGTTGATTTAAGTTAATTCAATTTAAAATAGAGCTGAAATTACAAAATTACAGGTAAATTATTAAAGTCAATTTTAAAAAATAAATATTTGAAAATAATTTTGAATTTTATGTATAAAAAATATAAACAGATATTGTTCTAGGGAGAAAATTAGATGTTCAACATTTGTGGCTTCGACCCCACAAACACTTTTGCAAAATCATTATGCTCGTTTTACCTATTTCAGGTTCTTGGTATAGAAATATGTATGTACGTACGAGCAAACAAATACTTTTATATAAAAAAGTACAAAATGAAATGCATGTCCTTTCTTATGTACAAGTTCATATCATTTGTACGCTGTGAACTACTTTTTATGTACACTCCTATGTATGTATATTTGTGAACTTGCAAGGTGTGTCTAGAATGGCTTGCGGTGAACGAGGGCAGTTATGCAAGAATATATACCAATAAAGTACTACGTAAAATTGATGTCAATATTGTTACATAAATTTAATGCAGACTAAATTTTTTTTGTAAAAGTTAATATCTTTATATTAATATAGTGCGAACTCGCTCAACGCAACTCTCGTTACACGCAACTTCTCGATAATTGCAACAACCGAATTCTTAAAATTTTCCTTCGGTTTTTGCAACCACCTCCGTTTTCACAATTGGCCAAATTTTAATAGGTTGCTTTGAGTGAGGTCGTACTGAACTTAATTCCAATACAAGTTTGGTAAATAGATTATACATATGTATTTATAATTTTCAGCATAAGTATTTTTGAAACTTGGAAGAGTCCACAAAGACCAACAATTTTGTGCACAAGTCCTAAGTCCTAAGTCTATCAATGACAAACGGAAATATGGCACAATAACAATTTTTTGAAACTACATAAAATTTATTTATAATATTTACTGATTATTATCGGTAGCCTTAAGATCGTTAAAAAAATCACTGAAGCTGGGAAAAAAAATTAAAACTGATTGTATATTTCAACCTACGTGAGCCCTTTAAAATGTTCTATGCGTTTGAGTACAGGGTATCTTTTGGTCGATAGCTGTGTAGTAGCTGAATAGACCATTCTTTTTTTGTTTATTGTTTTTCTGTGTTCCCTATATAAAATTTAAAATGTAACGGAACCATATGGTAATATTTTTTTTACTGAGAAAGACAACCGAAAAGGAAAAGATTCAAAATATTAACAAAAGTTGTGAAGCGTACAAAAATTATCACATGTCGCTTTTTAAAATCAATGATTACTGCAATACAACAAACAAGCTGATGCTAGCGCCTGTTTTTTAACAAAACTAAAACCAAGAACAAGACAATCGCAAAGTTTAACTCTATCTTATTTGATGTGTTTGTCTTACAAAATAGCACGGAAACAAAAGAAAAATATGACATAAACTTTTTAACATAATTTACTATGAGACAGGTAATACATTCAAATTCATTTTTAGCACATTTTACACCAATTTGTGTTCTGAGTGTACAAACACTGTAAGGCATATTGATACTTTAAGAGAAATTTTTCCAGAGAATTGGAAAGCAAACATTTACAAAAAATTCCCAAGATAAGAGAAAGTTGTTATGGCCTTGCTGATATGTTACTTTGCATCGTATTTATCAACACATGAGTAGTCTTAGTTGTTAATTCTTTGTTTAAAACCGGTATTATTCCTTGTGTAAAAATGCGAATATCAATACAAACACTAATTTTTTCTGTTGTGCTGCCGGCAATTGCTGTGTCTGCACTTGAATATGGAAGTTCTAATCCCGCGGAGCCCTTTGATTTACAAACGCTCAGCTCGGATGCACAAACATCAAGACAACAAACAACTGGTGCCCCGAATTTTGTACGTCTTGTAATTATGCGATTAATATACGGTCTTGCTTCCACAATGGGTATAGAAGACCGATTGGAAGATACTTTTAACGGAGCTTTTGTGCCCCCAAGCGCCGACGATGGATTTGGAATAGGAGACCTAGGAGGTGGTGAAGAAGATGATGAGGGATTACTTGGCGATGTTTTTGGGGATGACACATTATTTTGATAAGAGTTGAAATTTTAAATATTCGCCTAAAAATAAGTGCCTCGTAAAATTAGAAAAACATCTTGTTCGTTTAAAGCATTAACATTAAATAATGACTAACTTATTTTAAAACTTAAATATTAAAGCATTTATTGTAAGACTGTGAGATTTATTTTTTATATTTCGGAGTTAACAATCAGAAGAAAGTTCATTGTTAATAGAATACCTTTTGGTTAAAAAGAGTCGCCAAATAAGTTGTGTCTTTATGTTTGCGGTTTACGATTTATCCGAAACAAAACGTGTTAATGGATTAGATAAATGATTAACTATTTTTTGGCTATAAAAGAATGTATACCAACAAAAATCAAACGATCCAAGATAAGATTTTTATGCATAGAATAAGCCTGCAAAATTTAAAAAGAATATCGTTTCAGTAGTTTCCGAGTACTTTTGGTCACCTTTTTTAAAAGCAGTTACTGTCATCAGCTGACACTGGAAATCATAACTCAATAAGTTTTGTTCGTCGTTTATTTATGTAGAGGTATGCAAACATGATAAAGTGCTATACAAATTATGCAACATGATTGTATCTCAAGGTACAGGTTAACAGGTTAAACCCACATTCTTTTCGCAAAATCTGTTTTAGATAGGAATTCCCAAAACTCAGCTCTTGAATGTAATAGAACGCGTAAGCCATCTGCTGGAGGACAGACACTTCATCAGACGTTCAAAGGTGGCCGGAGCGCCACAAAGTCAGAAAGGCATAACGGTCGAGCCAAAACCAATCATCCATGCCAAACGCTGTCCGCTGTTCTTATCTTTGTTTTCAAGCCGCCAAGGTGCGCTCGATAAGGTGCCCAAGAAATTGTCGGCCCTCGAACGGAGACAGCTGTCCCTTGCTTCATCTTCCAGCTTCCTTTATTCTCACAAAACCGCGCGCTCACGTGTCTCGTATAATAAGATCTTTTAAATGGGCATCCTCCTTTCGTTTCACGATCAACCCCAGGTTATCATTGTAATGAAAAACGTTGTCTGCTTCCTTGAACTTTTATTTATCGCTCTCTAAAAGGTCTTTTTGCGCATCTTTCCGCATCTGGCAAGGCTCCTCGGCTACAAAGGCCACCGGCTCCTTATTTCTAAGTTGCGCAAAAGATCTTTGTGGAAAAGTTCCGAAAAAAGTGTTGCGGGATGGATCTACCAACTACTTTCCATAAATAATCTTTATTAGCGCTAGCTCAAAATCTGTGGGTAGGTTACGCAATTCCTATTTTAATATGCAGGGACCTGGGGCACAGTGGTAAGGCTTGGTCAAAAAATTTCTTATGCAGTTTGTTGAGAAAGGCAAAATCTATTTACACAAAAGCTTGTGTAACTATCCCTAAATATCCTTATGGGTTCGCATCTTAAAGTGTATCAATTTGATTAACATTCCAGCTTGGGTAATATTTGAAGTGTGTATAATCTTAAGCTCTTATGGTGTTGCGTTTGTGCGGGACGACAAACAGCGTTAAAGCGATATATACCAAAAAGCTAAGCATTAAAGGTCCGTACAGCGCCCGTACTGTAAAAACTTCATATAAAAACAAGTGGAAATGTTGCAGTCGGACGCAACCGACTGCGGTATACTCGTAACCATTTTTAAAAGAGGCCTGATTGCAAAGGGGTACGGATGCGGCAGAGCTGCACGCTACCTTAAAGATTCTTCGATGCATATGGGGATGCCACCAGCTATCTTCCTTCCAAATTTGGTGACTCTAGCTCAAAGTTTGTAAAAGGTGGGGAAAAGGAGGTGGAATGGGTGGGCGTGGCTCCAAAATTTTGATGCAGATTTTTGGGGGTAGTTGCCAGCTATCTTCCTACCAAATTTGGTGGCTATAGCTCCACAACTCTGGAAGATACACGCATTCCCGTTTTTGACAAAGCGTTGGGGCAGCTGGGGCCGGCTAGGGCAGTATTGGTGGGCGTTGCATTCAAACTTTTGATACAGTTTCTGGGGGGTCATCATCACCTATCTTGGCATAAAATTTGGTGGCTCTAGCTCAGTAGCTAGATATAGGCTTTTCTGACTTCAAAATGTATGGGAAGGGGGGCTGGAGCGGAATAGGTGGGCGCGGCTCCAAAATTTTTGATGCAGTTTTTTGGGGTTGCTAGTAGTTACTTTCTTGCCAAATTTGGTAGTTCCTGGTGTAAGGATGTGCGAAATATGTGGATTTATCGGTTTTGAGTTTTGGAATTTATTGATTTGCCAGTCTCCCGTTATCGTAGAACCCCAATTTTGACACTTTAATTTACTATGCCATAGATAAATACAATTGGAAAGTTTCTCTCTAGCTTGAAGTGTGTGGAAAAAACATGCTACCTTCGGTAACGAGTATATAAAGTCTCGTGCAGCGGCCGTACCGTAATAACATAACCCAGTATGCATTTCTGTTAGTTAATGTCCGTACGGTAGTGTTGAGCAATGAAAATGTTAAAATGTTTTTACGGCAGTAATTAGCGCTCTCCACTTATTTACTGTCGTAAAAGTGCAACAACATGTCGGGCAAAAGCCGGCTTATACATTTTTCGGAAAATATTAACAAAATTTTACTAATTCATGCTCCATTAGAGCCATACTTATTGTTTTGGCATTCAATGGTGCCCTACAAGAAACTAATCAAAATAAATTTAGTAATTCATGTGAAACAATTTAATAAACATATGTATTTGTATTCTTCAACTATAGCCGACCGGTACTGCCATGGTATAGATCTGTAAGGTGAATTTGTATAGTCTTTGGTAATCTCAGTAATCTCTGGCAATCTCAGCTCTGTCCATCAAATATGGGTTCACTCAAATGATATTATTGCTTTTTGCTTTTGCAGCCTGCCTTTTTTTTATAATCGCCAACAGCAAGGCGCTTGTTATACACAAACACGAAAGTAGCGTACGTTGGTCGCAAATCATTATTTTACTTGACAAGTAAACAAAACACAGCTGCATTTCCGATTTATTAAGAGAAAGCTCTACCGCCACAATATGTGAATTTTTCAACACTTGGCGTTACGGTCGTAAATTCTGTGCATTACGGTACGGGCACTGTATGGGGCATCTGCGTACAGGCCTTAGAAAGGGTGAGGTATCTGTTCAACTAGAGATAATTTTGTATTTTTTGCGTGATACACTCAGCCTATAAAGAATTTTTTCCGCTGTCCGCACCCGAAACGTAGCTCCTACGAAACAAATTGACTCGCAATGTGTTTTTAGTCTAATTGACGGCTATATGTGTTACTTGCTTAGTAGGTTAGTATAACAGTACAAGTAAAAAAAAAAAAAACTTAAAACTTAAACAAAACAGTTTTGGTTCAAGGTGGAATCATATTAATGTGATTTTAAGCAAAACATTGTCCTTTTTATTTGAAAACTAGTTTAATGATAAAAAATAATTTCTATGAGAACCAATTATTTGTCATGTAAAATTTTTGTTAAATGATTACTCGAATTCGGCTACAGGTCTTAAATTTGCCTACCATCTAATAAAAAATGTTTGAGGAAATGCGATTAAAACCAAGTGGAATTAAGTTTAATGTTACAATATTAATTTCATTTAAAAAAGTCATACAAAAATTTGTATGTCATACTATTTGTTTTAAGATGTAGTGCAAGGAGACTGAAAATAAGATAATCGATAGAAGTTATCGCTGCAGATTGATTTTTTTTTTTTTTGTACTAATTCCATTCGTTTCTGCGTGGAAGTTTATAAGTTTATATTCTTTCATTGTGAGCTACTGTTGTTTTGTTTTTTTTAAGGAGAGTAAAATTGACGGAAGTAATGTAAGTGTATATTATTTTTGTGTTTGGAATACACACCTATCAATATAACATCATACGGTCAATATATTGCTGGAAAGCCTTCAGAAGGGCAGAGCGTTTTCACTTCAATAGATTTGTATACATATGTATATACATAGAGTAAATTTTTAGTTACACAAATTAAATCAAAAAATAGAATGTACATACATACGTACTTTTGTCTATTCACAATTCATAGTTGAACATGCATGCAAGTGTACCATAGAATGTGACATTTACAAAACTTTTACCTATTTGCATATGTGCAAAATATGTATGGGCATACACACATACAAACAAATAAAAACTTCAATATGTGAACAGGTACGTGTGTACGAACACACATGCACACAATGTACGTATGTAGATTTGATTGCATACATGCATAAATACATAAGTATTTACATATGTACAAACTGTGATAATATTTTATTGGGTATTGCAAACAATTTCTTAATACTTGTGATTTATATATGTATGTGCAAGTAAATACTTTAATTTGTGCATAATTCTTTGAAAACTGGTTTTTGTGTTTTAAGTGAAGATATAATTATACAACAATTTAATATTCGGCCTAGCGCTCCTACGGAAGCTATACATACATATGTGTTTATAAATTAAAACATTTATAATATAGTAATCAGATTCAAACGACTTCATCGTGGGATTGCATACTGACAAGATAGCTCCAAAACCGAATGCTAGGTTAAAGTATATAAACTAAGGACGCGCGCGAAGGCTATCGACCGACATACATTTAATTAATTTTGCAAAACATCGTCGTATAAAATTTATTAATGTCCGGTAAATCGTCTGACAGTCAAAAATAAACAAAAACAACACTGCTGCCTAGTGTTCCCGAAAGAAGTCATTATCAGCTGTTTATTTTTTGTGAATTTATAGATAAAAAAAATTAGAGAAAGATGGCAGGTGTAAAAAAGTATTTAAACTAATATCACCTATTTGCTTTTATATTTTGTTTGTTTGCTACCAACAACACGTTAAATATTTGTAAATAAAATCTCACCACATTAAATTCTCACTAGGACTAATATTCAGATCATAAAAAAAAATTATTGATCCCCAAACTTTAAAAATGAGACTTCGGATAGTGTTTATCTGTTCTCGCTTAGTTTTTTTCTTGTTTTTTTTTTTAAGAAATGTGGTTTAAAAATTTTGGCTTAAATCATAAGTTGTATGCAATATATCAATTAATATTTTTATAAAGTTTCTGAGGCTTGTAATTAAGTAACAACAAGCGGACGGATCATTATTATAATATCGCAGTTAAGGCCGATAAGAAAAACGGAAAATTAAAGAAAAATTACCTTTTAAAATACGATCGCAACTCTTTCTAATGTGTAGGCTATTATACAAAGACCATTATCGGAAGACAGCGTTGTTGCAGTCAAAAACTCCGATGGAAACGATTTTAAGAAATTCTTCCTAGTCGTTAAGAAATCAGCTGTAGATCGGGGTTATTGGTGTCGACCTAATCATATTCACATTACGTACGATTTATCAACATATATACTTCTCTAGTAATAAAACTCAAAACGGCTTGTGATATTTAAGTTTAGTTACGTCATGTTCCGAGCAAAAAGTACGCACACATGAGCGTATCCGGGCATCGTTCTTTGACAGCTAGGCACTGACATCTTGTAAAATTAGACAAGTCAAAAATGTTTTTTTTTTTTTTTTGAGATATCGGAATTGTTTTCAAGGATTTTTTGGGCGCTCCATACGAAACCGTTTTCAGAATTTTCGTATCACGTCGGTATCATGAGAAAAATGGAGAAATTTTTTTTCTGATAAATCTTTATTTCTAGTCAAATCACTAATATCAAAAGCTAAAATAAGTTCATTACAAATTAAAACAAATGTGCAAGTATGTTTATATTTATGTATAATACAAAATTTTACTTGTTTTATTGTAATGGAACAATTTAATTACAAGTTAGCTAACATTTTAGGGCTAATTGTTCACTCGATGAAATTTGTGTTTGAAAGAATTATGAAACATTTGCTTAAGAATTGGTACTTCTACCAATAATATTTTTTAAAATAAATGCAAAAGTCAATCGCGTATTTCTTCTTCTGGGGAAAATCAATAACATAAGGATCGACAACTGCTTTGCAAATTTTTGTACATAGTACAAGGGAGCATAGAAAACTCTGCAACCGTAATTAATATAATTAATGACACATCTAAATTCTATTTTTTAAATATCACTTCAATGCACCCTCGATTGGCTCCGATATTTTGTAAAATGTATTCTTAAAACAAACTTCTCAACAAAAACTAATTGTGGGCATTAATGTAGTCAGCTGTTTACGTTGCTGTTTGATTTATGGAGCAACTCAAATTATTTGATTTCTTTAAATGTGTGCGAAAATTGAAGTGTTAGAATTGGCACATAAATTGACAGACCACAAGAGATACTGTGTCACGGTGCTACTAATTTGCATGCAACTTTCTTGATTTTCATTTGAAATTTGCTTCGTATTGCTACTCTCAAATACACGTTGCAATTAGTTGCATTCAACTTTTCGATATTAATTTTGATTGTTCAAAGATTGAAAATATTTTCATCTTGCTGGTTTTGTATTATCATGTCTTTGTCGCTTTAACATTCACAACAAATAAAAGTAATTCCAACATATCGAAAACTACAAAACTGCAGCTATGAAATGGAAAAACGTTAAACGAATTGCATGTAAGTTGCACGGCTCGATTACCGTGCAACTTTTATCCAGCCCTGGTTGCCCTAATGCTCTCGTACACAATCCAAAAGTGGCTTACAATTAGTTGCACTGTGTAAAACAGGTGCTTAATAACACACATTCTCATTCTGCGTTAGAACTGCTGGCACTCTGGCTGTTTGCATACCAGATTATATTTATTTAATATATAATGTATTATCATATATGATGTAATTTGTAATCTGAACTATATATTCATAAATGTACGTTTTCGTTTAATTATTTTTGAAAGTCTATTAAGTATCTGAATTTCTGTATTTTCCGCAAGGAAAAAGCAATCGCCAAATCCTTTCAACATAATATTTTGTATATCTTAAAATATTGCTACTTAAATAAAATTGTTTTTCAGTAATACAAATCGTGCCTACGTACATTCATACCGTCATGCCAAGTATGTCGTCATGCAACTTTGCTTTATTATCGAACAATGTTTGTAGGTAGTCGAAGCCAGTTCGTTATTAACTCAAGTCACCCTGTGCTTGCCATATACAATGTTAGTACATACATGTGTATGTGTTTAGCTGCAACCTTGACAACTTATGTAGTAGTTTTGTAAGCGGGGTTTAGTGCAGAAGGTGAAGTGAAGAAACAAATTAATATAAGTGTACACATGTAAAAATTGAAAAATCGGAAAACACGCATAAGTATATAATCAATGCCATATTTAAATATACACACATACAATATTAAAACTGCGTATGTGATACAACTACCGTAAATTAGTGACCGTACTGACGCCATTTTGTATTTACATATTTGGAACACCCAGTTGAAATTATTGTAAATGGAACTTGGGAAAAAAAGGTAACACAAGTTTATATACATATATATATATTTAATTATATATGAAACTGGTTATTTAGTTATAACCAGAAAGACGCGCAGTGTAGTGTATGTACATAAATGCCCTAATGAATGAATGAAATTATGTGCGCATTCGTACATACATATGTATGTCTGCCATTTTTATTGAAAATTCAAATAAAACAAATTATGTGTATGTACAATTTCATGCATTAACGTACATATACATGTTTTTATGCATATACATACAAATAACATTGTTTATTCATATTCGGTAAGTGAAATCCTTCAATCTTTTGTTACACCGAGTATGCATACATACGTACATACATATGTACATATGCGAATGGATAGAAACATGTACATACATACTTGAATACATATGTGTGTATGCATACTGGGGTGTGTTTTTATTAATGTTTATGTAAAATACTGTACATCTGTATGTGTTAACTTTCATCTATGTGTGTACATATGCATGCAAATGTGGTGTATGTATGTATATACACAACTTTTTCAAGGCAAATTGTACAATACCAATTAAAATATAAACTATGTTAAAGGTTTTAGTTTTGTAAATGGTTCACATGGTCATTTTTTATTTTTATTTTCATTTTTTTGTATTAATTTCAGGTATAAGGGTGGTCGGACACCTTCAGTTAGGTCAAGTGATAGGCGACGTCCTCAAAGTTTTTCAACATCATCGACACTGTCCCCGCGAGTTGTGTTATCTCGTTTGGAAGCCAGAGATTTTGAACGCCTACGATTATCTTATAAAGTTGCTATTGACCAGAGGAGATCTCGAAGCTGCCGTGGCATGAACATGGGTCAAAAAATCAGTGGCGGTGTTAAAACAGTTAACCGTAATGATTCTCAGGCAACATTCAAACCAATTATACCAAGAGAACTACAAGCCGATTTTATTAAACCAGCTCGTATTGATATTTTGCTTGATATGCCACCAGCAAATCGGGAAGTTCAACTTAAACATTCGTGGAACTCTGAGGACAGATCCTTAAACATATTTGTAAAAGAAGATGATAAATTGACATTTCACAGACATCCCGTCGCACAAAGCACTGATTGCATTCGCGGAAAAGTTGGCCTCACAAAAGGATTGCATATATGGGAAATATATTGGCCAACAAGGCAAAGGGGTACTCATGCTGTAGTTGGTGTGGCATCAGGTGATGCACCGCTACACTCTGTGGGATACCAAAGTCTAGTAGGATCTACTGAGCAAAGCTGGGGTTGGGACTTGGGAAGAAATAAATTGTATCACGACTCTAAGAATTCTGCTGGTGTGACATATCCGGCAATACTAAAGAATGATGAAGCTTTTTTGGTTCCGGATAAGTTCTTAGTAGCACTAGATATGGACGAAGGAACCCTTAGCTTCATTGTTGACCAGCAATATCTTGGCATTGCATTCAAAGGCCTCAAAGGAAAAAAGCTATATCCTGTTGTTTCAGCCGTTTGGGGACATTGCGAGATAACAATGCGTTATATCGGCGGACTAGATCGTAAGTATTATTTTTATTTTTAAATTATCTAATTTAAATTAGGTCAAACAGAATACTTGGCTATAGCTGCTAAAGCCTTAGTTATAGAAATTTGTGCTATTTATTATGATCAAGTAACATATCCCTCTTCCTTGTAACCGCACTTCCTGTACATTAATCAGTTCAACTGAACTTAACTACCAAATTTTGAAAGAAATGTTTCAAACACAACAATGGAACCTTTGCCTTGAAAAATTAATCTTTATATATAAATGTCTGTTATCTATTATGATATTTCCAATACTGACTGCATATGTTTATTATTGTGTCCTTTGTCTACTCGATGCAATAATATAGGTTATGCTTTGTACTTGAAATAGCTTTAAATATTTGACTTTTCTTAGAGTTTTTTTATACTCGTTACTGAAGGTAAAGAGTTTTGTGCAATGTCCGTCATGGTGTCTGTCCGTCTGAATGAACGCAATTTTTTTCCACACCCTTCTAGCTAGAGACTTGAAATTTTCCAATTCTCTTTATCTACGGGATAGTAAATTAAAGTGTCAAGTTTGGGGTTCTACGATAACTGGGGCGCTGGCAAATCGATAAATTCGATAACTCAAAACCGATAAATCCACATATTTCGCACATCCTTTAAGCTAGAACTACCAAATTTGGTGAGCACATAGTTACAAGCAACTCCCAAAAAACGGCATTAAAGTTTTGGAGCCAAGCCGACCCATTCCGCCCCCCTTTCCCCACCTTTTACAAACTTTGAAATAGAGTCACAAAATTTGGAAGGAAGACAGCTGGTGGCATCCCCATCTGCATCGGAGAATCTTTAAGGCATCGTACACCCCTGCCGAATCCGTACACCTTTGCAATCAGGCCTCTTTTTACCGGTTTTAAAACTGGTAACGAGTATACCGCAGTCGGTTGCGTCCGACTTGTTATCAATTAATTTTAAGTTCCCATTATTAAGGTCTTATGTTTTTCTTTAATACCCTGAACCAATGAAATGAGTGAAAAAGGTATAATTACAGGCAAAAGGAAACGTCTCCGACTCTAAATTATATATTATCACCAACAGCCGAGTCGATTTAGCCATATCCGTCTGTCTGTCTGTATGATTGCGTCAATTCTCAGAGACTATAAGAGCTAGGGTCTCCAGACTTAAATAAATTGATTTAATAGTCGAGATACTTTCCACTAGAGGCTTATTACTTGCTTTTAAATGAATTCATCGTGCATTTTATTAAAAAGTATTTTTTTCTTACAGCTGAACCTTTGCCATTAATGGATCTTTGCCGAAGGTCGATTCGACAAAAAATTGGTCGAGTAAATTTGGAAGACCGTATACAACAGCTTCAGCTTCCACAATCTATGAAAACCTATTTATTGTATAAAAATCGTAGATAATATTTTTAATGTGGGATTATATAAGTTATCATTTTGCATCTCTGCTGCATGTGATGGGGGAAGTTAAGGTAAATAGTATTAGTTCGTAATAGTCTTTTAATCAATGTTATTTTTTTTTCGTCAACAAAATGTCAATGTATATTATTTTCACTGTACTTGATATTCGTTTTCCGATTTGTATTGTAAATTAAGTCGATATGATTAAAAAAAAATATTTAATATACTCATAAATCATTTGCTAAATCATGGAAGAAAACAAATTCATACTAAATAAATTAAAAGCAAATTAAATTTAAAAAAAAAAAAAACGACACAAACCTCGTGGTATATTCAAAAACATAAATTTTGTACCATAATATTAGCTATAGCATCCATTTTAAATATGTTCTTAGTTTAGCATTTAATTTTTATTGAGACGCGTGTTCAGATTTATACTTTAGTTGATTATGAAATAGCAATGTAAATACATACATGATAAAAAAAAAAAACGAGAAATAATAATTTTTTAAGGCATTCTATGTGTAATAATATATTCCTCAATTGAGATGTCAGTTTAAATCTTCAGTTATTTAAGGTATTCCTTGGATGTACAAAATACGCATGTACATATCGCTCATTTACTTAAAAACTGTCATAAGTCGATAAACGCGGATTTTGAGATTTACAGAAATATGCATTACGTCATGCTTTATATTGTGTAAAAATTTCATACTTATACCTATTTAATTCGTGATTTTTATTTTCACTTTTTCTGCAATCTGGTAGAAAATTAAAGCTTTAAACGCGTTTTCTGCAAAATTGTTTTTTATTTTACTTATGACAGTCTTAAAGTGAATGAGTTATATTTACTCATAGGGCGTAACTGCGCGCTCCTTAGGATAAATGGATAGGAGTCTTTAAATACAAATAAAGGTGCAATAATTTCAAAAGCAAAAACATCTTTTGCTTGCTAACAGAACTGATTTGAAGGAATCTCAAAGAACGCACTTTATCAACATTAAAAATAATTTTCATTCTGTCGATTACAGAATTTATTAATACATAGTAACAGCCATGTGGACATAACTTATACAAGTCAAATCGTTTGACAGATTGTTTGCGAAGTATTAATAAAGTGCTGGAATCCAATTACATACTTAACAATATTGCGAAAATGTAAAATTAATTTTAGCTGTTTTGTATTAAGCTGAGAAAACTACTAGTAAACCACATGAGAATAATTATTAAATATGCTTTAAGTATTTTTCGTTCATAGACTCGTCACTCCCATTGTATTTGACAGGGGGCCTTAATATCCTATATTGTGGATATATCATGTAATACCATTTATACAATATACATACTTTCAGTCAATAATATAAATTTTTTATTATTTTCATGGACACAGCTTAGTTTACTCCAACATATGTACTTATATTGCATTTTAGATGGTTTATACATAAGTTAATTTTAAATTTTATGACATTTAATAAAGACTTAATTTCACTGAAAAATTATTAAATACAAAAAACAACTACATTCTTTAAATTTGTTCCACCCAACACTGACACATTTTTTTCATTAAGATAAAAGGCTGTACAATTTGCACTGATAATTTTAGTATAAATATGCATTGGGTTGTGCGATTATAATATGAAGTCATTTATACATTCAACTAATAGAAGACATCAGAGAAGTTCTCATTGACCATTTACATGGTCGATATACACAAGTTTTAAAAGTGAAGTTACAATTGGGATTTGAAATACTCCAAACTTAACTGGTCCAGACATGAAGACTCCAGATTTAATTGAACAATTCTTAAAAACGAAATTAATCAACGAAACCCTTGATCACCGTTCGTTCGACTCATAATCTCGTTGTTGTTCGCTCCTTCTAATATTGTGATTATTATGTTTAAAGATTCTAATTTAGTGAAAAGTGAAAAACTGAACTCAAAGAGAAATGACAACTCTAACGATGATGGGAACATGAAACAACTTCGTAATGGCCGGTATTATGGAAGCGTAATAATGACGCTATGTCCTAGTGGTCCTTTTTAGGCAGTCTTCGAAATATTTACTTAGATATATGGTAAAACGTTTTCAAAAATAACCAAACTTCGTCAGTCTTCCTTCTGACAATATTTACCAAACACAAAGCAGAAACTACTGTTATTTATTTTTTGTCTTATTTAACCAGGTCCAAAAGCAACAAATATAGAAGAGCACTGCAGACTTTTGGAAATTAACGCTCAACATGTTTCAGAGAAATACAAGTAGCTGCCAAATCAGAAGGATCACCAGTCGCAGCAATATTTTGTTTCCCAAATATAGGAGAGGCAAAACGCACTGGATGAAAGCGTTTCACATCTTATAAGTGGTAAAGCGAATGCACTGGGAACACCAGCTGAAGCGGGCAGAAGGGGTTAAGTTTCGAAAAGCGGCTGGCCAACGGTGAGATATTCAAACCTTAGGGATAAACTGCCAGCGAATTTTCAGATATGGCAGCTAGCAAGGTAGGGCTTATGATTTTATTTAATTGTGTGAAGGGATCAATATTATGTCGTTGTTTCTGCAGCTAATGACGAATTATGAAACTTTTTAAGAATGGAGAAGGGAGATGCCTTCTTTTGTATATTACATACATTATCCTTTTCATCAACTTTCACATGTACTCTACACGATAAGACCGCGCAGCATTTTAAAAACGGTTTTCCAAGGATTAGGTGTTGTTTCCTTAAAAATCACCCTCAAGCTCACATTTTGTTTCACACAGCAACATATAATATTAAATAAGAGTTTTTAAAACTATTATCCCAAAATCCCAAATCGTTTGCACTAACACTAGCTGAGATAATGAGCCGGCGGACTTTTCATAGCATAAAACTAATAACGCGATTTTCTCGTATCGTTAGACACAGTATCTTAAAAATAGTTATTCCGCTCCGATTCCGATTAATGCATGTTTAAGCAAGTAATGCAATAATAATCTAATTCTTATATTTTTGCTTCAGACAGATTTTACAGCTATAAATTTACCAACTTTCATGGTAAATTTATAAATTTCGACTGTATCACCCGCGAAAAGTTAGTAAAAAAAAAAACCAAACAATTCAAAATAAGAGCCGATGTTATAAGGTGGATTTACTTTAAGCCATCGATTTTTTTGCTTTTCGCAAATCCGATGACTTTTAAACAAGTTATGGCGGCTAACGAAAATCGGATTTTGCGTGAATTTGCTCTCAATTTAATTATAAATTTGTTTTGGCAACACGATGTTCTTTAATATGTTATTATTGTGCGCAAAACGTAACAAGGTTTTAAAGACCAAAAAAAAAAAAAAAACACAGATTGCCTAATAAGCATTCCTGGTCAATCATATAAATAAAGTGTGATAAGGGTGTGGCCTTTGCGGCCAATGATATATTAATAATTTTCTCTATAAATACAATAGTTCTGTTTACAACTAGTTGTATTATCTGTATGTGTGTTGCTCATAAAATAAAATTTTAACAATGAATTGATTTTAAAAATAATTTATTGCAAATTTGTTACAGTTAAGGGACTATAAAGCTTATTTGGTTGAATCACTATTAATTCTCTTTGGTTTCGGCAAAGGATTCCAATCTAAGTTTGATGCTGTTGGTGAGGACTCTCTACATTGAAAGACCTCTTTATTTATTTTGCTTTTTTGAAAGAAACTTGGTTGCAAAGGAACCTGATTATCCAAACTCAAACGACCATTAGAAATATAATTTGTGCACACCTCATGACTGTTTTCGTTTTGATCAACAATCGGGTTTGTTTTGTCGTCTTGAAGATATAGAGACGTTGAATAAACATGGGTACCTTTTGCTGCACTTTCTTTTAGGAGCTTCTGACTTCGGTTAATTGAATCAATTATTTCTTTAACCGACTTTGGCTTAGCAGTTTTTGATCTGCCCTGTGCACCTTCGGTATTCGTCTCGGTTTTTTCAAGAATTGTTAACGGTTCATTAAGATATTCAGTACTTTCAACGATGTTATTATTTTTATACATTAAATTTTTCCCTAAAGTACTTCTATGATCTGTAACTTTAATTAAATTGTTGTTCACATAGTCAACTTTTAGTTTTTTGTCTAACTGCTCGCACGTTGGCAAATAGACTACATTTGGTAATTTCTCTTTGCAAATCTCCTTTTCCGTAACAATATTTATATGTTCATGTTTACAAACAATATTGTTCGAATCTTTCCCTAAAGTGTAATAAGTACTTTGTTTACTATGATCTGTGACTTTAAATTGATTACTGCTTGCGGGTTGCTCGCACCTTGTCAAGCAATCTTCATTTTGTATAATTGGTAAGGTTTCCTCTTTAGAAATTTCAATTGCCTTCTCAATGCTAACATGTTTTGGTTTGGAAATTATATTATTTGTATCTTTTTTTAATGTGTTATAAGTACTTGCATAGTTACGTTCAGTGACTAAAACTGGAATACGGTTTACATTAAGAACTTGTTGTTTATCTGTCTGCTCGGAAGTTGACAAATTTTCGACATTTGAAATATTTGGTTTAATGTCGCCCTGACAAATCATCTCTTCCTTAGCAATATTAACATGTTTTCTTTTAGAAATCTTATTGCTTGAAATATTTCCTAACGTGTTCATTACATTGCCGTTCGCGTTTTCAACTTTTATCTCTTCATCTATATTTTCCCACGTTGGCAAAGATTCCATACTTTTAATAGGAACTTCCTCTTTACAGATTACTTTTTCCGAAGAAGTGATATTGTTGTTATCTTCGCTCGTGCGTGAGGTTGTTTCTAATGCATCGGTATTTTGCGCAACGGGCTCCAGGGAAGGTTCCAATGCTGGTGCTATATCAGTGGAAATCTCATTTGTATGATTTACAAATCTTTCAATTTCTACCGTAAGCGATTTAATGTCTATGTTTGGCTCGACTTCTGCTGGTGACTGACAGGTGTCCTTTGAAATTTCTTGAGCAGATGGCTTGCCGACCTAACATCCCATATTTAAAATGTTTCATTTTAATTAAAAATATCACAATAAATTTAAAGAATAAATGATTAAATTTTACCATATTTCTAATTGGAGGTAATGGGGCTCTCCTCTTTTTGCGCATTGATTTTTTGACAACGGCATCTGTTACACTTCCACAGTCGGAGTCTATGTCTGTTTCAAAAGGATTAGTGCTTGATAGACTAGAATACGAAGATCTGTAAAAAAAAGAATTTTAAAATGAAAACATTGCAAATTTATATTTTAAATTAGTATTAATTATTACAAACATCAATTTTATGGAGTTAAATTAGTATTAATTATTACAAACATCAATTTTATGGAGTTAAATTACCCTCTTTGCCAGGCAAACATACTAGATATATTCTAATAAGCTTTACAATGTAATTTAAAAGAACCTTTCGTGACCTCATCATGTTAAACTGTCAAATCTGTCATGACAAGTGACTTGCCTGGAGCTTTTATTTATTTTTTGTACGGGGTGCCATTTATTTGGACGGAAAGGGTATGCTCAGGATACGAATTGATTAGTTTTTTATTTATATATTCCATGCTGCTGCACCAAGAATGGAATACTTCTTATTTTGATTTAGGTAAACCCCCGTCGCTACTGGGTTAGAGATGAAACTGGTTAAAACATTACCTTATCGTGTGGTTTTGCTGAAGCTGTGGCGTCAAACATCTATAATATCTACCACTACCTCGGTAAATTGGATCACCGTTTGCTCTGTTTAATTCCATCTGGCAAAGAAAGAAACAATTTTGTATTTATTATAACTTTGTTTTGTACAATTATTTTGTAAACTAAGTAAAATCTTCTTTTCATATATGACTTATATTGATTTTATCCATGGGATACACTTTATTGTCTTTTCAAAAATAAAATGCAACAAAAACAAGTAACAGGCATAAGACAAATAAGTAAAAAATTTGTCTACAAAAAAAGACGGACATATATATTTTATAGCGTCTGGAATGCTTCATTTTATGACTGGTAATCGAAACGGATACAACTTAACAGGACGAGATTTATTAGCTAAGTTCAGATAGTTTCATAAGAAGTTTTGCGTACGCTCGATCAATATAGCTAATAGCTAATAATATAAACAAATAGTAAGTACTTTTGAGCAAAAACAAAATATACAAATTTCTTAAAACATTTGGCTTTGATAAAAGACATCATTTACACATTTACGAACTTTATGTATAGCAGATGTCAGTACTTTCAAAATCACATTTTTAACAGATATGAAGCAACAACAGCAACTAAATTATTTTACTTTGTACCGGAGCCCGGTTCGGATATTTGACGGCCCTGCACCATACCGAATTTTTTTTATCAAAGCAAAAACATCCAAAAGTTTTTTTTTTTAATTTATGCAAGTGGATATTTTTTTTATATTTTATATTTTTAATAGTGGTAAAAACATTCGTTATCTAAAAACAAAACTATCTAAATAAAAATCAAGTGCTTAAAATATTTTACTTTTAGTATAGATATTTTAATCATTAAATAGTAAATAGGCCAAAATTATTTTTGTAAATAATCTATTAATATACCTAGTATATATTATGTTTATTTATTTCTTTCTCGACTGAAGCCTTTATTCTTGTTTTTGAGCGTGTTTCTAACTTTTGATGGGTAAGTATTAAAACAATATAGGCGTTTTTATCTAGGGGATTAAGGGATTATTATATTAATTCGTTGAAGGTAATCAAATCTATATCTTGTAAGCGTTGAAATGAAAATTATTTACTCACTTCCATATGTGAATTAACGTTTTGTAATGATCGGATTAATCCTCTATTCCCAGCTGTGTGTTGTCCAGGATGTTGATGAAATGTAGTTGAATCCAAATATCTTCGCAAAACAGGAGGACTTTCAGATGTTTTTTGAACGCCCAAAGTAGAAGACTTTTTTTTTTTTAAGGTAAACGACCTAAAATTCCTGCAAAAAATTCAAAGCCTGCATTACAGATACCCATTTATTTGAAATGTGTAATGCCGCTAACTTACCAGACATCTCGCAAATTTCCTATAGAAAAGCTTCTTCGTCTACTATCATCGTTGCGTTTTGAGAAATTCCAAAAACGCAAACGTTTATGATTATCATCATCGTGAAATGGATTTAGATGTGCAGGATAATTGTATATTGAGATTTGACTTGAAGCCCTATCACAGCTTGTTGAAAGGCCTTTGTTTGAATTCATCATCCTTAAAATAAATACAAGCATAATAAAACATAAGAAATATTGCATTAAAATGCTGAGAAAAAATAGTTTTAAAGTATGTCCTGGTTTTTGTGTGCATTTGTAAACAAAGCCTGATAAATCGATAGCTGAAAATAGATAAAACCAAACATTTCCGACAGTTTGAGCCCAAGCTCAAATATCGTGCCTATCGCAGTGTCGGACTTTTAACGGTTAAGCGTCAGTAATGCCAATATAATGCTTCTCAATTTAATACGAATATGATACTTTCACACTTAGCAACTGAGTGGACAAAACGTTTGTTTTCTACCAAAAACCAAAAATGCGATAAATATGAGTTCACAGTAAATGCATTGTGAATTTATTTTACAAGTCTGTGGGGTGTTAATTGAAGAAATACAAATTAATATTTCAACTTGGTCGCATTGTGACTTGTAAACATAAGCAATTAATTATACTTCTGTATAGTATATTCAAACACACAGACGCGATGCTATGCTAGTAATCTGAGCAAATAAAGATATGGAGCGGTGCAGATAGCAAAAAATTTGAACAATCGCTCTCATTTAGGGAAAAAAAATATGTTCTCTCACTCTCTATGCCACTGAGATCGACACTGAGTTTGTGGCGCGAGTAAAGAAACTAAGAAACTTTTATATAGAAAGGATGACCTATCAATGTAGACGATCTTTAGCTAGTTTACATACATACCTATATAAAAAAAAACTAAGTAATAAAATAAATATACCCCTGTGATCGATCGAGCTAATATACATCAGGTGTGTGCATGACAAGAAATTAGTATGTATGAAGTACAAGTGTAAAAATGTATACAGGCATGCATGTACATACATACGTACGAATATACATTGGTATTGTATATATAAGAATTTAAAAACATACACACAAACATGTATTAAGGTGGATTTATATGTGTTTGCACAAAAATAATTCTTACGTATGTTTGAAAGAACATATGTACATATTTGTTAAACAAACACAATAAGTACATGTTTTAATTCGTATAAATGTGTATGTTTGTGAATAAATGTACATATGTATGTATACACCCGTGTACACATTTATATATTGTAGATTAGACGTAAAAACAACGGTATTCTGTAACGCATTGTATATGTATGTGTAAATCACTACACTGTAATGCAAATATCTATTTAAATTTATGTATGTGTTAATATATACCCACATAGCCACTGTAGATTTCTAACTTATTTCGAAATTAAGGCAACGATGATCTCAACACGTTAAATTAAAGCTCTATTGCTAAAGCACCGAGTTGAAGTTCAACACTAAATGAACTTTTTCTTTGCAGAATTCATACAAGCAGGAAAGCTCTTCAATATTTTAAGAATCAACGAGGGTATTTCGTAAAGTAGTTTATTTAAGAAAACCAAAATAAACAAATGACGTTCGAATAAGTTGAAACCGGCTTGATGTTTCATGATCAGGGAAAGACGCAAAAGTCTTGATTTCAATGGATTGCAACTCTCTTGTAAAAAAAAATTGGTGTCTCGGAAAGTGCAAAAACTTAATTGTTAAGCTGCATATTGTGATTGAACAATTAATAGCTAAATTTTGGGTTTTATTACCTTGGGACGCTAGCTTAAATAAATATTTTATTAAATTACCCATCTTTCTTTATTGATTATAACATTTTTTTAAATTGCACCAATATAAATCCCATACATTAATATTGGTTGCTCTTTGTTGACAAATTGCAATCTGCAATTTATTTTTTGTTATCGATAACACCTTTTTTGTTTTGGTAGTAATGCCAATTTAGACGTTCTTACGCTGGATCTGGCTGATAATAAGCTTTATATGCGCAAAATCAAATTCAAGTATACATATAATATATGATACGTATCAAAATGTTTGGGCTTTAAAATTTAAAAACTTGGCTTTAATTGTACAAACAAAGACGATTCCGCCATCCTGTTAATATATCTAGCCAACGATATCCGCTTAAGGGATAAGCACCACTTGCAGCGCAATAAAATCGGAAATTTAAAAAAAAATGTTCATAGATTTATTTAAATAAGCAAGGATTTAAAAATATTTGCATTTTTGAAAAAATCGCTGACAGTCAAAGTCTAAAGTTCGGAAATTTTTTTGTTTGGTTATGATTTAGATTTTTAAACACTGAATAAGCCCGCAAAATTTAAAATAGATCGGTTCAAATGTTTTCGAATTTGTAATTTAAGTCACCGATTTCAAAATACCACGCGTTTAGAGTTTTAATATCAGTTGTCTACGCAACGAATTCTTCTCCTCAAAAGCTCATATATCAGATAGTTATTTCCATCAAAATCGTCCAATGAAAACAAGTATTGAGTTGACCACCAATTTCGTATACAATTCAAAACTTTAAAACTAAATTTCGCTTTTACTATTATATACAAAAATAAAATTTCAATATCGCGGACAGCAGCACTGATTGATTTTGAGCCGAGCGAGACCAAACAATCATTGTGAAATAACGCAAAGGCGAAGCATACTTTTGCCGAGCTAAGGCCATGCAGCTGACCTAAAAAGCCAATGATGATCCCTGGCTTATAACATTATGTTTCCATTATAATGTTACTCAAACGCAAAAAAATGCATGTGACTTATTTGGGTGATAGCCTTGTTTTGAAAGCCGTTTTTAGCTTTTTTAGTCTTCGATTTTTCGAGAATCGATAGTTGACAGTAATGCTACTTCTGTTTTAGTACTGGGGTCGCTTATACTGCTTTTACAAAAAGACCTAAACGATAGCAGCAAAAAGGTTTTACACTAGCAAAGACCATTACAATAAATTAAAACTAACAATGCTTTAGATTTTCCCAACGTCTACACTGGTTGGCATAATGATTTGACGAAACCATCTTTTGAGTCAAAAGTTTTGACTATTAATGCTAGATATTCTTAGTACCGTCGAATAACGGTGCGAAAGTTATTCTCAAAACAAAAAATATATTAACAGATCTGTGAATGCCAAATTTTATATTGTTTACTCATTGCATTTTCTTTCTGCCGATAAGAATACATACATGAAACAAGCATTGTGCAAATATTTTTTCACTTTTGACAAACCACCCTTGTGTTAAACTTTGATTGATAATAAAAGTTTATTCAAAAAAAGTTTAATTAAATTCATTGAAAACCATGGATAAAACGGCTGAGTTGAGTTTGGAAACCAGACCTCTAATTGTAGCAAAGTATAACGCTAGAAAGTCAATCAAAATCGTTGCAAATGAAGTTAATATGCACTATCGAATTAAAAAGTTTAACAAGTAAGAAGGCTCTAGTCGGGACAGCCCGACTAGAAGATACCCTGAACCCAGTTGCAAAAAATAAATTAAATTTATATAAGACTTTGGTATACTGACTTAACTTCAATCGATTAAATTCGATATCTCCGGTGTTTCTTAACCGATTTGGACGAAATTTTCAGAAAAGATCTATCGTTACCCATTCTTTCAACCCTCATTTTTACATTTTCCAAATTCGATATTTTTTTGTTATCGATCACATGTGTATATCGGAAACCAGAATAGTTATCGATAATTTGAAGCAAACTTGTTCTGCTCATGGTATAGGAGAACTTATATCCCAAATCCCAGACAGACAGACAGACGGACAGACAGACGGACAGACGGACATGGCTAAATCGACTCGGCTATTGATGCTGATCAAGAATATATATACTTTATAGGGTCGGAGATGCTTCCTTCTGCCTGTTACATACTTTTGCACAAAACCATTATACCCTTATTTACCCATTTTATGGGTTAAGGGTATAAAAATAATAATGACAGAAGAAACTTAACGAGGTCAGGTGATAAGCGTATTACAACGCCCACTGAAGATCGAGTCCTTCTACTCGATTTAAAAAACGTATTTTTGTGAAGACTTTCAAAGTCAAGAACATTCCGTACATATCAAAGGCAAACAAGCGTAAAAGACTGGCCTTCGCAAATGAACATGTGGACAAGCCGAAAGAGTTTTTTGTGGAATGGGTGGGCGTGGAGTATTGATGAAATTTTTTGAAAGACGTCATCACCTAACTTGAAACCAAATGTGGTTGCTTTAGCTACAAAACTGTGGAGGATATATTCGTCTCTGATTGGTGGGCGTGGCTCCAACATTTTTAATGCAGTTTTTTGGGGGGTGCCAGTAGGTATACTCTAACTGGTAGCTCTAACTGTAAGGGTAAGAGAATTATAAGGATTTATCCATTTAGAGTTATCGAATTTATCGATTTGCCAGCCCCTCGTAGGTTTCGAGCCCCAATCTTGACATATATGATATGATATTTGCAAAGTTTCAAGTCTTTAGCTTGAAAAGTCTCGGTAAAAATTTGCGCTCATACAGACTGACAGACACCATGACGGACAATGCACAAACCCAGCATACTCTTTATCTTCGGTATCGAGTATAAAAATAGCCGAGGCTAATAGTGTGTCTTCTTGTGTTTATGTATAAAGGCCCGTACGCAGATGCCCGGATAGCGCTCGTACTGTAAAGACTTCATATAAAAAAAAATGGTCTAGTAATAACATAACCCAGTACGCATTCCTGTTAGTTACAGGCCGTACGGTAGTGTTCAACAATGAAAATGTTAAAATGTTATTAAGGTAGTAATTAGCGTTCACCACTTATTTACTGTCGTAAAAGTGCACAACATGTCGGGCAAGAGCCAGGTTATGCATTTTTCGGAAAATATTAACAAAATTTTACTAATTCATGCTCCATTGGAGCCATACTTATTGTGTTGGCATTCAATGGTGCCCTACAAGAAACAAATCAAAATAAATAAATAATTTCATATGATACAATTTAATAAACATATGTATTTTTATTCTTCAACTATAGCCGACCCGTACTGCCATGTTATAGATCTGTTAGGTGAATTTGTATAGTCTTTTGATTGGTTTCGGTTATGTTTAGCATAATCTCTAGTAATTTCGGCTCTGCCTATCGAATATGGGTTCACCCAAATGATACCATTGCTTTTAACATTTGCAGCCTGCCTTTTTTCAACAACCGCCAACAGCAAGGCGTTTGTTTTACACAAACACGAAAGAAGCGTGCGTTGGTCGCAAATCATTATTTTAAATTCAGTTATTTTATTTAGCAAGTAAAAAAAAAACAGCTGCATTTCCGATTTATTAAGAGAAGGTTCTTAGCCTACCGCCACAATATCTGTATTTTTCAATATTTGTAACGGCCGTAAATTCTGTGCATTACGGTACGGGCGCTGTATTTTGTATTTCAGCCTTGAACAATATTATTATTAAGAAGCTCCACTCTTGTGTAAAAATAACCGAAATAAACGAAGTATGAACATTCAGAAACTAAACTAAGCAAGCGTAACCGGTATGGTTGAGTCCGCGAGTAGAGGCGAGAAAATTAAAAAGCGCAGTGATATATGAGCGCTTGCAGCAAAAGATAGAGAGGAAGAAAGCGCTGAAAAATTACGATTTTCAACAGGATCCTCAACGGGCAGAATGACCAACTTGTTCACAGCACTACGTGTTGTACCAGTGCACTTTAGGACATTTTGCCAAAAAGCTAGCATTTATTTATTGATGTGTTAACATCTATACGCGCGGTAGCGTGACTATTTAAAGTCACACACTATCAAACTTCTCTGCCGTAACTCACATGCATACCTCGCTGTGTTAATTCGCTGCTGTAACTCGCTGCTGTAACTCACACACATAGGCAGTCCAAAATTGAAATAGTATGTGGTTGTTGTACAACAACTGTCTCTGCCTGTAAATGAATATGATGGTATTGGAGTTGCGGCAGAGAAAAGTGGTCTTAAAAGACGAAGTCTCGCTCGTGAATTAACGACGCTTTTTGTTGCTTTGCATTCGTTATGTTGATGTGTTAACATCTATACGCGCGGGCAAGGTATGCTTAAGAAGGTACTCGCGCTCACTCTCTCGCTCTCTCTTCACTTCTTAAATTGTCAGTCTGTTAGCAGCAGTTGTGAGCGACGCATCTCCGCGGACGATTTTTTTGTGTTAAACTTTTTGTGCTACAGACTTTACGTATTTTTGCAATGGCGCCTCCATGATAAAGAAATTAAGCTTCAAAAGCAAAAACAAATAATAATAGGCAACAAAAGATTTTAAAAATTTTATTATAAAAGAAAAAACAAATAAACATAAATTAAAATTTATAATTTCTTCTGTTATATTTATTAAATCATTCTGGTCGTAGTTGCAGCAAAAAACTCACATATGTATATGTATACCTTTTGACACAAGCGAGCAAATTCATTACTCTCTCGCTCTCTCTCTCTCTCTCTTCTGTCAATTTGACAATTAAGTAAGAAGTCGTGAGCGAGCAAGTGCGGCTACCTTCTTAAGTATACCTTGCGCGCGGGTAGCGTAAAACCACAAAGTCAATTTGTTGCGTTAATTCTCTGCGTTAATTTGCTGCCGAAAGTCGCTGACCTAACTCACAGATAGGAAGTCCAAAATTGAAATAGTATATGGCTGTTGTACAACAATTGTCTCTGCCTGAAAACGAATATGATGGTATTGGTGTTGCGGCAGAGAAAATTGGTCGTAAAAGACGAAGTCTCGCTCGTGAATTAACGAACGCTGTCTATTGCTCTGCATTCGCTTTGTTTTGTTTGTGCTTAATTGCAGAGAAGCAGCCGACTGAGACGGCCGAGTCACGCGGTTCTGCTGTTTATTTTATGCCCACAAACAACCACAAAATAAAATACTATTACGTACAAGCTTATTTACTTGTAGGTGCAGGGTTTCTGGGTTGGCAATCATTAACAGTTATAATAGAGAATAATGGGTTGGCAATAATTAAATTTAGCTATAATAAAAAGTGTGAGTTTGTGTGCATTCACAAAAGAAGCAAAACGGAAATGCACTAGACGAATGATGAATGTTGGATACCCTAATAAAATATAAGTGCTATGTAGTTAGGGGATATGTAGTTATAGAATATATTTCCAGTAATTGCATATTTTGATAATTTTGATTAGCAAAGGTTGGCGTTAGCACACAATTGAGAAATAACTATTAACAGTTTAATAACATATCATCTTCCAACATTATAAGATATCCAACATTTATAATTCGTCTAGTGCAATTATGTATTGCTTCTTTTTGAATACACACACACAACACACACACACACTTACAGACTTACATAGTGGACTTCTTTAATAAGAGAATAAACTGACGAATGATGAACCCAAACTCAAAAAGTAAGCCCAAATTCAATAAAATATTATTTTTGTTCCAGAAAACACCAACAAACAGGTGTTAACACATCGCCCGTGAGTTCCAACACTCATTGACTTTGCTTTTTACATGTCTTAAAATTAACTAACTGTTAATGCAAACCTGTTGTAAAAACATAGAACTTTTATGTTGCATAACAGAAATGTTAAGTTTACAGACCTGTACGGACGTTTGGCAGAAGCTTGCTGATTTCAACAGTGCAGTTTGAGTAATTAACTCTCTCTTATGCTGCGGTCAACATAACTCATCAGCACAACGACATCACACTGATTGAGAGAGTCGAGTTTGGACCGTCACAGCAGCAAGATGCATATCTTTAACCGCGATTAGATAATTTCGATTGCAAATAACTGTAACCACTTCACACGTTTTTTCCATTAGTGATTTATACTTTATTAATAAATTTGTTAACACAAGACTCACTTTATTGTAATTTGTTCACTGAATGCACAAAGTTCGATTCTCGGAACAGTCAATGGTGTGGTAGGAGTAACTCTGCTTCGTGACGTGAGCAGATGAGTGTGTACTGTGTTATCCTTGCACTGAACTCGAATGTATGCGCATGCGGCATACGCTACTGAGGACCCGTCACAAAATATGTGTAGTTGGAGCGATTGAATATTAATGTTATCAAGCCCAAGCCATCTTGAAATTTGTATGTTCTCAATTGTTGGTAGATGATTCATGAAACCCTGCCATCGAGCCTGAAGTACCTGGGGGAGTGGTTCGTCCCATTCAAGTGCGGTAGCGAGTGAATTAGTGCGGTGTATTCGAGTGCTCCAAACATCCTTTAAGATGACTTTTGCTGATGTTACTACGGGAGTAATAAATCCCAACGGATCGTAAAGCCGGGCTACTGTGGATAATAGAGATCTTTTAGTGAAAGAAGGGTTGATTTCAAATTGAATTTTTAAACCATAAAAATCCCTTTTTGGATGCCAATACAAGCCTAGAGTTTTTATAGAATCCTTGTTGTCGAATTCTAAAATGTGGGTATTGGACAAATGTGTTTGAGGAATGTTGACCAATAATGATGGGTTATTTGAAGACCACTTTCTTAGCTCCATGCCTGCTGAACGCAATGCAGCAATGAGTTGATCGCGAGTCTCTAAGGCGCCGGCAAGAGTTGCGTGTCCACTTTGTACGTCATCAACGTAGATTTCGTTACGCAGCACCTGGGAAGCCAGTGGATATTGATTTTGCTCATCAGAGGCGAGTCGATGCATGATACGTATAGCTGTGAATGGGGCCGAAGCTGTGCCGAATGTGACTGTGGTCAACGTGTATTCTTGAATCTGATTGTGTTGGTTTCGCCACATAATACGTTGATAATGAGCATCATCGGGATGCATGTCTATGCATCGGTACATGCGCTGGATGTCCGCAGCGAATACATATCGATGAAGTCGCCAGTTCAAGATGACACCTCCAAGGTCATTTTGTAATTTAGGACATAGGTCCTAACACAAAATGTCGTTTAGAGACTTGCCGTTGGAGGTTTTGCAGGAGGCATCGTATACAACCCGGACCTTGGTTGTGAGACTTTCATTCTTGATTACTGCATGGTGTGGTAAGGTACATGCTGTCACTGCTAACTTTCCGTTTGCATTTGTAGTACAATGAGATTCTTCATTGCCGGTGATGGCAGTTATTTGCCCAAGATCGAAATATTCTTGCATGACGTTGCTGTATCGATCTTGAAGTTCGGCTGTCTGTTCAATCTTCGTTCTAATAGGTGAGAACGATTTAGAGCCATTTGCCTAGACTTTCCTAGGACTTGTGTGGGGTCAAAATGGGTTTTTAATGGAAGACGTACCATATATTTTCTATTATTTTGTCGTATGTGAGTGCGTTGGAAATGTTCCTCACACCACTGTTCTTCAATAGTTCGGTATTAATCTGATCGAGTTCAAAGAAGTTTTGAACGAGAGTGTCCAAAGTTGCATGATGACATTTGATGGATATGTTAGATGGTTTCGGTTTGTATAGTGGACCGAAGACGATCCATCCCAACTGAGTGCGTTGAGCGATGGGTTCGTTTGGCTTGCCCTTTCTGAGTTCCGGCAATATGATATGTGGGATCACATCGACGCCGAGTAGCACGTCTATGCGATTGGACTTTGTGAAGTTAGGATCCGCGAGTTGTAGTCCATTAAAATGCTGATACTCCCGATCTGTTAGGTCCGTCCTCGGTAGATTAGCAGTCACTGATCGTAGTACAAAAGCGGTATCCACGAAGATATTGAAGGGTGGATTTCCCGGCGAACCTAGCATGAACTCTGTGCTGTACTTGCATTTGTTGCTTGAATTCGAGCCGACTCCAGTAATCTCGGCTGTGATGCGTTGACGTGTTAAGCCAAGCATTTGAACTGCGTGCTCAGTAATGAGAGTTGCTTCCGATCCGTGATCAATGAGAGCCCGGACCGTGGCGGATTGACCAGTTTTATGATTTTGCAACCGAATAAGAGCTGTTGCTAAAACCATGTTCCGTTGTGCATAAGTCTCCAATCCAGTAGAAAGCTGTGCTGTATGGGAGCCCACCGCCGAGCTGTTAGCTGCAGACGGGGGTTTGGTAGATTGAAATGCTGGCACATTCATTTGGGTTGGATCCTGTGAAATGAATGTATGATTAGTATTTCTTTGCTCTTTAGGAAAATGCAACAAAGTATGATGTCGTTGACCACATTGTAAACAGTTTCTGTTGCTTGTACATTGCGACAGAGAGTGCGAGGTGCTTAGGCAGTTTAGACATGCCTTTGTGTGATCGACGATGTGTTTTCGTGCAAAACAATCCTTGGAGAGAAAATCTGGACAACGTCGTAAAATGTGAGTGTCGCTGCAGTGCGCGCAGCGAATGGGGCTGTCATTTCCAGCTATGGTGTGGAAACTATTGCCCTTGTATGTGGGGGTGCCAGATCGTTTACCTGACGATCGTTGAGTGATAGGCTGCCCAACAGCTTGGCGATTTGTTGTTGAGTTGTTGGACTTCCTATTTTCAATAATGTCCATGCTGACCAGACGATTATTTAGAAAGGCTTCCATAGTTGAGAAGGTAGGAATGTCCAAGGAATTGCCCAGCGAATACTCCCAGGCTTGGAGTGTACACACTGGAAGTTTTGTGACCAAGTAATGAACCAACCAATGATCGCAATTGTGGATTGGTATCTTAAGCCGCTTAAATTCATTTATGCAAACATTGGCGACATTTAACATATTTTTTATGTCTGATGAGTTTTCATGTGTCACCGTTGGTAAGCTAAACACGATGTTCATGTGGTGCATGAACTGCAGTCGAGGATTATTGTAGCGTTTTATAATGAGATCCCAGGCCAGGCTATAATTTGACTCAGTTAAATCCATTTGGCGTACATCCTGATCCCGATCTGCTGGCAACGCTTGCTTTAGGAAATGAAAACGTTGAATGTTGGAGAGACTTGTATTGTCATGGATTAGTTGTGCAAATACATCGTGGAAGGCCGGCCAATCTATGAATTTGCCCGAATATATAGGCACTGGCAATTTTGGCAGCTGAACTGCAGACTTGGGAAGTCCGTCTCGTATGGTTACATGAGTTACAGAGTCATTGGATAGTTGTGATGTGTTGGTTGGCGAATGAAAACTATTATCATGCGACTCTAAAATTGTGCAATAACTCAAGCTGTAGTCCTCTTCGAATTTATTGGGCAAGTCGTCCGCAAAATAAGTGTGCGAAGGTGGACACTTAGCTATTATAATTGCGTCATGATTTTTTTGAAATTGTTGTGATAACCCTTCTAGTTTATTGAAACGTACTTGGAAGAATTGTTTCGTTTTTCGCGATGCGCTGTCATTATTTAAATTTGTTAATACACCCAACTCTTTTTTTACACGGTAGATACGTTCCTCAGAAATCCGTGTAAAAAAAACCGTGTAAAAAAAGAGGCGTTTCCTATAGTAAAATGGGGGATACGTTCCATGTCATCTGAAAGCCGTGTAAGATGAAATAAAGAACTATATTTACTTCGAAAAACCGTGTAAAAAAATTTTCAAAACTATAAAATTTCAGATGTGCCTACAAATTGTATGGTCATATGGCATTTTATTGAGCATTAAAATTCATAATTCATACAGGTGGAAAAATTCATACAAGCAAAAAACCAAAGAAATCTGTTAATCCAGAATCAAGAACAGAAAAATTAGAATAGAAATACAGAAAAAATACTAACATAACATAATTAGTCGTCGCTACTTGATAACAAGCGCAATTGTTTGCGACGAACTGGACTAAAACATGGCAACACTACGGTAGCAAGTAAAAATTTTTATTTGCTCTTGTCTGTTATAGAGAAAATAACGGTGCTTTACGAGCCAGCGATTAAAAGAACGATCATAGAATTTTCAGCTAAAAGAAGTAGCACATACAATTTTTCATTTGCCAAGTGTGGTAAAAACAAACAAAACAAAATGATGAAAAATTTTTTTCAACCGTGTAACTTCAAAGCCGTGTACAAAAAAAACCGTGTAAAAAAAACCGTGTAAAAAAAGAGTTGGGTGTAATTGGTTTAATCTTTTATGTACATCGCATTGCAGAGCGTACAATGTTTCATGCGAGGTTACATCACTCATTTTTTCAGTCGACATGTTTTGTATGCATGTACTTTACTTTGAACCTGTATGCGTACAACAGCAAACACTCACCCTTTTGTTCGTACGAACTTGACTCAAGCGAACAAGTGCTTCTATTGATGTGGGAGTGAGAGACGAGCTGATCGGTGTTGATGAGTTTGATGTGTAGGTATGAACGTGTAGTGAACACGTTCGATGCCGGCGAAAAAAGGTGTAATGAAGAAGTGATATGCGTGCTTTCATGCAGCTGCGATGCCTTCGAACTTCTCCTGCTCTCCCTTTTGTTCCGTTATTCCTTGCGCTGGCATGTATGTATGTACGTATTTATTCGGTTGACTTTGACCGACTCTCAAACGTTATACTTGATTGCTTACTTTACAAATAACTTGTTACAAGACTATGTGAATGGTTCCCCCCATGGGCCACCAAAAATGTTGTGACTTTTACTATGTAAAGAGTCAGTGATGAGCAAATTCAATATCCACTGGCTTCCCAGGTGCTGCGTAACGAAATCTACGTTGATGACGTACAAAGTGGACACGCAATTCTTTCCGGCGCCTTAGAGACTCGCGATCAACTCATTGCTGCATTGCGTTCAGCAGGCATGGAGCTAAGAAAGTGGTCTTCAAATAACCCATCATTATTGGTCAACATTCCTCAAACACATTTGTCCAATACCCACATTTTAGATTTCGACAACAAGGATTCTATAAAAACTCTAGGCTTGTATTGGCATCCAAAAAGGGATTTTTATGGTTTTAAAATTCAATTTGAAATCAACCCTTCTTTCACTAAAATATCTCTATTATCCACAGTAGCCCGGCCTTACGATCCGTTGGGATTTATTACTCCCGTAGTAACATCAGCAAAAGTCATCTTAAAGGATGTTTAGAGCACTCGAATACACCGCACTAATTCACTCGCTACCGCACTTGAATGGGACGAACCACTCCCCCAGGTACTTCAGGCTCGATGGCAGGGTTTCATGAATCATCTACCAACAATTGAGAACATACAAATTTCAAGATGGCTTGGGTTTGATGACATTAATATTCAATCGCACCAACTACACATATTTTGTGACGGGTCCTCAGTAGCGTATGCCGCATGCGCATACATTCGAGTTCAGTGCAAGGATAACACAGTACACACTCATCTGCTCACGTCACGAAGCAGAGTTACTCCTACCACACCATTGACTGTTCCGAGAATCGAACTTTTTGGAGCAGTACTGGCCATTCAATTGGCAAAATGGACTCTGAAACAGCTACGCATTTCAGTCCAAACGACGCCAGTTTTCTATTGGTCCGATGCAATGATTGTCTTGTTTTGGATCAACGGTGACGCTGCTCGATGGAAAACATTCGTCGCAAACTGCATTGGCAAAATTTTACAACACAGTAGGGCGGCTCAATGGCGACATGTTCCGACCACGGACAACCCAGCAGACTGTGCAACGCGAGGTTGCACTCCAGATGAACTAGCAAGCCACAGTCTATGGTGGCACGGACCAGTATGGTTACACCTCCATGAATCCCAGTGGCCTATAACTGAACTCACCTCTCCTAACAACGAGCACACTATAACCGAACAACGTTCTAAAGCAGTTAATACATATACCTGTCTGACGCAGGACTCACCCATATCAGCATTTTCTTCTTATAACAAATTAATTTTTGTTATGGCTTATGTTCTACGTTTCATTCACAATCTGAAACACAAACCAGAAAACCGACAACACGGTCCCATTCACGCAGCAGAGTTTCAAAACGCCTTAAATTATGTCGTGCGACAAGTACAAGGAGAAACGTATGAAGCAGAAATATTAAAATTAAAAGCAAACAAACAACTATCAAAAAATAGCAAACTATCACAGCTCACTCCGTTCTTAGATGAACATCAAGTCTTACGGATGCGCGGTAGACTCAAAAATGCTATTCAAATTGCAGCAGCTCAACGGTCTCCGATCATATTACCCAAGGCCCATCATTTTACGGAACTTGTAATTCGCAACGCTCATCTTAACACGCTACACGGTGGTACCCAATTAACCTTGGCAACAACTCGACAGATATTCTGGATCATTCATGGGAAACAAGCAGTAAAGAAACTTCTAAGGAAATGTGTTCAATGCTTCCGGCATAGACCAAAAGCCTTAACTCAACTGATGGCAGATCTTCCACTGCATCGTGTTAATCCGCCAAGTCGAGCTTTCGAAACTACTGGTGTAGACTACACTGGAGCCTTTGAAATTAAAGCATCACGACTTCGAGGACATCAAACCTACAAAGCACATATCGCAGTATTCATCTGTCTAGCAACAAAGGCCATTCACCTAGAAGCAGTGACTGGTCTTTCTACTCAACCATTTCTCTGGGCTCTTCAACGTTTTATTGGAAGACGCGGATTATGCAGACACCTTTATAGCGATTGTGTCACAAACTTTACTAGCGCAGATAAATCCCTTCAACTTTGGCAACGTGATTTTCTGCATAATGTAACAAACTTCATTGCACCGCATCTCGCTGCAAGGAACATTCAATGGCATTTTAATCCGCCACACAGTCCAAATTTTGGTGGAATTTGGGAAGCAGATGTTAAGGCAGTTAAGACTCATTTACATCGGTCATTTAAAGGAATCAAAATGACGTATGAACAACTATCAACAGTGCTTATCCAAATAGAATCCTGTCTTAACTCTCGGCCTCTGTGCCCATTAACCTCAGATCCTCAGGATCTCGCGGTGTTAACTCCAGCTCATTTCTTAATCGGCGATTCTATGATGGCTCTGCCAGACCCTACATCGAAAGACAAATCGATAAACAGCCATTTTTTGGAAGGACAACGCCTCGTTCGCCAATTTTGGAAATTATGGAGTGCAGATTGGCTTTCCCATCTTCAAGCTCGTCCAAAATGGCGACTGGAGCAAAGAAACCTGCAAATCAACGACATCGTCATAATTAAGGATGATCGCATACCCCCAAACGAATGGAAACTCGGTCGGATAATCGAATTGCATCCTGGCACGGATGGTCTTGTACGAGTAGCGACGATTAGAACAGCCGCAGGCATCTATAAACGTTCAGTTTCTAAAATTTGTCCGTTACTCATATCAAACTATACTGAAACCGACTCAGATAATCAATAACGCGTCACATGTACTTTGTTCCCTCTGCATACCACAGCAACCATTTGACTCTTTTCAGTATATAGCATCAAAGTGGCTTCTAATACTGGATCCAGTATTAAGGGGCCGGCATGTACGGACGTTTGGCAGAAGCTTGCTGATTTCAACAGTGCAGTTTGAGTAATTAACTCTCTCTTATGCTGCGGTCAACATAACTCATCAGCTCAACGACATCACACTGCTGACACAAAAGAGAGTCGAGTTTGGACCGTCACAGCAGCAAGACGCATATCTTACTAAGGCTACGCATTCTGCTATAATGTGCAAGGAGGATTCTCAGTCCATTTCGCAGAATCTTCAAGTCTCGCTGCTGACTATACCTAGCTTTGCCAGGTGACCTCGTAGTCTACAATGTCCTGTCAAAAGACCGGTGAGTATCCTGAGTCTATTTTTACCCATTGATATTGCTTGCTTAAGCCGTTTGAGGTTATAGCTACCCAAGAGAAGCTTTGCTTGTCTGAGTCCTGGTGTCCTTGCCCAGCTCGTTCTTCGCAGAAGTCTCTCTTCATTCCTAAGCTCTTGCCGTATTGTGCTTCTTCCTATACCACAGTACGGCTCGGGTCATATTAGGGGTGTCGCTGCCCCCAGTCTTGCTTGCTTATCTGCCTCTTCGTTCCCCGCTATGTCAACATGTCCCGGGACCCATCTTAGGGCAAGCCTTTTTTGTGATCCCAGAGTGTCTAGCTTGGTTCGTACCTCACGAACTACCTTTGACCTGATTTCGGTCTTACTAAGTGCCATTATTGCTGCTTGGCTATCGGATAAGATGGCTATATCCCTATTCCGATAGTTACGCTTTAAATTAAAGTCCACACACCTCCCGATTGCATATACCTCAGCTTGGAATATGCTGGTGTGCATACCTAGGGGCTCGTGGTAAATTAGCCGAGGGCCTACTACACCAAGACCGGAGCCTTGTCGCGTTAGGGATCCATCGGTGTACCATTTTATGGTGTGTGGCTTCATGTTGTGGACCTCTTCCAGAGATGTCCACTCCTTTTTGTTACAGAGGTGAATTTGAAACTTTTGCCCGAACATGTGTTCGGCTTTCATTTCGTCCCTTGGCTGTGCCAGTAGGGGAAGTTCACCCGATAGCATATCTGCCTCTACTCGACTAAGAATGTGTCCTAGCCCAACTCCCTCAATGGACATTCTTAACAGGGTTGCCTCTCCGTGATTCCTACACATGCCATTCTTTGTAGCTTTTGAAGCTGCTTCTGCACAGTGATTTGCTGAGTCTTATCCCCCCATGCAATCACTCCGTACGTGAGCATGGGCCTTACTACCATAAGGTATAGCCATCTTATTATCTTTGGCGATGTTCCCCATGACTTCCCGGCTATGCTACGACACGTATACAGCGCTCTGCAGCACTTTGCGATCGTATTCTGAACATGGGTGCCAAAGTTTAATTTACTGTCGAAATTGACCCCAAGGTACTTAACTTCCTTGCTTGTTTCTATTGGACTCCCTGCGAGCCAAATCTCCCTCATCCTATGTAGCTTGTATCTTCTGGTGAACGGAACGATGATTGTTTTAGCAGGGTTTAAGTTGAGACCAACCTCCCTACACCAATCATGCGTGATCTTTAGTCCCAGTTGAACATTATCACAATGTCGTCTGCATAGCCTTGACATTGAAGAAGAAGAAAACTTAACTTTGCATAAATTTTTAAAAAAAATGTCAGCAGTTGTCAAGTGTAAGTGTACCATCATTTTGTAGAGCTATTAATTCCTAATCCAGGGCTAATAATCTTAATGTGAAATTTTTTGCATTGTTTGCAAAATTTTTTTTTCTTAGGAAAAACGTCCACCACCTCGCACGCTGTTGCAGTAGAGAGTGGCACGCTGCCAGCAACAGAGACAGTTGCAGTTAAAGAAGTTAGATCTGGCTCAGGAATTGCACTAACAAAATTGGTCGCATTTTCAAAACAGATGCCGCTGGCTGCGCCATGCGTAGCAACGAATCGCTTAATAGCACTTAAAAACTATCAGTTTAGAGGTCCTTGACAAGTTCTAGCCAAAAAGCCTTGGTGGCGAAGCAAACAATAACGCATATGTAGCACTTGTGAGGTCCCTTATTGCAAACATCAAGACTGTTATAGAACGGACCACAATAAACAGCTCCTGTGATTGTAAATGCTCGAGAGTCCTCCACCCATACTTTAGATTTGCCATGATGTTTTCAACGGGACATGGACGTGATCGGCAGCAAATACTACATTTGTGCAAGGCTCGTGATACCGGCCACCTGTTGGCCAAAACTATCGCAGCGAGAAGAGCTTGAGGGCCAGCGTGATGGTGCTTGCGATGAATTTGAGTTGTGATGTCAAATGATGATTTTTTGGCAGTATAATTGGGTGCCGAGCCTCGAAGCCAAGCGTCGAATTCGCGAGGCGACCACATACAGACATTTAGCCGAAGTTGTCCAGAATGGATTAAGAGACGATATTGCACTTGACGAGCTGACACCATTTTTTTTGAAGCCGCTTTTAATTATCATTTAGCTGGGCCCGTTGATGATATTTTCAGCTGTGAGTTGCAAAGATTCAGAAGAAATCTGTTGATTGATGAATTTGTGCACATGTCCAAATATGCATTCAATAATGCCGAATGAATTGATGTATTTGAACAGTAGTGGCATGCCACCCTGATCAAACGAAATTAAAAGCACCTTATTCCGATCTGGACTCCCCCGTTAAAATAATGGACCATGAAGCTCAAGCGACGATGAAGCTCTTGTGGTGCTGCTCCCTTGGAAAAAATATCTGCCGGATTCATTGAAGTCGGTAAATATCGCCATTCCATATCCGCTGTTAGCTGCTGACTGGCACAGAATCTATTTATGAAAAAAACCTATAATTTAGATGATTAGAAAAGCACCTCAGATGAGTCAGTCTAGCAGACTAGTCACTTTTTCAGTGAACTTTATCTTCATTATCTCATGGACCAGATGTGCGAGCAAGCACGCAGCGCATAACTCGAGCTTTGGCACTGTTATGGTATAGGAGTGGGGTGGGGCTACTGGGGGCGGTATGGGTGAGTGAAGCATCATAAGTTTTGATGCTGATTTTTAAGGTTTGTTATCAGATATCTTCCTACCAAATTTGGTGACTCTAGCTTGAAAACTGAGAAAGATACACGCATTCCCGTTATTACCGAGGCGTTGGGGCAGCTGGAGGTGGCTAGGGGGTATGAGTGGGTCACATCTAAAGTTTTGATGCAGTTTTTTGAGAGATGTTATCACCTATCATGACGTCTTATTGGGTTGCTATAGCTCAAAAACTGTTGAAGATATAGGCATTTCTGATTTTAGACTGTTTGGGGCAAAACAGGTGGATGCGGCTCCAAAATTTTTGACGCGTTTTTTGGGGGATTCGAGTAGCTTACTTCTTACGAAATTGGGTAACTCTTATTGCAAGGGTTTGGGAAATATAAGGATTAATCGATTTTGAGTTATGGAATTTATCGATATGTGAGCCCCCCAATAATCGTAAACACGGGCAACTAAAGCATCGCTTTCGAAAATCGATTTAACAATCAACATATTATTCTACAGGCACACATCAGAGATATGTACTTGGTGTTTGATAAAGCTGATGCGTCCACTTGAAGGCTACCAGAATATACGGTCACCTCGAACCTTCACGCCTCGGAATAATTTGTTGTTTTCAATGTGTCTGCTGGTAGTTCCTTTTGCGAAAACATGAGTAATCAGGTATGCCAATGCAGACACTGTGAAAATTTTTCGCCAAATTTGTGGCAAAGGGAAGCCAAGAAACTCCCTCTGCGCTTGAACTGCCTTAAAAAAGGGGATCAGGTCCAAGACTGTAAATCTGAATGCTGTCGCATATGCCGGGCGTGCTCTTCTGTATTTCACGCAAACTTTGGCCTTTGGCACCCACTTTACAATTCAAGACCCTACACTACAGTCGATTCCGTCATTCACACCAGCCTATCCAACCTCACATCAAGCCCTCGTATCTCACTCAACATCCGATTCTGTGCTTCTATCTACAGCTTCATTGCTTGCTGAACGCTCCTTGATTCTGATTTACAGTTGTACTTTGTTGCTTCTCGCTTGGCAAATCAACTACAACTTCGTAAATTTAAATCGCAGGCTACAGTCACTGGCATATATGGTGGCATGTTCTCCACAGAAGGATAGTCAGTCGACCCCATCGTCAATCCGCAGACTTCACATTTCTCGACAAGCCTCACTGCTGTCATCGCCCAGACGATTACTGAGAATCAGCATATCCGTGAGCACTTCCGATTTGAACGTTCCCTTTAACACATAACTAGTCGACCCTTCGTTCAATGTGCCGCAGCGTGTAGATCTTCTTATTGGAGTAAGCTTATATTGGAGCTGCTATGCATTGGGCAAAAACAGTTAGTGCCAGGATTAACATTGTTGCAGAAGAGTTGGATTCTATCTGGTGGCAGTCATCGAACCCCAAAACTCTCTTCGTTCGTCGTAAGCCAAAGATCATTGGATGTACTCGGCTGGACGAGTGCGTCAGGGAAATGGACTGCCAAGTTGAGCCCATCTCCAAGGCTACAAAGGAAGAGCTTGCTTTTACAAGCAACACTTCCAACTGAATTTCGTTCGATTGCCTTCCGGCGATAAGTCTGGGCGACTCATACATGCAAGTCTAGCGCAGGTTTGAATAGCTTAACCACAAACTAGCTCAAGCTCTCCAAAGTGTTGTTCGATATGTCTTGATGTTATTAACAACATTTCTTCTACAGATGTTGTGCATTAACAACCAAATTTGTTGGCAAGTTGCGTCCCTCAAGGCCGTCAGCCAATTGGAGCAACAAGGGGAAGAACGCGAATCTATAAAATTACCCCAGTCCAAGGTGGAACAGCATTGTGCCGAGGGACTCGTGGCCGAGGGGGTGCTCGGTCTTTACTTTGCGAACTCTGGATACCTGCCGACCTCCAGTTTAATTAGGCTTCCCGCGGCACACGGGCTATGTCGCGGGTGACTTTCCTTTCCCGTCTACTCGTGGGAACAATATGAATTCAATCGACAAAAACAAAAATACAGTGTCCGGGTCACTCAAAAACCCGGTGGGAAACGCCAATTCCTCTACAGGAGCTAGCATCTCCTCTCCGACGCCTGGTACGCCAGCCGGTGCTCGCAAAGCCGCTAGCGGCACATGTGCAGGACGAAAAAGCCATTCGTCCTCACACCCTGGACGTCGACCTGGAGCGGCTCCGGGAGCTCGGAGGCTGCAACATAAGTTTGCAACACCAGCTTCCCGGTCCGTGACGCAGGCTACTGCTTCGGGGCCCGCTCCCACACGGACCGCCACCCCGTTGCTCTGATGCTGGATGGTATCAGGGCAACATCAAAGCTATAGCCTGTGAAGACGACAAATCCGCAGAGCTATACAAAAAAACCTTCTCGGTGAGGTCTATCCCGGCGCTAAGTTGGAGGCAGTAGACTGGAAAGACGTGCCCAGTCGACCACGTGCAAGAGTCTGGGTTTCCGCCAAGCCCGAGGATCCCGAAAGAATCCTCAAACTCTTCCAACTGAGTAACCCCGACCTGGTTACGCATGACTGGAGGATCGCCAAGGTCGAGGCGCCAGAAGGTAACAATCGGCAGGTGATCCTGGTCATAAATGATGAATCAGCCGAGGCCATAGCCGCAACCAACGGAACGTCCCACTACGGCTTTAAGCCGATAGTAATACGGGTCTACCGTTCAGACGCGGCTAGCAAGCTAGAAGCTCCTAGTGAGCAGCAAACGGTGGAGGCCACTGCAGGCGGCACTACAGCCCATTGTGCAAATGGCCCTGTCACCGAAAGTGACGCGGTGGCTGATGCCAAGGCAGGTGACGCCCACCAGTCAGAAGACTCTGACCTAGCCGAAGACATGGCCAATATGATCAACCTCGACGTAGACACAGACGAAGAGGCTGATCTGACAGTGGTGGAGTCGAAACTTGAAGATGTCTCTAAGACTTCTTCAGATAAACCTCCACCACTGTAAGGCGGCTGCAGCCGCTCTGCTGCTCCGCACAAGCCAATGCGGAGTAGACGTTGTCCTCATTCAGGAACCTTGGGTCTGCTGTGGCAAGGACTAAGGACTACAAGCTGCTTGTAGCCCGCAACGAAGGTAAAGTTCGTACCTGCATACTTGCCAGAAAACACCTAGACATTTTTCTACTCCCTAATTTTAGCAATGGCGACAACACTGCTGCGTGCCTCGAGCTGGAGTCGGGTCACATCAGGCTCAGCTCAACATACATGGCCCACGACCATCAAGGGCCACCCACTTATCAACTGTTACGTGCGCTAATCGCCGACTGCGAAGCGACAAACACTGAGCTGATCATAGGCTGCGACGCCAACGCTCACCACCATCAGTGGGGAAGCTCGGATATAAATGAACGGGGTGAGTTACTCTTTAATTATATCCTCACGACAGGTCTGAATATTTGTAATATAGGAAACGACCCAACCTTTATTACAAAGAATAGGGAAGAAGTCCTATACTTAACGCTAGCCACAGCCTCCCTTCACCAGAGATTTACAAGATGGAGAGTGCTAGATGAGCACTCCTTCTCTGATCATAGGTATATCGATATAGTGTTCTCTCTCGATATCCCAAAGCCTAAATGGTGCAGAAACGTTAGACGTACGAACTGGACCACTTTCAAAGAATGTCTTACAAGACTCATTCCAGAGCATCCCCGAACGGGACCCCCTTCCCCCGAGCACACAGAGCTGCTCACAAACAAACTCACGGAGGCATGCAGGTCCGCCCTTAACATGTCATGTCCCCAGAGCAAACCAAGATGGAAAACAAAACCACCGTGGTGGTCCCCACAAATAGGCTAGCTTCGAAATAATTCGCGAAAGCTTTTTAACAAAGCAAGGTTCAGGGGAGACGACCAATCATTGAGTCTCTATAAAGCCAGCCTAACCTCCTACAAGAAGTCACTTAGACAAGCTAAACGCTCCGCATGGCAGAATTTCTGCTCCAAAATCGAGAGTACCACAGAAGCCGCTAGGCTTAGGAAAGTTCTCTCCAGCACACAAGCACCCATGGGCTTCCTTAAAGGACCCAATGACTCGTGGACAAAGACCAGTTCGGAGTCACTGGAACTTTTGGTGGAAACCCACTTCCCCGGATGCTCAGTCGCATGTTTCCGACCCCCTATCCATAGAGAATTCCAGGAGCAAGTCTCCACCGACCTTTTCTCCAGGGATACAATCTCTTGGGCTATAAGTAGCTTCTCGCCCTACAAATCCCCTGGGCTGGATGGAATCATTCCAGCCCAACTGCAATATGCAGGAGATACTGCCATTAACTGGCTTCAGAAAATCTTTTCAGATATCCTGACAACCGGTTCGATCCCCACGCCATGGCTCGAATCCAAGGTCGTCTTCATTCCAAAGGCCGGTAAAGCCTCACATACAATCCCAAAGGACTTTCGTCCAATCAGTCTCACATCTTTTCTACTAAAGACACTAGAAAGGGTGCTGAGTATACATATCAGAGACTCGATCAAGACCGATCACTTCTCTCAAGCAAAAAGGCAAATCCACTGAAACAGCGCTCCATGCTGTTATATCTACAGTAGAAAAGGCACAACACCACAAGGAGTACTGCCTTATAGCCTTTCTAGACATTGAGGGCGCTTTTAACAACGTCTTACCGGACGCAATCACCGAGGCTTTGTCGGAGCTGGGGGTTGGACACCACATTGTGGAATTGATTGATCAACTGCTCAAATGCAGGATCGTCAGGGCCACACTGGGGTCTTCGACCATTGCCAGATCCGTAAATAGAGGCACCCCGCAAGGAGGTGTTCTCTCCCCTCTCCTTTGGAATGTGGCTGTTAACAGCTTGCTGCGCTCCTTAGAGGGAGGGGGCTGTCGGGTGATAGCCTACGCGGATGACGTCGCTATAGCCTTCTCGGGTAAATTCCCCCAAAGTTTGTGCGAGCGTATGACCACCGCACTGCGAACCCTGTCCTCATGGGCCACTTCAAAGGGACTAGGGCTTAACCCAGCCAAAACTGACTTAGTCCTCTTCACTAGGAAGTATAAGATACCTCCCCTCAAACCCCCAATCTTAAACGGGGTGGAACTTGCCTTCAGTAAATCCGCCAAATACCTAGGGCTCACTCTAGACAGCAAACTAGACTGGAATCTTAACACCGAAGAACGGGTTAAGAAGGCCTCAGTCGCTTTGTATACATGTAAGAAGTCCATTGGACTGAAATGGGGAATGGCACCCCACATCACGCTGTGGCTGTACACAGCCATAGTTCGGCCCATCCTACTGTACGGAGTGTCAGTATGGTGGCCAACGCTTTCTAAGAAAATATCAGTCCACAAGCTTGGCAAAGTACAGCGTGCCGCTGGACTGATATCAACAGGGGCCCTCAGAACGACCCCAACTGAGGCTCTGGACAATATACTACCAATAGACCAAATGGGAAAATTAGTAGCAACTCTCTCTGCCCTACGCATGAGAGAAACCAAGCAGTAGTCCAAGCAGAATTTCGGACACTCTAATATTCTAGTGGGTAACTTGCTTATCCCCTCAAACACGGGCTATTGTTGTCCTCAGGAATTCCCCAAAACCCCTTTCCACACGCTAGTCCCCCCAAGGGAGGATTGGTGCTCAGGCACGCCAGGGCCGGCAGACTCAGTAAAAATTTACACCGATGGCTCCAAGCTAGACGAACGGGTAGGGGGAGGCGTCTTTTGCGAGGAGCTGTCTATCAACAAATCGTTCAACCTTCCTGATCACTGCAGCGTATTTCAAGCTGAGATCGCTGCCATACAGGAAGCACTCTTATGCATTTCCGAATGTGAATGCTCAGCAGATAGAATCTGCATTTTTTCCGATAGTCAGGCGGCTATCAAATCTCTAAAAGCGATATTATAAAATTCGATATCCGTCACACACTGCCGCAGATCTTTACACGAGATGGCAGAGCAGTTCGAAATACACCTCATTTGGGTGCCCAGTCACAAAGGCATCGAGGGCAACTGCAAAGCAGACGAGCTGGCAAGGCATGGCACTACCATGCCTCTCCTCACAGACAAGGAGGGCTGGGGTATTCCCATGGCCAGCTGCAAGCTCAGAGTTCGATCGCACTTCGAACTCGAAGCAAACAAGGGGTGGCAGTTTACCACCGCCTCAGGTAGGATTGCTAGGCAAACCTGGCCAACGCGCTGCAAAAAGCGCTCCTCAGACCTAATCCACCTAAGCAGATTAGGCTGTGCCGCCGTAATCAGGGCCATTACGGGGCACTGGCTGGTGGGGTCTCATGCAGCGAGACTTCTAGCCCCTTTTAATGATTTCTGCCGAAGCTGTCGTGACGAGGAGGAGGAGGAAACAGTTTCCCACCTTTTCTGCGACTCTCCGGCACTCTGCAAAAGCAGAAATCGCTATCTAGGGTCCTTCTTTTTATCGGACCTCACTCAACTTGCGGATATTAAACCGAAAAATATCCTGTCCTTCATTCAAACCTCGGGCTGGGACCACGCCCTCAAAGGTGGCGAAACACGCTCATTGTCTGGGTAGACGGTTTTTGGACTAAGTCCAAACGCGGCACCACAACGGGCCAAAACACATGGCCTATGTGAGTGGGGGGTAATTTTAAGCCTTCCACTACCGCTCTAACCTAACCTAACCAAACCTGCGTCCCTCAAGATGCGCATTAAACTATCGTTGAGTGTAGATATTCTGTTTTTTTTTTATATTTTTGGTTTATTTTTTATACACTAATACCGAAGGTAGAGTATATTGGTTTTGTGAAACGTCTGTCGTGGTGTCTGTCGTTATGAACGAAATTTTGTTGCAAATATCTTGGTCCTTGTGTGCGACAGTTAAACGTTTCAAGGTTGGAGTGCTACGCCCAGTAGGGGGGCTCGATAGCAAACAATATTTAAAATTGCTTTAATACTGGTATCAGAGTATTTCGCCTTGGGTTGCGCCTTGCTTCAATATTATCAGAAGCAGTCAGAGGCGAGTTATAACGGTCCGAAAATACATATGTACTTATGATTGTTATTTGACAATATCCAGTGCTGCTGCACTTGTGGGATGGTTCGGAGGGGGCTGAGCTGAGGCCACCAAGCGGGTCGCGGGATGCGGATACAGATTGGGCCCTCTTGGAGGATAACTACGATCAAGTGAGATTCTTCGCGAATAAGTATTCCCGGACAAAAAGCAGTAAAAATATTGTTCATCGTACCGAAAAGACGCCTGTGTTTTCGTCTTTGAATGCATAGCCACACACACACTCACAACTACCCAGGGGTGGTTTACGATTATGGGCGCCCTAGGCCTGACGGAATGAGCGCCCCCTCTGCTCCATAAAATAATCGTATAAGCAAAGGATAGAATTAATAATTTTTATAATTCAAGAATATAACGAACGCTTTCTCGCTTTTCAGCGTGCGCATTTATCGATGATTGCATCGGTCTCTACCATATCCACAAGCTCTACGTTTGCTGATAAAAATGCTCTGAACCATCGTATTTCTTAAATAAGTTTTCACTCTTTTCAACGTTGAAAAGAAACGTTCCCCGGTAGCGTTACTGGAGAATCGGGTGAGGTACATCCGAAACACTGAAAAGAGCCGTAGCAAATAAAAAAATTGCATTTGCTCTGCTCTCATCTCGCTCTCGGTTTTCGGCTACCGCTACGGATAAGCATAACAACACGTTGCGTTTTTAGCTTTTGCTATTGCTACAGATTATGAACCGACAAAACTAGAACGAGAGCAGAGCATATACTTTTTCGTTTGTTTTTGCTGCAATTCTTCTAATCGCTGGTTCGTAAATCACCGTTATTTTCTCTGAACATATATAGTTTTTTGTCGTTCGGCTACAGAAAATTTTTAATTCGCTGGTCAAGATGTGTCGCAGTGGGCATAAGATCGGTACTGGCGCCAGAGAGAAGGGGGCACGCAAACTTGCGAATTTCGCCAGTTCGTGGCGCCCCCTCTGCCACGGCGCCCTAGGCCCGGGCCTAGTGTATAAGCCATCCCGGCAACTACCCCTCTAATACCTATCTCACTCTGGGCTTGACTAAAGTGACCCTCGAACCGTTCCGAGAATCAACTTGGTTGGGGCCCGGATTAAAGCCAAGTCTAGTTTCTGGTTGTGCGACACGTCACATCAACAAGCAACTTAAAGTGCAGGAAGATACTCCTTCTGCCAGTGTAGCAAGGCACGTTGTGGGTGACCTCCTTGACGGTCAGCGGCTCTCCAACGTGGGAGATGACTCTAGATCAAACTCTAGTCTTATTAATGCAGAATATATGTATATGGTCTTATAACCCTAAACTAGACACATTATCTGTCCAGCCCATAGACAAGGATTTATAAAAAATTTCAAGTCACTAGAATTAAGAGTGTCGAAAAAGGATGCGTTCGTACATTCCAACAAACATGTCAGTCATTGCACAAATCCAATAGACTCCTTAACTTCTGAATCAGAGTAAAAAATGAAGTCAATCAGCAACCATTTCTCAACTAAAGGTCTGAGACTAAAGAGTTATAGAAGTGTCCTAGCACGTAGCAATGAGTTACACATAGAGTTGTCAAATCAACTTGCAACCTATTGCATTTTGAAAGTGATCGATCAGGTCCGCAAAATACTGCCGAACGCAATGCGTGCTAAATTTTTTTTTAAATGCTCATCCACCAAACAAAACAAATCATTGTGCAATCTTTGTAAAAAATTTTATATATACCAAAAAAGACGAAACTACCAAAAGATTTGAAAATCTCATAGTTAAGTGGTCAATTGGTTAGGTTTCCGATTAAAATGATACAAAATGCTAAGAACTACTAATAAATGACAAATATAGGTGGTCAATACTGTGCTTTGACCTAGTTTCTTAAATAAAAGTGGATCTGCTACAGCAGTTGAGGTCCGTACAGGACTGCAACAAAATAACGAAGTGTCCTAATTATAAGTGCAGTAGCGAACAATCTTGCTAATATCTCAGAGAACATAACTTAAAAGCCTTTGGAGATACCATGGTTTTTAGTTCTACACGTTCAATTTGTCTAAGGGCCGCAGTGTTAGCTAAACAAAGATGGTACAACATCGATGGTTAGTCAAAAGTTCAAGCGGTTAGGGTGTGAAAAACAACAGAGGCCAGTGCCGGTTAAAATTGTTCTCTCGTTGTGCCGATATAAATATCGAAAATCATCGTTAGCAAACAGCTACTGTACACTTGCATTGTTTAATTTTATTATTCAACAAAATGGCATCGCATCAAAGAATTTTAACATCCACGCAATGTGGCCGCTTCGTTCCAACGAGCCATTAAACTTGTTTGTGTTCCATTTCCATTTTTAATTGTTATTTTGAGTTGAAAGAAGAATTGGCAGCACAAAAAAAAACCAAACAAAACCAGCTATTTGCTCGATCAGGGTGGCAGCACCATCAATCGAAGTTCATTTAACTTAACCATACATTGAAAAACAAATGGCTTAACGCGAGCGTTAAATTTATCTGGTCGTTAGCTAATTCTACTTAACCAGACATTGAAAACTGGCCCTAAATTGGTTAGCCGATGCATAAAGGAATAAGTCGTGGACAGAAGCGATTGAGTTTGGTGTGATTGGTGATATAACTTTGGTCCTGCTCTGAGTCTTATTTATACTCTACGCTTGGCGAAAGATCTAAGCATAATAAAGTAAATGCTCACTTGGAAAAATTTTAAAACGTGATGTTTGTTTTTGGCCTGTAGGAAAAAGTTGCTTGGTGGTGCTATTATAATTTTCGTAGCTGTACTTACACCAATCGGCATAAGTATGTTGACGAGTGAATTTTTCAGTATAACTTCTTTTTGGCTTTATAAATTTCTAATTTAGAAAACTCAATTTATGATTTTTACAATTCAAGAAATAAAATAAATTTTTTTAAATCCAAAAAAATAATTAAATCGAGACTCGCCAAAATCCTTACCGACCAGTGCTTATACTACATACTCTCATATGATTCTTACTTATTTTTGCTCTCTACTGTTACACTCCCTTTCCTACAGTAGACGACTCGCTGAGAGCGAACAGCACACAGACACATTCATACATAAGACAGTGGGCGCGCAGATCGCGCACATACGCAAGAAACGATTCTTTTTAAAGCAAAGCCAGCTACAGAATAACTAGCATTTTATCGATATGCATGATGCATGCCTGTGCAGAAAATGCATATGCTGCTTAGGTACTTTTAATCTCCGATATCTAACTTTTATTCACCCGATCTTAAAAAAAATATCTACAGGTGAAGAATATTATGCCAAAGTTTCTAAGGAAAAAGTCAAATCTTAAAATTTAAGTAATTTATTGTTATCAATAAAAGATAATAACAAACAAACTTCAACTACCATTTGTATACAAAAATTAAATTCTTCATAGCTCTTAAAAAAAAATCCTTCTAGCCAGTAAAAGCGGAATACCTATTGCCTGGTTATGCAAAATTTGACCCTTTGGTCCTTCCCTAGTAGCAGTTAGGTGTGCCAAGTGGTAGCTACCGAAATCGTTAGACGCGCACTGAACAACTGGGTTATGTTACATCTGACAAAGTGTTAGGCAAACATGTAAAAGAGCGCTTGAAGGTTATATTTTGCCTCATTTATTCATTATTAACGGCGTGGCAACCATTATGTACTAAGAAACACATACATACACATATTTATACAATTTATAATTGAAATGTTTGAGCAATTATGTATGAATAAAAATAAACTAAATACAATTTTCCAAATAAAAATGCTTTTCACCATTAACAAGCTAGATATGTTTCGATATCATTACTTAATAACATAGCGATTAAAACGAAATTTTCATAAAGAATTTAAGTAAATATAATGTACGAAATATAATATACATTGCATGCCAATAATGCTCTTTGAATATCGTCAAACAAGTTCTATGTTTGCCGTTAAAACTATCTAAGCAGCATTGAACATATATTTTGCAGCCATTTGACATTAAAGCATTTAGCTGTCGATTGTTTTTCCCTATGTCAGTTAAGTTTAGAACGCTGCACATAAAATAGCACTCCATTTAATGTTAACCTACTCTAGCGTATTATATAATTGATAACCGTTTAAAAAGTTTCTTAAAAGCTAAGAGTTGAGTTAACAGTTAGCTTTAATTTTATTTAACGATTACTTCCTTCTAATACTTATTGTAAGTACTCGGTTGCTTTTAATATATAAATTATTATTATATATTTGTTTTCATTTTTGTTTTTTTTTTTTCTTTAAATTACATGCGAGCATTTAACACGTTTAAGAAAAATTAATGTGCATATACCTTTGTATTGTCCTAAGAATATGGGGAATATAAGAAAGTCTGTATATATATGAAATTGGGATTTCTTTTTTTGTAATTTCTTTTTTTTTTTTTTTTGGTTTTCTTTCTTTTTTTTTTTTTTTAAATAAACCTACATAGATCTAATTATATAATTATGTATGAATGAATGTTAAAAAAGGTGGCTACTGTGACATCGCATAAAATGATGTTAACCTAACATAATTATTATCTGGAATAAAGTCCAAATAACTCCGTCAATCATGATTATTAAAACAAGGTATATACAATCGATAAACAAAGATCAAAACTGTATATTGGCATATGCTCAAGTATCGATGATAATAAACGGGTAAAGTAAAATCAACTAAAACTGCGGATGCTGCAAAAGGGGAATTGCCTCGGAAATGGGTTGGGTTGCATGATAACGTCTGAAAAAATTGCTTAATAAATGTTGCTCTAGCTCGAAACTGGATGAGTACTTTGTAGAGTCTTCAATCAATTGGGTAGTAATGGAAGATGATGATGATGATGCCTTTATGTCGTTGCTGACTGCATGCTATTGTGGGTGTTGTCCAATCTGTTGCTGTTGTTGTTGCAAATGGGGTGGTAAAACGTTACTATTTTGATTAGCAGGTAAGGCCATGCTATTAATGGTCTGAGATGGTGGTGGTGGCACTAATTGTGAAGGCTGGCCATGGTGATAACTATTCCCGACAGTGCTCACAGATGGTTGTTGTATCATATGGTGTTGTATATTCAGTTTAGGTCCGTCTTCTGCTTTTTCCTCTTCACGACGTTTCAAGCAAGCAGCTTTTGGATTTAAATTTCGCTCGCGAACTTGTTGTTCCAGAGTCATAATAACCTCCACAGCCATATTCAGGATGCCCAGCTTTGTTTGCGGCTTATCGGATTTTAGGTGTGTCATACACATCCGACCTAGTTCTTTCAAAGCTTCATTAATATCCCGTATACGAATGCGCTCTCGAGCATTATTTGCCTGACGCCGCTCCTTTTCGCGAATAGCCTTGACAGCTGGCTCTGCATTATCGTCCTCATCCTCAGAGGAGCAGTATCTACGTGGTCTCTTTGAGCCCTTGGAACCCTGAGACAGCTGTTGTAGTTGTGTGGCATTTGATGGCTCCACCGAACTTGTGGGTTTCGCATCAGAAATTTCTAAATTAGAAATATTCGATGTAGTCGATACGCCTGCATGAGTTATATTACTGATTCCTGTTGGCTCCTTTCGTTTTTTAGTTGTTTTTGTTGATGTTATCGATGTCGATGCGTTTCGCTCTAATTTAATATTTGACAATCCCGCCCCGCCTCCACTAACTGATTGAATTCCAGTTGTGCCCACAACAGGTGTACTCAACGAGAGAACCTCATGCGAAAGAGTGCTCGACGTATTAGGTACAAGTGCACCATTCCCGGCAGAGCTACCGCCAATAAGATGGGACGAAGGTGAGTTGGCCACGAAGGAAGATAACGTTTCAGTATTGTCCAATGAGTTTAGGGATGTATTTACATTTGCCAATATTTCGGGTTCGCAATGGTTTCGTAAAACGTTGAGAGCATCGTCCAAGCGCTCTTCCATGCGTGCACCCTGAAACACCGAAGCCATGGTATGCAAACTAGTTACAGGCACCATATCGCCGGCATAGTTTGAGCCGCCGCTTCCATTAAGGACGTTATGGCTCCATCCGGATCCATTTCCCGAAACATTTCCTTCGCCAACTCCCGATTGCGTCAATGGTGGTGGGGAATTGACAGGTGTTGATGGGTTTGAGCTAAAGCTGCTAATACTCTGGTCCGCGGCTGCAGCCGACATATAGATTTGCTGACGCAATGACGTTGCAGAAGAATTACCAGCTCCAGGCACTTTTGCATTGGGGCCAGTAGTTATTCCACCAAAGCCGTCAGCGCTCTGCATTGCCGGGCTCAGCTGTTGATTGTGATGGGAATGTGCGTGAGGTAGCGGGGTATGATTAAGGGAATGATGGCCAATTTGCCCAGCAGAAGCCAGATTACTATGCTGTGTTTGCACTGTCGTTTGGTTATGTTGGGGTGAATTGTACACGGCTGGGGAGAGCACTGTCGGTGCTCCTATGTTCGGTATGCTGCCAGATCCACCACGAAATGAGCTCATAGGCGGAAGCGATGTCGCTGCTGGGCTGTGCATTCCAATTTGTCCACTGTCACCGCTCATTTGCATTCCAATACTGGAGCCACTTGCTAAGCCCTCATTATTATGCACCTGCTGATGGTCCATGGGATGTGAAGTTATTGGCGTATTGCTCTGATAAGTCGCCTGGCCCATATAATTGGAGCCGCTGTGCATTTGCGATTGATACCATCCCGCACTACTTGTTGCCCCAGAATCAAAGTATTGATCAACCGTGGATGTGTTCGCAAATCGATTATTGTTGCTTCCGTTGGCATCGTGTATGGAATTAAAGTCATTTGGATACATCCCATTTTCCACAGCAAGGCCTCCATAAGGTGAGTGATAGCCACCACCTCGTTCAGTTCCCACTGTTCCTGGTGGTTGCTTATTTGCTATTTTATTGAAACAATTCTGAAACACTTCATACAAGTGCATCGGTTCATCATCACTGGTCGCCATGATTTCTAAGTTTTATGGACGGTGGCTGGACAGAAGAAGCCTGTAAGAAGATATAATTATTTTGCATATTTAGTACTATCAGGTAAAATTGATTTAATATTTGTTTGCTTAAATCAATTAAATCTTAATCAAAAAAAAAAAAAAACAATTGGCTTGCAAACGATTCAAAGAAGGGAATGTTGATGTTTGTTTTGTTATTTTTGCAGCAGACCGAATAAATACGTACTTAGTACAATGTATAAAAATTCTAAACAAATTAAAAAAATAGAGAACGGTTTGGTAAGTGTGTAGTAAAAACCCTTTTCTTGGCATTGTGAAAAGAGAAGAAAAAAAAAAAGGAAAATCATTGGATCAGGATTACGAAAACTGATACTTTAAAAATGCGATCATAAGCTACAGCGTGATAAATTTTTCACATATCACACACATATCTCACGAATACCATAATTGATAAGAAGTTTTATGCAATATAGTAACATTGTGGGTTTAAAATATTGTCTTTTGTTCGTTGATATAAATTAATTTTTAGGATAAAAAATACCAGTTGAATCTTGTTCAAGTTTCGCTATCTAGTTTTTACCATGTATTATAATCTGGCCTGCTTATTTTATTAACGAGATATAAACGAGATATGCTGTTAAAAGAGGGACAAAAGTGCTATTAAGTAGTTAGGCAAAAAAAAATCTGAGTTTAAATTGTCCTGTTATTCTTTGAAATCGAGAGCTGTTTATTTTCCAGCAGAGATCATCAATTTATTGCTGACTAAAAATTATAAAGAAAATCTAATTTTTTATATATAATATAAAAATAAATAATAATAATATTGCACATGAAGATTGGTAGAAAACTGTATTTTTTAAATAAATTTTAAATAATTTATTTATTTTTTGTGAAGAAGCACCTGTGTTTTGTAAAACACACAGTAATAAGCAGAAATCAAACATATTTGTTTAAAATCTACAGAGATCAACTTTGGGTCGCGTAACTCATTTCTGTATACATAAATTAATGTATAATTTTTAAAGCACAAATTATTTTGCTATATTCTTTTCGATTAATTACTAAAATACATATTTTTTTGCTTTAAGTATCATTGTAGTGTTTTCTACCCCGCTGTGAATTCAATTGACAACTGTTGAGTAACAAATCTATATTCACTGTCGTCGCTATACCGAGCGAGTATGAAATGACACCAGCCTAGGCAGCCGGTTGATATGACAGCCGCTATCAGCACACACCTATAATGTATATGAACTATTAATTCTTGATATAAAACTCCTTCTGTAGAAAATAATTATAAACACTATTATTAGGTGTTATGGATATTTGATACAACTAAATTCTAAAAACTACAAAGATATATTCATTTTTATTTTTTGCAAAATGAAGAATTTTAAATATGAAAATAAAAACAATTTTGAGATTCATTTTTATATATGCATTTCCTTTTTTTATTTTCATATATTTACATGCATTTATGTATGTATGTATGCATATACATACATATGTATGTGTATTACAATAAAGTCGTAAGCAATTCGACAATTTCATTCACAGGCTTCAAGGCATACTCACTTCAACCAAATTCGGGTAGTTTTGTTGCCGTTCTGTAACTGATGTTAGGCAACTATAAATGTTCACTTTTTTACAACTGCATTAAAACCGAACCACCTAAATTATAAAAAAAAAGGTGTGGATCGGATTTGTATTTCTTTTGACCACGAACACACAAACTTCATATATGTATCTATGTATGTATGTTTTGATTTGCACAAAACTTCCACAGCAATGAACAACGCTTAGTTTGCGAAATTCTTTTTAAGCTTACACATGGCAACGTAATTGTTAAAGCGTTTTTTTTTTACAAGTATTTCAACTCTTTAAACAATGTTTTTTATTAAATTCATAACACTTCTATTTTTAGTATTCTGCTGGCTTTGTTCGTGTTACCATCGGGAACGCCATCTTTGTTCTCTTCGTGCGTCATCCTCAGTGTTGCTTTCATGAGTTTCGATAGTATTCATGTTTAGATAACTATTTACAAATCTATCAGTCCGAAATAGAGACAAGGAACTCTTCTATAATATCAAGATTAAATTTACCAAAATGAAACTACGACGAGAAGCCAACTAAAGTTTTAGATGCTTTCTGCAGAAAAAAGAAAGGTGTCATAGCCACGAAAGCCCAGAAAAAATAGGTACAAAAAACACTTCGATGATGCGATGTTCTAGAAGTATAACCTAAGGAAGTTTACATCGTCAATTTTCTTACAACTTATTAATTCCCTGTATTAAATTAAAACCTTAGCTCCTGGTAAAATATATTGAAAGTCAAAGCTGCAATAGCCAATTCACCTATTGATGCAGACAATATAAGAAAAACAAGACTTTACAGCTTACACGTTTGATTTCTTTCAAAAACATAACAAAAAATTACCACAATAAAACCAAAGAAAATTATTGAATACATATAACAATTTATTATTGCACGAAACCTTTTTCTGGAATAAAATCATGGCATAAAAATATTTATGCACATAATTCTTACCGATATTGCTATCGATTCTTTTACATCCCATAGTTGACGTTTTCCATCTCTGATTGCAGTCAATCGTGCTAATGTCTAATGTGCTCCTGTATTGCGAAGCATATAAATAAGATATCTAACTGAACGAAAACATTTTTAAATTAAGTCAACATGGATCATTTTAATTTTGGAGGCTCAGAATTGACTCGAGGACATATGGTTCAAATGTTGCTACGAATTTCAATAGCTTCTGTGGTAACATATTATTCGGTCAAATGGATGATGAACCAGTTGGATCCAACCAGTAAAAACAAAAAGAAGGCCAAATTGCTTGCTGAAGAACAGTTAAAAAGGTATGGCTTGCTTTTATAAAACACTATGTTTGTTAATTGATTGTTTCATTTAGATTGAGTAAGGAGGAGAACTTCAATGTAAAACTACAGACGTTTACCGACTACGAACTGATGATTGCATCACACCTTATAGTTCCAGCTGATATAGCTGTTAAGTGGAGTGATATAGCCGGTCTAGATTCAGTGATTCAAGACCTGCGTGAATCAGTTGTGTTGCCTGTACGTCATCGAGATCTTTTTAAAGAGTCAAAACTTTGGCAGGCTCCAAAGGGTGTGCTCCTTCATGGTCCGCCAGGATGCGGAAAAACATTAATTGCTAAAGCCACGGCCAAGGAAGCTGGCATGAGATTTATAAACTTAGATGTGGCCATTCTCACAGACAAATGGTATGGTGAATCGCAAAAACTTGCATCTGCTGTCTTTTCGCTGGCTGCTAAAATTCAGCCGTGCATAATTTTCGTTGATGAAATCGATTCGTTTCTACGCGCTCGTAATTCAAACGATCATGAGGCCACTGCCATGATGAAAACTCAATTCATGATGCTTTGGGATGGCCTTAGTACGGATCCTCACTCTGCAGTGATTGTTATGGGTGCAACTAACCGACCTCAGGATCTTGATAAAGCAATAGTACGCAGAATGCCCGCACAGTTTCACATAAGCCTTCCGACTGAGGGCCAGCGACTTCAAATACTTAAATTAATATTAACCACAGAGAAAATTGATAGGGACGTTGACTACAACCGTTTGGCAAAACTCACTAACGGCTTCTCTGGATCAGACCTTCGTGAAATGTGCCGAAACGCTTCTGTCTATAGAATGAGACAGTTTATGCGAGCAAGTGATGTAAATCAAGTGTCTCCAAGTACAGACAAAAATAAATCTTTACTTTCGATAACAATGGATGATTTGCTAAACTCCCACTTAAAAATGAAAGAATCCAAAATGCACACTGGTAATTTGTTTCTGGAAAATCGAATTGAATTAGATTAATTAATAAAAGGCATCATATACATATTGCGTCAATAGCGTTCAATATCTTTCTTGTTATAAAATAAATATTATACATAAATATATAGATATATATATTGTAAATACACATATAAATACATTTTTTTAGTAGCCTCCTGATCGATTGTTCTGTTAAATTAAAATATAACCAATCTTTTAAAACGAATTAAGTATAATGGCTGTTTTTAGTAACCAACAAAAGATATTGTGTGTATAATTAGGTATTCTAAAAACTTGTGTTCTAGTTGACTTCATTATCACCTTTTGGACTGCAAAAACTGCAGTCCATGCAAGTGACGAAGCATCACGATGGGCGCGAAAGGCGACTAGCAGTATATAATAAAGAATGTAAGATTATCTGCAATAGACCGATCAAAGTAATTTTGTTTTAATTTTTTTTTTAACCCTCTCACGCCCGCTGTTGCCAACACGCAACATTGTTCTTATACATGTATGTAACTCCCGTTATTCTGAGAATTATTGCTTGCGATCTATTCCGAAATTGTAGTCCAATATGTTAACATTGGTCAATGGTTAAATGGTACATGCGCTTAGTGCACTGGTGTATAAATTCTGCTGTAGCAAAGACTTTTAAATCTTCTTACCAATTGCACAGTCTTAAGATAATTTAAAAGTCTGCGGCTGTAGTAAATATTTGGCTGCTGTATCGCAAAGACCTCATATATAGAGACGGCGAAAATAAGCATATGCCGCCCATAACATTTCAGTGGAATATTGCTAACGAACTTATGAGCGCTACACAAACAGCAGTTGTACCAAGGAAAGAGGTCGGCCATCATCACTCGCTCCAAGTATGAGTTCAACCACTCCATCACCGTCACCATCGGCTCCGTCATCACCAGCTCCGTCGTCGGTCTCGGAATCAAACTCTTATAAAAGAGCGTATGTTGCAGAACCTGCAAAAAGTATGCGCTATGAAACGTATTTTAATATTTTCCATAAGTTCCCAATGTTGCCTATAGTCAACATTCTGTAACTGACGAGCTAGGACACCTAGGACCATGAAAATTTTGTCAGTTCATATTTAGGTCAATATTAAAGCATATCTGCACTCTAAAAATTATTGGCCCAGCCCACTTAATTCGGGCATGAGAGGGTTAAGTTTATTCATAATATATGATCCTTAAAATTTTGGGGCGTAAATATGCTTCCGCCACTTACTTTTTATCTAGTGATGACGTTTCTTTTGTTTGGGTGATGGAAACCGAGCTAAGATTCAACAATTACTTCAAAAAGAGTATTAAACATCTTCTCTGCTTTATTAGTTTTGTCAATGATCGGATCGAAAACACGAATCATACTGGACATTCATTGTTTTAATGTATTATCTCGACTTTGTCTTTGGCCATGTCCGTCCGCCAGTTTGAACACCTCGACTTCAGTGACTATAAGAACTTAAAACTTGAAATGCGAAAAAAAATTCACAATTGCTTTTTTTTTATGAATGGGAACAGTGATACAAAAATGTATAGAGTACATTTATTTTTTATAGCTTAAACTCATGTATTTGAAGTGTAATTAAAATATTCATATGGAGCTTAAAAATACTATTCTGATGTGGCTACGTCAAATTTAAAGCCACAAAAGTACGGATGATTTATAATATCCTTGGCTGAAATTCGATGAACTGGATCATAAATAAGCATATTTTGAATAAGATCAATTCCATTGGCATCTAGATTTTTCAGCTGATTTGTTAATTGATTTGTTGACCAACAGGGAAATGTATTCTTATAATCTGGCAATGAAGTAACGCCCGGCCAAATGTCTTCGGTGGGTGTTTTGAGAATTCTGAAAGTAAAAACCGAAACTTTTATAAAGATACTGCCTTATCATGGGATACATAATAAATACAGTTTTTCTGCGTATTATGTTAAATCTGTATGTATCGTAATAATAACAAACTTTTCTGTATCTCGAAATAATGATCTCTCTATAAAGATTTATTTTGATTTTTTAATTTAATTTGTTTATTATCTGATATCTTCGCTGTAAAATTTGATACAGTGAGAAGAAGCGTCAGTTTGTTTTTTAAGTCAGCACTTGAAGACCAAGATCCAAGGCGACTAAAGATTTATTTTGATCGTTGCATACATGCATACATACATTCTTAGTCTAGCCAGTTAATTGTGAGTGGAACTAAAATAAATTTCAAAAATTGTCGAAAACTTATTTTTTCTTAACCTTAAATTTTCAAATTTAAATCTGTGTGTGAAAAGTTCATTTGGATTACGAAAATACAACTCTAGCTTTAAAATAACGTCTTTGGTGCAACGAATATTGTAAGGAATATTCAAGGCTCAAAACTCTAAATACATGTTGGTTTTTGGGTGCAGCAACGCGCACCGAGTAAGCTTGTATTTACATTTATATAAATGTATTAATACACATAACTATATTAATAATAATATTCTTACCTGAACATTCGGAACAATTGATCGATTTCGGAATCGCCTTGAAATAGTGGCTTTCGGGTAGCCAGCTCGGCAAATATGCATCCAATTGACCAAATATCAACTGGACAAGAGTATCTTTGTGATCCTAACAATACTTCTGGAGCCCTGTACCACAAAGTAACAATTTCATGGGTATATATGCGTACAGGTATTCCAAATGATCGTCCTAGTCCAAAATCAGCAACTTTAATTATACCATTTTTGTCAATAAGAAGATTCTGGGGTTTTAAGTCGCGGTGGAGAACCCGACGACGATGACAAAATAAAATTGCACTTGTTATTTGATACAAATAGCTTCGCACAAGTTGGCTATCGAGATATTTTTCTGGTGGCAAGGAATCCATATACTTTTTGAGGTCCATTGATAAAAATTCAAATACCAAGTATATACGATTTTCTTCCATTAAGACATCTTCGAGACAAACAATATTTGGATGTTTCAGTTCTTTCAGCAACGAGATTTCCCTTTAACAAAAAAAAAAACACAGTGCATGTGAGTTAGTTGAACAGAGTAAATACGAAAGACTTTATATTTAAATGAATGTACCTTATTGCGGTAGAAGGAACTCCTTCGTCATCAGACTCCAATCGAATTTTTTTCATGGCAACAATTTGACCGGTAAGGCGATTGCGACCCTTATAAACAACTCCATAAGTGCCCTCACCTATTTTCTCAATTTTTTCAAAGTCTTCCATTTTAATCAAAATTAATTTCACCAAAATGCCGCGGATATTTTAAGGCTGCCAGACTTTTTAAATGTTTTTCCCACAGTTGCTCGTGAACGACGCTGAGACGGAAAATGAGTTTCTCCAAAGATGAGCGTCGATATTGAAACAGTGGAATATCGATATATACGTTATTTGAAATTGTTTCCTAAATTTTGCTTATAAAAATGGCTTTGCTTTTTTTGGTCGCAAATCAAAAAACTTGTAACGTTTAATTGCATATTCACCTCTATTAAATTATCTTTTGAACCAATAAGACAGTTTCATCAAGAGCTGAGAAACAAGAGACAAGCTAAGTTAAAAAATTGTCTAAGATCAGTTTACATGCCAGTTGCGTTTGCAAAACAGCACACAATATCTGATAATAGAAACGAAATGGTGAGCTACCAAGCTAGAATCAATATAAAAAAAATATTAGAATCAAAACGATTCGGGCACAAGTACACTGATTTGTTAAAGCAATGCATATGAAGAAAATTATAGAATTTTTGGTTAGAAGCTTAGTCTTATTACAATCTCCTCAATTAATAGGCACAATTGTTATAATAGAGTACAAGAAGCAAGTCAACATCCATAGCTACAATGCTTAAAATAGGTATTCATGTCTGTTATATTCATTTGGTTATGTACTAAAAATAATACCAAGTAACTATTTCAGTTTATGCATACGCTTTTTAGTAATAATGACTTTACTTTTTAATACAAATCCCGAACAAAAACAACATCTGTTATGCGCAGCATACAACTTAATAACAAAATTCAATAGTTAACATTTTTTATGTTTCTTTTCCATGTTCCAACATAAACGATGGGTTTGATTTAATCTGTAGGAATTATCGTAAGAGTGCATGCGGTATGAATTGAGTTATCGAATCTTAATTAGCGATCCCACTAGGAAAACTTTTTAGTAATTTAAATAAAAATAAAAAAAACTAGAAAATGTTAAATGAGGCAGACAATTTCGCGGACATATTTCGCGGTGGATTGCCCTATTATCTGTTGATAACATTACCGATACTTATATTCTGCTCGCCATGTCTAGCCAGCGAATTTCAAGTTATGTCCATGATAAAATTTGATGTCAATGGCGAACATTTTGGTAAATAAATAAATAAAATTCTTTATATACCGATATTATATAAACAGTCATATATTATGAAATATATTCAAACCAATTTTCCTTATCAAATAAAGGTTCTCGGTCTTCTGCTATATCACTAGAAGCAAAATCTTTGTATACTTGGAATACTGGTCGGCATTGTGTTCTAGCTAGGTAAGAATGAAATTTGGATGTAATACGGTACACTTGGAAAAAGTTGTACCAGTCGGTATTCGGTGTGATTATTTATTCTTCAAAATTGTAATTTACCTTTCTGCTCAGTCTCAAAAGACTAGCAAAAATCGGGTCACAAATTTTCGGGCTTAATGTGTGAACAACTTAGATTTTCTTCGGTAGACTGTCAATTATTTATGAGGTGCAAGAGATGGGCTCCAGTTATATTACTTTTGAGGCCATATACGTATTAAATTACTTTTCTGAACGGCTGTTTCACGAATTTTCAGAATTCGGGTTTTGCAATTATCGAGGAGTTGCGTGTAAAGAGGGTTGCGTTGAGCGGGGTCGAACTGTATTCATTAACAAAATCATTAATGTACTTTCGCTAGTCTGGGTAACTGTCTTCGAACATAATATTTCGTTGAATTAGAGAGCGCTTTGGGCGTATAACTTTATCAGAAGAAATTTCCTGCAAGTCGAAATTTTGCAGAGTAGTGAAACTGATTTTTTTAAATTGCGTTATATCAAAAACGCGTTGTAGAAGGACCGCGTTGTACGAGGGATACCAGTTAAAAAATTTTTTCTTTTATTTCTGCGTATGCAATTATAGGCTATCTCTATATACTCTAGTTTACTAGAATAATGTTAAAATGTTTAATCTTTCCAACTTTTTCTATTTCAGGTTACTCGATATTACTGTTAATGACTTAAATGAAATCAGACAGAAAGCCGGTGGCCTTATAGTTATGTTGCCAAAGGATATTCAAGTTCTCAACAACGATATTAAGGATCATGTACTTATGTTGGAGCAACAGATGCTGCAACAATCCATACCGGTGCCAGTTTATTTTTCTCATTTTAACAAGGATTTGGAACATATCATAAATGATATCACATCCACATCCATCGATAATGATACAAAAAATAGAACAGCAGCTGGACAAGTTTTATTATCAGTATCTGCAAATGGCTATCATGTCACTGTAGATGGACAAAATAGTGCGGCAAATAAAAATAGTAAAGTTCCAGTTATACAAGGAGAATTTGTACCAAATCAACTTCCCCTGAAACATATTGATAACACTGGAGAGAGTGGTTTACCGCTTATTTTGATAACAGCAAACTTAAAGACCTTTGGAATAATTAACGTAAGTTGAGCTTGCAGGAATTTCAGCTATGATAACTTTGTTTTTATTAGCTTACCTCGTGAGTGTTATTTATATATGTTAATTAACTTTTAAAGAAAAACATTACCGAATGACAATTTTTTGATAATTACAGGATTATCCATTCAATGCTGACTCTGCAGTATTAATGTCACTTATAGAAGTATTTAGTAAACTGCACTCTATGATTAGCACAACGCCAAAATATCGCTTAGGGTTCTTGCTTTCAGACTCTGGAATGCTTCTTAACTTCCAGGGAACAAAAAAATGGCTTGAAATGGATGACAACATGTCTTTACAGGTTAATAACTGTCTTATGCTTTACTTCTGACCTATTTTCTAATGAAGTTTTTTAATATTGAAATAATTTGTTATTTTTAGAACGTTGAGTTCGTTTTATGCCTGGACACGATCACCCAAAGCTTGTCAAACGATCAACCTAATGCGCTATACCTGCATGTTTCCAAACCACCAAAAGAAAAAACATCAATTAGTCAATTTTTCAAGCTTCTCAAGTCTGTGGCTTCTCATCACGCCCAAAACATAACAGTTGAAGGCGTTCATAAAAAAATTAACCTTGCCGATTCAAAACTTTCGTGGGAGCATGAGCGCTTTAGCATGAAACGATATCCCGCCTTCACACTATCTTCAGCTAAATCTCCTGGTAGTCCGCTACGAACGACGATGTTTAAGGACAACGAAGCTTACGTAGTTGAGCAAACCATTACTTCTGTTAAAATAATTGCAGAAACTTTGGCTTCTTATATGTATAAAATTGAAACATTTTCTGATGTTTTTAACGGCGAAGCTGTAAGTTTAAGTATACTTACATATATGAAATATATTTTTTAAAATTTGTATTTGGTTAATTTACAGGTGATAAATGAAGATAATGTGTTGCCATACCTTGGCTTAAAATCGATTTTGCAGAATAACGACATTAAGGACGGCTTTGAAAAGTATCTAAAAAATGTAAAAGTCATTTATGATAAACCCGATGTTCGGGAGCCAGACTTTATGTTCTATAATGGCATCGATGCAAAGCTTAATGTTTATCGAGTAAAGCCAGCCATATTTGATCTTTTCCTAACTATTGTTATATCCTTTTATCTGTCTGGTGTATATCTTGCCATCCAATTTTTTCCCCACTTGTACGGTGTAGTATCCACTAGTTCGCATGACTCAATTGGTAACTTTATCTTAAAACGAAAATGAATCACTGACAAATTTAGACAAATTAAAACATCTGTTATAATTATTAATGGCGCTTGAAGGTCCAATATTATTGTAAAATAAAAAATTAACTTTCTAAGGGTCACTGTGTTAAATTTGTATTTGGAAACTGGAAAAATGTCTGATGATGGTTTTTTTTTTTTACAAACTCTTTTTTTTAATAGTATGTTTATTGTTTATTACACATTGCATTTGTAATTTATTATGGTCTTGAAAATTGCACTAGAATTTTATTTGTATTCCAACCAACAAAAGATGTTATCATGTTTATCTTAAAAAAAAAAAAACCAATAAAGTAAATTACATAGTTCAATTTAGATCAAATCCGGCTGGCACACTTGATATTAAGATGCACCACGATCGACGTGCTTTAATGATCACTTAAAATGTTTGATTTATTATTAAAATGATACATTTTACTTAAAATAACACCTTATATCATGTATTTTTAAAATTTAATTCCGAGATTTTACTTTCGTAAATTTGGTCACCATGGTAATAATCTTTATAAACTCCATTATGTAATTCGTTTGAGGATTCGCGCACTTCGATTTCATTTTCTGAAATTATTCTTCGTACTAGCTCGTCATCTGTTTTTTGCTCGTTTCGAATGTATGATTGAGTCCAGTTTTCCAAGTTAACAATGTTAAGTGATTCTTTTGAATGCGTAACCCAATCGATTCCATTTTTTTTACAAAATTCTAAAACCCATGAAACAACAAAAAAGCAAGCAGCATTCATCGGAAACGCTCGTATTAATGTTGAATTAAGGCCACGGAAAAAAAACTGGTAGCCCTCCTTATGATAATTTTTTATTGCACAGTCAGCAAACCCATTATACTTTGCACTGCGTCCTAGGCCATCTGCTTGCATATGTGTTTTCACAACATCTATAGGATAGCAGGCTAACCAAGAGGCCATTCCTGCACAACCTCCAGCCATAAGCATGTAGGGCACACTGGGATTGTCTTTTTGTTGGATAAGAAACTCGTAAGATACGAAGTAACTAGAAAAACCTTACAAGACTATTGTTATTATTGATCTTCCAGTAGGTAGGAATATATCTCACCTGGAATATCTCTTAGAATTGTTGCGTTCAGTCCTTTAAAAGTGCCTTTGACCCCTTCTGTTCGCTGTATGTATAGCAGACAATCAATAGTTCCTTTGAATTTACGCTGATTATCTATGTGTCTGGACAGTTGAAGTCTTGTTTTTGCCAACTCCATTGGAGCACATATGAGAGCCTGTGCTATACCAGCAGTGGAACCAGCGAAAAAGTGTGAGAGCAAAGAATTTGGGTTATCCGCAATTTTTTGAACATTTCCATAAACTCCAAACACGATTGCATTTACTAAGCCGATTCCCATCATTGGACTGCTAATTCCACGATAAAGACCACGAACATGATCTACAAGAAATATCGTCTTCAAACAGTGAAAAGTTCCTTTGTATTTTGGATTTTTTGGATCATCAGTTTGGAGATGTACTTTGACTGTATCAAAAGGGTGTCCGACAAGAACACCAGCGACACCTGCAAAAAGATAAAAAAATCTGTTAATTGTCGTTTTCATTAAAAAATAATTTTATATTATTTGTATGCCCTGATCACATGAATTGGGAAAAGAGTATAATGATTTTGTCTGGTTTGGTCTGTATGAGCGCGTCGATCTCGGTGACTATAAGAGCTAGAGACTTGCGACTTGGGATTTAAGTTAGTGCACATCACGCGCAGGTCAAGTTTGCTTCTAATTACCGATAACGTACGATAATGTACGCGTTATGTATAGGTCAAGCTTTCTTGACTAGAGTCTTCGTGATTGTTTATCTTCTAGGTGTTATTTTCTTTCTTTCATGGATAATGGGTTCTAGCTACGAGATCGAATTGTCAATCAAGTTTTTGATCAGAAAATAATTGTTTGTAAATGAGCTAAGATTTATAAGATATGCTTGTCCTATGGTATACCAACAGAGATCATTGGAGAGATCACAAGGACTGTTGTGCGTCGATGCTTTAGAGATCTTTCAGGTACTAGATTTCCTTGTCATCAGTTGGTCGACTGTTGCTTTATTGAGAGGAGAGAATTTTTTTACTGGCATTTATATGCTGGTACTAGAAAAGTTTATTAAGGTCTTATTTTCCCTAAATCGCTGATTCTGTGTGTCTCAAAATGTATGTGAATGTGGATCAATTAAGAGACTTGTGTTTATAGAATCAAATAAATATGGCTTAAAATTTATTTTGAAAGGATATTAATATACGTTACCTCCAAAAAGACCGGCAATAAAATCCACAAGCATTTTAAGTGATTGGCAGCCAATTGTCCTTCGAAGTCAGCTGATTCGAGGTTATGAGCTCTGAAAGCTATACAATGCAATTTATTTTTTTAAACAACTCAACAAATAAACGAATGAGTAAGTATCTATATGTATGAGTTCCAGTGAGCCTAATGCAAAATTTTGCATTTTGTATTACACATCAAAATAAAAGTGTTCTTAAATAAAATTATTTGAATATAAAATTAATACTTCAATCTAGCTTGCAGATTTTAGCTGGGCAGAATCCTGAGTGATTCATGCCACAACTCATTTAAATCTGAACTGAGAATCTCCTTTGAATTGATAGTAACTTTTAAGAAGTTCATGTGAGTATAAATTTTCAATAAAATCGCCATGTCCTTTTTGAGTTGGTGATCACTATTAATCTTAATCTGATGCTGCTTAATTTTTTATTGAAAAACATTTTGCCCTGCTTGATAACCGATAAAGAAACATAAGCTTAGTGACATTGTTTGTCTGCAAAGTTTTTGTCCCGTGCTATGACCATGACTTTTTCCACCGTGACATTCTCGGACCTAATCGTGAAGTGCAAACCTTAATATCCTTCAGATTATGAAAATAGATTCGTACAGAACTCTTTGTCAATTATAAGTGATATTGATGGCCCTAACAATCACTAGCACTCTTGCTTAAATTGAGCTACTGTATATTGAAATTGCTACTTCATTATTTTGTACTTGAAATCTCCCCTTCGGAAACATATTGGTATGTTTGGGTTTGTATGAACTTTTGCAATAAATTTGTATCCTAGTTTTCAGTATGCTCTTATTTTGTAATAAATACATACAAAGAGTTTGATCTTACAATTTGATTTGGTTGGTTCTATCGAATAATCCACGTAAGTATTAAGCTGGTGCTGTGGCACTGCTTTCCAAAGGCGATCTTCCAACGATCCAAAAGCACAGAAGCAGTAATCCAACAAAATCGGCCAGCCAATTCAAAATCGATTCATATTTCAGGATGCACTGCCAATAAGGTACCGGCTAGAAGATCGATCTTGCCTATCGACCTGTAACCGCCGAATATTGAATCTGAATATGAGGGCAGACTTAATGTCAATATTCGCTTGCTCTACATGTATTAAATAAAATACGATAAGTCAGATTATTTTAAGAAATGTTTAGACGTCAAGGCGTCCTTGATTTTTCGGTATATTATATATTCGAATTTAGCTTGGTATATAATGGCATGTATAAAGTTATAATTGTTTTGTACAAATGAATGTTACAGTCAGAAGGAAACATATCCGACTCCATTAAGTTTACATATTCTTAATCAGCATTTACAACTGTATGAACGTGCCGATCTAAGAGACCATAAGAGCTAGAGATATAAGATTTGAAGTATTAGTATTAAAGAACCGATAACTCTTGCGGCTACCGATATACTTATGTTGTTGAAAGCAATAATATCTTGCATTTTTCGAATGTGCAACTTATTTTATAAACTTCAATAATTGTATTGAAACGGGTTGAGAAATATAGAAGATATCGATTAAAGTTTACTTTTGCACATAGTTGCGACTGCGGGCATTTCTATATACGCAGGCATACACGCATGCATACAAGCAATGACTGACGCGTAGTGTCTAGGGTAAAGGATAACTTTTCGCCGATCTGTCTCGGCACATTACGCACATCTAATGGATTGGAATGGTGAGACTTTCGCGAACGCTTGGAAAAAGCGTATTGACTAGTTTGAAGCCAAAAGTAAAGACAGAAACATAACTCGACTAGATTTATGCGCGTGAATATTTATGGCTTAACCTTAATGCTTCTAACAATTAATAATCTTGGACCCTCACTTTCTATACCGCTCTGTTTGACAAAATTTTCCCATCTAACAACACTTCCCAGCTCTAGTTTGGGGCTCTCAAAGCAGCCACAGCGTCAACTTACTCAGAGCGCTGCTGTCCCTGAGTAGACTCCCGATACTAAAAGATATTGCCAAAGATCTGCGTTAGCTCAACGAAAGCACCGGTAGCCATGGTGCAGCAACAGCTAAAATCGCGTCAGTGCCATAACGGGCTATTAGAAAAAAGACTAGAAAAATCAAATATTTTATTATCAACTGCAACATAAGCCTGATATTTATTATTTAACAAAGGACAGCATGATAAATTATTTCATCGACCAATAGTAGGTTATGGGTTTCAAATTACTGTCTGCATCGATTTATGTGTTCTAAATATCCTTTAAGGTGGCTATCGAGTAACATGACGAAGTATTGATTTTATAAATTTGGCTGAGCCTGACGCGATCGTAACTATTTGTGTATTTAACTAAAGATTTCAAACTTCCAAATCAACATGATTTTCTGATTATTTCCATAAGAGTTACAATGTAGTCTTGCAGATAAAGAACAGAATGAGGTAGAAATTCTTAACTTCGCACTTGAATTTGAAAATAAAATACTGTCTGGCAAAGGCTATTACAATTCTTGATATTATAAATAAATAGCAATTAATAAATAAATTTTTTAACCAGTTTTATTATTTATATGCATATTCGTTAGAATATTTCACGATTTCACTAGCATAATTCACATATATGTGTGTATGTCGTATATGCTTACATATTTGTACAATGTGTATGTTTTACGCAGGTAGGTATCAAGATCGTCAGTAACTTACTTTTTGTAAATTTTTTTATTGAACGATACGAACGTAATGTATTCAAATATTTATATCAATTTGTCAGTAAATTAATTATAAAAAATTTCTTGGCACAATCACGTCCCGTATTAGTTTCGTTAAATTGAGCAGAAACTGAACTGTTATCAGCAAAATAAAAATTCAAATGAGCTAGGCCCACGATTAAAAAAAAACAGTATGACCTAGGGTCATTCTCTCTTCACATGGCAGGCATTAACCCGTGTGAGCCTCTAATCTATTTTTATTTAATGTTAAATTTTTAACGGTTGCTAAACTTAACTCTCTATATGGGACTTAAGCGTACAAAAATAAACCCGTTAAACACCAAACGAACGACAAAAAAGGCTTTCAAAATTTGATATTTTTTAAAGCTCTAAAGTAAGAGTCACCAAACAACCAGCTGGCCTACAGACGATTAGTATAAAGCACTATCCTGTAGGAATTTAAATTATTTTCTTTTAACTGATTTGATTCCATACTACCAGCAGAATCATAACTTTGTCTTTATTTTTTTCTATCAAGTTTCTAATATTTAAAATTATAAATTTTGTTGTTATCGATTGTATGTGTAGATCGGAAACCGAAATTATCGACAGTTTGAAACAAACCTGACCTGCGTTGTGTACACTAGCTTAAATCTTAAATTTCAGGTCTTTAACTCGAGATCGACGAGCTCATACAGACGGACAGACAGATGGACATGGCCAAATCTATTCGGTTGTTGATACTGATCAAGAATATACATATATAGTACTTTATGTGGCTGAGATGCTTCCAAAACCATTATACTCTTTCATTTTCATTTCTATTTATTTCCGTCTGTCTGTTATGCAATACATGTTGCATTTATGTAGCATATATCCAATATATCCAATTCCGACAGCATAAGTCGAGGTGTTTCGTCACATTCGTTGCCACGCCATTGAAATGAATCTTTGTTTAAATCAGCTTAATTTTTCATCTTCATGTTTGTTCAAAAACGATTTCCGAAATAATATCAAACAGCAAGAGCTTGTAAATAGCATTTGCTAACTTTTTATGAAAATGTATACAACAGAAAATTGGAATTAATTTAATTGTCCATGAAGGATACGTAAAAATTAATTTGCCAAATATTAAATTAAATAACAATAAATAAAGATATGTTATATGTCTACAAAACAGAAAAAACTTTTGTGGTGTTCTTTTTCATTTCATTCCAATCAATAAAAACCGCTGATATCTTGACAATCAGTGCCACATTTAATTTATTTTGTGTTTTGTTAATATGCAACTAATATAACATTAGTAACATTTAATAAGCAAAAATCAATTAATTTTATTATATTATAATGGTGCAATATACCCCAGAAGACCTTCAGACGGCTTTGGAGCTTGATAGGTAAAATGGAAAACTAGACCCCTATCGACGACTACTAAATGATTTGTTTACTTTAGCCGCTATTATGGATTCCTTGATTTGTCGAGTCCAAAAAATAATGAAATTAAGGAGCTTATACAACAAACAATTACAGCTTTGCAAGATGAAATCGCCAGTTCTCATTCTCTTAACATAATCAAGCAACGCAACAAAGGGAGACATATGCATATAAAAAGTGAATTTGCAATCAAAGATGAGAAACATACTATACTAGAAAATGCCATCAAAAAGGAACTTGACTCAAAAAACTTCAAAATTGAATTGCCAACCGAGATTGCTTCCGGCACTGATAAGCAAGAAATCGGCGATATAGATGTTAATACATATTGTAAACTCGGACATTTGCACCTGCTCATGGGTCAATATTCGGAAGGTATTTTTCTGCTTTGGCCTTAGATTATAATTCAATTTTTATTTGTACTTACCTATATGTTCTTTAATCTAATAATTTTTTCAAACTATTACAAAATTAATATCTTGGGTCATGGATCAGCTCTTTCTGCATATCAGAAGTATATGCGATTTTGTGGAAAATATTGGAACAATCACACATTTCTCTACGGAATGAGCATCGTTTACTTTGAATTTCGCTCCTTTAAATGGTAAGTCAAAAGGCTTAATATACTTGTTTAAATTCAGCAGAACTTTGATCGTGAATGCTCAAATAAAAGATATTTTGATTTGACTCTCTTTGACTTTATTGTTCAACATATAACTACTATTTTAACTTTTGTTTTCATTCAATTTGTGTCGCTGTGTTATTATATAAAATAAATAAATATTTTTATAATATATATATACATTATAAAAATATTTACAAATCAAAGCAAATCGAAAGAGCATTATTTTTTTTGCCATTAAAGTGATTTAAATAAAAAAAAGTAGAAAACTTATTCCTCTGGAAATCTTCTACCGGCCCTACCAAAGCTGGTAGGCTTTATTTCCCTTCCAAAAGTCGAGTAAAACATTATATAAACTTGTTGAATCATTCGAAATATTTTAGTTGCCAAAATTTTTTTTTATTTTATTTTCAAACAGGCAAATGAGCCGTTATCTATAACAACCAAACATTATTTATTTCTTACTTTTTAAAATTTAATTTAAATATAACATATTATTTTAGTTCACGATATACATAGTTGAATCTATGACATTCATTGGGTCAATTTGTTTGGGTTGAAAAAAGTTAAAAAGCCAAAATCAGATTTTACAAAAAATTTCTAACATATTTTCACCAATAAGGACTAAAATCAAATTCCAGCTCGCGCTGCGTTGAATCTCATTTCGGTGGATGCTTATTGAAAAATAATTGATCCGCCCTTATGTACATATTTATTTATTGTCAACTACAAACAGGCGACATAAAATTCAAGTTCAAACATAGTTTAAATATTAAAATTTTATTTTGAACATAAAATTATTAAGCCTGAAAATAAATTTAAAATTAAAGTTCTTGGAAATTCAACAAGTAGACCAGCATTTGTTGCGTGGATTGAAAAAAGCCCAGTCAGACCAGCGGTAGATAAGTACTACTTGGTGGTTAAAGAAAAAAGGATGGATCTCTTGAGTACAGGAGTTGAAGCTTAAGTGGATTCCGTGGCATAGATATTGTTATAGACGGAGCAATTAACCCGAAATTGTTGCTCGAGCAACGATCATGGTTAAGTGGTAAAATGTTAAGGGAAGATCCAATAAGAACAGTTAATTTTGTTCGACTTAAAAAGTACTGATAAGTCGACTACACCGTACAGCAAATTAGTAATTTCAGTCAAACTTCCATGTAACGAATCTCAGAGGACAAGAAAAAACTTCGATATAGAGAAAATTCCTTATATGGAAGTGCGTTATATCGAAGTTTGACTGTAATAATACCCCATGCATTGTTCTACGGTTTATTACAATTTAACAATTTAAATTGAGTAAATTATAACGGCACTAGGCCCAAATCCGGCGGTAGTAAGTTACACAGAGAAGCATAATTAAAACGTTAAATATAGCTTATCATCATTAGCGAAAATATATAAAAATACAGTTAGTAATTACCGCTTATACCATGTCGAATATAAAACAAGTGGACCCGACCACGGGTTGTGTAGTGCTTTTTGACTTTTAAATTATAAATATAGAACGTATGACATTCTTGTTGATCGTCTGTTTCACCTCTCAAATGTTCACTTGATTACTTTGCTTTCGATGTTTTTCTTCCAAGTGATGATTTTTTTGGAGGCATTTCCAACAATTTACAAACTTAAATTTTAAAAACTCTTTATAAAAAATAACTTAACTGTTTAAATTATTGTGAGGTAATACTGACAGTGCATTTCTGTTTTACTTCTTTTGTGAATGAACACAAACTCGCACTTATTATTATAGCAAAATTTAAATATTGCCAACCCATTATTCTCTATTATAACTAAATATATTAATAATTGCCAACCCAGAAACCCTGCACCTACAAGTAAATAAGCTCGTACGTAATAGTATTTTATTTTGTGGTTGTTTGTGAGCATAACATAAACAGCACAACCGCGTGACTCGACCGTCTCAGTCAGCTGTTTCTCTGCAACTAAGCACAAACAAAACAAAGCGAATGCAAAGCAACAGACACATCGTTCGTTAATTCACGAGCGAGACTTCGTCTTTTACGACCACTTTTCTCTGCCGCAACACCAATACCAATACCACAAGCAGAGACAATTGTTGTACACCAACCACATACTATTTCAATTTTGGACTGCCTATCTATTTTAGTTATAATAGAGAATAATGGGTGGGCAATAATTAAATTTTGCTATAATAAAAGGAGTGAGTTTGTGTGCATTCACAAAAGAAGCAAAACAGAAATGCACTAGATGAATGATGACATACGTATGTACATATACATATATAAATTTGTGTATGCAATTTTTTTTCTGCAACTAAGAAGGATAACGAAAATCTCGAATAAAAGCGCAAAACAGAACGCAAAAAAATCGTCCGCGGAGATGCGTCGCACTAGTGCTGCCAGAATCTCCGAGGCAAAAATTGATAGATTTGGGAAAAAAAAGTTGCTAAAAATAGCTAACAATTTTGTAAAAATTGCCAAAAAAAATTGCTAAGCCACTAAAATGTTCATTTTCAACAAATAACTTATGTATTTTCAGGAACATAAAAATAAGAATTGAAAACACTTAAATTTAAAAGGAACATGAACAATTATATTAACATTTAGCTACAGAATACTTAAAATATCATCCAGCTCGTCAGCTTCGCATTCGTCGGCGTACTTATTATTTCCAGTAATTTGAGTCAAGGACATTTTACATGTCTTTGTAGTCCATACCAGTTGAAATTTTCGCACAATAAGCTCGCGTTTGATCAGTGCAATCCTTGCGAATCCATTGCTTAAACTCATTCTCTTGCAGCCAGGCATCTCGAAAATTTTGTTTGTAAACTTTAGGCATCTTGCTTCAATCACCGAACACATTAAAAGAGTTATCAAACACTATCAAGTTGTTCATATAATCGATCCACTGAGTTAAATACAAGTTCCGATATATTTGGGAACCACAATTAATCGTAATTTGTGCAGTCGATGACAAAAAGGTATACAAAATGCATAAACCCTAAACAAAAATCTTAAAATTGGTAGTTTTATAATAAAGTTGCTAAAATTGCTAAAATGTAATTAAAAATTGCTAGATTTGTGGCTAATAGCATTTTTAAAAAAAAGTTGCAAATATTTTGAAAAGTTGCCAGATCTAGCAACTAAATTGCTAAACTGGCAGCACTGCGTCGCACACAACGTTCGGCTCGAGACTGAAATGTAAGGCAAAAGAAAGAGGGCGACAGACGGAGTAAGCCTACCTAGTTAAGTATACCTTGGAATTACACATAGAGATATCAAATCGACTGAGAACCAATCGCACTTTAAAAGTGATCGATTAGGTCCACAAAGTACCTTGTCGCACATTTTGCAGGCATAGTGTGCCGCTTCTATTCAAAGTTAACTTCTGCCCAGATCTCTGAATACTTGCTTATTTTCAATTTAAACTCTAAATGTTGGCCGGCGGCATCTCTTAAGCATTTAAGGGTCGACAGTATTTATTATAATTATATCTAATATCTAAAATTCTCCTGTCACAGTGTACAAGGACATACTCCTTTGAAATATTCACCAAAGATTTGTTTCAGATGACAATACATGTTTTTAAAGTTTTTGAGACTATAAAATATGTAAAATCATGTAATAACCACGAAACTTACTAATTTTGCTTAACTTACTAATTTGACTAATTTGACAGACATGCTCTGGTGGCATAGAGAGAAGACTGCCTCTTCACAGGCCGAAAATCGTGGGATTTATGGTTTTTTTTATTATTTATGTTTTTTTTTTAATAAGAAAAACATGTTTGATATTTGGGTATTGCATGGATGATGGTAAAAAATCAATTACAAATCTATGAAAGAGAGCGTATAAAAGCATGTCTTCAAAAAGTTTATGTCTTTTAGTGCTATTTTTAAATAAGTAACATGCCAAATTTCAAACATTTCGGGCTTCGTTAGGCTGTCAAATACGTTGCAGCCATGCGAAATACAAGAGCCCGAAACATTGAAGACCAAATCCAGCAAGATTATTTAAAATACGCGAGTGAGAGTAGCGCAATTGCGTTAAGCTGTATCAGAAGATGCTCGAACTGAACGAAGAAGATCATAACAAAGACAAGCGCGCCCTTATATAGTTGACAGGCGTAGAGCAAATGATCAACAACGCCAGCAGGAACATCGAGCATTCACATCTAATTCATTTCAGTTTTTATCGTTCGACTATGAGCCCGATATTCAATATTATGCTCATTCGAAAGTAGTAATTGGGGACAAAGTATGCTCGCACTGTAATGCTGTTAAGTTTAAATGAGCCAGCCGGGATTTGTTGTTAAAGAAAGGTTGCAATTTCCTCCAATTGAGACACCACTTTAACCATTGAACGGGTTACTTACCGGCACGGATTCAGATTCTAATCTGTTCCTAAATTCAATTCGTACATTTAATTCATGTTTTCAAATGACACCATTCGGAGCAACAGAAATAGTTCGAAACAATGCTATGAATAATCAGCAATTCAAACATTCAAAATTAAAGGCAAAATTTATCATAAATTAGGCCCATTGCTGCCAATGCCAAACCCAAATTTTTACAAATTTACTTTATGGGTGGTGGCGATGCACGTGTGAATGCATGCTGTGGCTGGAATAAACTCGATTCACTTTTTGTCAGACGTATCATTGGCGATCTGGACGCTCTGTTAATTATTGGACGTAGATGTACTAACGAACAGTACAGTCAAGTGGCCCAACGATACCAAGCACCGGCTTGTTAACGCGCGGACCCACCTCCCGCCCATCCGACCGAGGGGCGCTCCGCTTATCGTGCGGTTACGATGATCGCGAACATGTAGACAAATGACACAAAACTAACTTTTTAATAGAGCAAGTAGGAGTGGCACTGTGTATTAAGTGGGAAAGATCGTTATAAATAGAACACAGAATACGAAAAGGGTTATGAAGAGAATAATTAGAATTACAAGTTTGAAGAGATATAGGTATAAATTTTCTAGTATTTCTAATAGGAACAGCAAAGTTAATTTGGTTAATTAATTCAGAAGAATCAATTTCACCATTAATTAATTTGTGAAAAAAGGAAAATGCTAGCATTATTCTACGATCATTCAGAGAAGGAAGATCTATTAGTAAAAGTCTACTACTATAAGACGGCAAATTATTGTTAGTGTTCCAGTTAAGACCTCTAAGTGCGAAGGGCAGAAATTGTTTTTGTACTGATTCTATTTTATTCTGATGAATTTCGTATTTGGGAAACCATATACACGATCCATATTAAATGAACATAATGAATTGTTGAAAGTATTCAAATCACACATGCCTCAATTGCAAAGTGATAATCACGCACGTTCGCAGATTTAATGCACCTGTTGACGACGTTGCTGGAAAGAAATAATTATCTCCAATTTATTGCTGATACACACCGGTCATATGACTCTCTTGTTCTTGAAGGGACAAGATGGATACTGCATAAATATTAAACAACGAGATCCTGCAACAGGGGCCGAAACTAACAAGAATGTCAGTGCTATGATATACATATGTATATAACTTAAAAGAAACGATTTCAATAAATTAAAAAAAGTAAATGTTTAGTGGTTTGTTATTTTTATATTCCTTCACTTTTTACAGTTCTCCGTACCACTTTCATTGATTGACCTTATCTTTGCCAACTTAAAGCAGGGCTTACAATGTCAGCGTGAGATTGGAAAATGTTTTGCTTCTGTCTGCCACACATATTTTTCACATAAGTTCGTCTCACTCACTCCCAATCTGTAACCGCTTTCGCTTGCATCTCAGCTTGGAGTGGAAAAAAGCTATTTGAGAATTTTGTTTTAAAAGCTGTCAATAGATGGCGTTTTTTTCGAAATTAGTAACATGTGCTTGAAAGCTCCAAAGTTTTTACCTCTTTTTTACTCAATACTGAGGTAAATGATAACAGAATTCACTATTTAATTAATATATATTAAGTACATATTAATGAATATATAACAATAAAATCATTGTTAACTAAAAAAACAAATCGATCATTTTTGCGCTATTTCACATGTTGTTAGCCGAGTTCGAATCAGCTGATTGCACTGTTCGAATTGCGCTTATGTTGACAATTCTCCTCTTCTACTACAGCAGCAGCAGCAGCAAGAACTGCCTGCGTCATCATGGAATTATAAACTAATAAAATTGCTTGTTTTTTCTCCATTTTTAAAATAATTCCGTTTCTGATTCCGACTTTGATTCACATTATAAATATTTGACACAAACATAAAACAAACATCAGCTGTTCATAGCTCATATACAGCTGTTTTACAATTTCGAAATTCAAACATGTTGTTCACGCTGACATTGTAAACTATCAGCGTACATTTCAGATTTTTAAAAGCTTCAATCCAAGCTAAGCTGACATTGTAAACCCTCCTTAAGACTCAGTTAGGGTGTTCACTTTGTGTTGCAAAAGTGTAAAAGTGCAAGCCATCCCAACAACAGTTTGTACAGAATCGAGTTTGCACATTTTGCTAGACCCCTGCCTATGACTAAAATATCGTTGTAACTTTGCAACGATTGCAGTGTTAAAAAATTATACAAAAATGAAAACGTGTTGCACAATACAAGCAATTTTCTGGTATTTTTGTGTTATTTTGTGCTTTAGGGGCTAAATCAAAACAAACAGCTGTTCATTGTGACTGGCTGCTTAAAGTAAATGAGGGTTGGTTTGCTAATTTTCTTAAATAAACCAGTTTATGGGATGCTGTCCGTTCTAGGAGTGATGCTTTCACGGTTATAAAGGGCATTTTTAAATTTTATTTATTTAGTGCAAGCTGCAAATTAAATAACACAATTGGCAAACTCAGCTAAAACGATAGCAAACCGCTGATTTTGCAAAGTTAACAGACTTGTTTCGTTCAATTGGATGTTCGAGACAGCGGTGCTGCAAAGTTACACTTTTGCACATTTGCAACACAAAGTGAACACCCCAAGTGATTTTTTTCTACTAATAATGAGGTTTTAACTGACTGTTCCATTTTTGATATTTTCCCATTTGTTTCAATAGGACTTACACCATTAATCGAACGGCTTAAAAGAATAATCGATAGTTCTTCTCACATACCTAGTTTTACATCCCTAGTCTGTGAATAAATGAAATTATGATTGTGTATTTAGTCTGTTTTTTAAATTAATACATTTAAAAACACTGCCAATATTAAATGTGACAACTGCCAAAAACTAGTACAAATTAATTATACAAATTTTACATGTAACCCACCAGATGGAAGTAAGAGACGAGCATTAACATTCTTAAACTATTGTTGTTTATACTGTTTATGTGTGTGTGTTCCTACTATATGTAAAAGGATATAATAAACTGTTATGTACAGCTCTCTCCATGGATTAAAGTTAAATTTGTGTCAAATAAAAGTTGTTACATGCAAACACACACATACATGCATGTACCACATATTTACGTGAACATACATACATATGTACGTACATGTATATCAATATATAGAATAACGCACTGGGTGTTTATAAACAAGCGTCCTCTATATATACATTTAATTCTGTTATTAAGCAATGTTACTTAGTACAGAAAACAATATAACTGTAGGTAGCCCATGAAAGACTAACCTCACGAATAATTCTATCAATAAGCATGTGACACGGATTTGCCGATTTTGTTTAATTTTTCATAAATTCCATGCAAACTGAGAAAATTATTATTCTTACGATACTACTATAGTTTATCTCTTACTTCTAAAGGGTCTAAATAATCGTACTCTATCTTGCAGGTCAATAAAATTATTTCAAGAACTTTTATACCTTAATCCATATTTTCCCTGTGCAAATGAAGTCCATCTACGGTTAGGACTGATGCTAAAAGCAAATGGTGATTTTCGTAGTGCGCTCAAACATTTGCAGTTAGCTTTGGTTGATACATCGCCTTCAACGTTTACAGATCTTCAAGGTATTTGTGTGGTTTTTTGACATTTTGAATTATTGTTACAGTTTTGAATACATAACTTTTGATACATTTGCAGTGAAATTTCAAATAGCTCATCTGTATGAAGTGCAGAACAAGCACAAGGCTGCAAAAGAATCTTATGAATTTATATTAAATGATAAGAATATATCGCTGGATCTAAAAGCGGACATATATAGACAATTAGGTAAGATCAAACTGTGTAGCTCAACGATTTTTCTGTTTTTATTGAGCATAAAACCACCTTTCTACATTAAAACCTTGATAATTAACATAATTCTAATTTTCTTTTAGGATGGATGTATCATTGTGTCGAATGCCTAGGCGAAAAAAAAGAACGTGAATCGAATGCACTACGTTTTTTACAAAAATCAATAGAAGCTGATCCAAAGTGTGGACAATCATTATATTTACTTGGAAGATGCTATGCTGGGGTTAATAAAGTTCATGATGCTTTTTTAGCCTATCGAAATTCTGTAGAAAAAAGTGAAGGAAACGCGGATACCTGGTGTTCAATTGGGTAATTTTATTGAACACTACCTTACTGTTTGAATAAAACATGAAACTAACTCATTTGTACAGTGTCTTATATCAACAGCAAAATCAGCCAACGGATGCACTTCAAGCATACATATGCGCAGTTCAGTTAGATAAAGAACACAGGTCGGCTTGGACTAATTTGGGTATTTTATACGAAAGTTGCGGACAATTGCGAGATGCGTATGCGTGCTATTTAAATGCAGTTAAAAGGACTCTTAACCAGGTATTTTGTTTTGTTTACATATGCATTTACCTACCATTCATTTATTTATCTTGTTTAAATGTTAGGTTTATGAATTCAATAAAATTACAAAATCATTTCATTATAAAATGTACATGTAGCATTATCTTATTGTTACAAAAAAGAAAGTCGTTGAAATAAACAATATTATTGTTTCAGAAAATAAACACTGCCAACCAAGGAAGTAAATCAATATTTTTAAAAAACACTACTAACGGATTAACTAAAGGTTTAGCGCAACGAGTAAAATTTCTCGAAACGCAACTTAGCCAAGCACCACTGCCAAGTATAACATCAAAACGACGAACGCTTTGTTCTATTGAAGAGGCTTGGAATCTTCCCATATCATTAGAAATTAACTCACGCCAACAGCAGCAAACCGTTCAAATGCAGCAAAGACAGTTTGGAAAAACTTCATCACTACAGGTACGCTTTTAAAATACAAATTTAAATAGTTTCGAAAATTGAATAATATACTTATTTATTTTAATTACTGAGTGCTAATGTACAAATAGCTCACACACTTCCTTCAGATCACTTCCTTCTACACTCGAGTACACTCCTAGTACCCTTACTTGATTTTTTAAAATCTGATTTTAAAAAATATAATATAATCGTGTTTTGTTTTTAATTTTTATTTAGGGACCGCCACCACCCTACCCTCATAGCCAAGGAACTCAAAGCAATCCAGCAAAACGAGCTAAAGACGATAATGAATACCCAGGAAGGAATCGATCGGAGCATCAAATTCCTAATTCATGTCAACCGGAAATGAATTCGTTACAATTATCACAACAAAATCAAAAAATCATAAGTGATCAGCAAGAACAACTTGTGCATCAAATAACATCTCAAAATCGCCAAAGCCTTACAAACAACTCGTCTTCGAATGATGTTGTATCAGAAAAAACAAATTTTCATTCATACTTTTCCGAAGTATTATCAAATAACGACATGAGGGAAAATAATGAATCCATTGATTTGGATCACATTTTGTCTTCAAATGATCAGATTGCAAGGGGTATGCTTAATTTTAAATTTTATAGAAAACAATAACATTACATAACATGCATGTGATTTGCTATCGAAAACTTATTTAATTTTTTTTTTTTATTTGTGTTTCGTTTAGGTGCAACTGATCAGACGTTAAAAGTGCGTATTCAAAATATTTCATCGGAATTAGTCGATGACTGTCCGGGCTTAGTTAATAGTGATGATGGTAAAATCATCGTCAAATACGAGACACAAAGCAATGATGATACTCATAATATTTATAAAGAACAAAAGACCAAAATTGAATATGATAATGAACTCGATTCATCACCTACATTTAATATACAAATGGACTCTAAACAATTGTGTTCTGCGGTTAAGCTTTTACCGGTTGATGAGCCACCAATTAATTTTACCATGCTCGAAAGAAATGCGCCGCCGCCAGCGCCTCCAGATTGTCCGCCACAAAGACTTACCACCGAGCAGCTTTTACCACCCACTCCATCGGTTCACTTGGAAAATAAAAAAAATGCATTCAGCCCGCAATTGCAAGAATTTTGTCTTAAGCATCCGATTGCGGTTGTTCGCGGTTTAGCTGGCGCACTTAAATTAGATTTGGGACTTTTTTCAACAAAAACGTTGGTTGAGGCAAACCCAGATCACAGTGTAGAGGTTAGAACTCAAGTGAATCAGTCTCCTGATGAAAACTGGGACATATCCCAAGCAAAAAGAGTATGGGCTTGTATATCGCATCGATCACACACAACGATTGCAAAATATGCTCAATATCAAGCCTCAAGCTTTCAGGATAGTTTAAAGGTAAAGAGAAATGATATTTTCTGCTTTGATTAAACAAATTTAAACTTATCATTATTTCGTTAGGATGAAGGTGATAAAGGCTCCGCTGGCTCTCAAGTGATGTCGGATTCTGATTCAAAAGATTCTGTATCCAACTCCAATATTAATTTAAAACGTAAAAAACAGAAAAACGGCAGTAAAATGCTAAGGTAAATTAACTTCAACTATTATTTTCATTAGTTATTCATTGTGAATTAAAATTATGTTGTTTCTCTCTTTAGATTTGGAACCAACGTTGATTTATCTGATGAGCGAAAATGGAAGCCACAATTGAGTGAACTACAAAAGTTGCCTGCTTTTGCTAGAGTTATTTCTGCTGCCAATATGTTGTCACACGTCGGCCACGTCATTTTGGGAATGAATACGGTGCAATTATACATGAAAGTTCCAGGGAGTAGAACACCTGGACATCAAGAAAATAATAACTTTTGCTCAATTAATATAAATATTGGACCAGGGGATTGTGAGTGGTTCGCTGTCCCAGATGCTTACTGGGGTGGAATTCATAATCTCTGCGAAAAGAATAATATCAGCTACTTACATGGATCGTGGTGGCCGGTTTTAGAAGACTTATATAAAGAAAACATACCAGTATATCGTTTTATACAAAAACCAGGAGACTTAGTTTGGGTTAATGCCGGGTTAGTTTTATCTTATAATTGTTGCTTTAACAAAAAAATCATTGAATCTGAATTGTTAAAACATTTTTCATTTTTTGTGTCTGCATGCAGGAATAGATAGTAGCTCTTGTGTTATCTTTATTTTAAAATATTTAACAGACAAAAATGTAATTTAATTTATGTCTTTTTAGATGCGTTCATTGGGTCCAGTCTGTAGGGTGGTGCAATAATATAGCATGGAATGTTGGACCACTTACTGCACGTCAGTATTCTCTTGCCATAGACCGATATGAGTGGAATAAGCTGCAGAGCTTTAAAAGTATTGTTCCCATGGTGCATTTGAGCTGGAACTTGGCAAGAAATATAAAGGTTTCAGATCCAAAGCTTTTTGAGCTAATAAAGTAAATGAAAATCTCATTTTAATCTTATGCAATACTTTTGTATGCCTTAACACAATTTAATCATGAAAACTAAACTAAAAATTTTAATTTCTTTTGGTTCCAGAATGTGCTTGTGTCAATCATTGAAAAATGTTTTGCATATTCAAGAATATGTGAAATCGAAAGGAGTCGAAATACGATTCAATGGCCGTGGAAAAAACGATGCATCCCATTATTGTGGTCAATGTGAAGTAAGTAAATATAAAAACTATCTAATGAAGCGATAGTTAATAGTTTGATTTCTCATTTTATTTTTAGGTCGAAGTTTTTAACGTATTGTTCATCAGAGAACAAGAGAAACGACATGTTGTCCATTGTCTACCTTGTGTATTAAAACTTTCACCATCGTTGCAAGGAATTGTTTGTCTGGAGGAGTATCGATTGTCAGAGCTGGAGCACGTTTATGATTCTTTTACACTGTATCGAACACAGGGGCTTGGACAAGCACCTTAATTTATAAATATTATACACCATAAATAAAATAATATTTTAATACTTTTAATATAATCTAATTTTTAAATATACAGAAAATTTATTATTAAATTTAATTAGGTCACTGAAAATTGATCACAACTTCATTTTTTCCTCCATATCATTTTTTAAACTTATTTATGTATTGAAAATTGTTACACATTTATAAGATAATATGAACGATATTTACTATTATCACTCTCTTCATTAGGGCTAGCTTTCATCTAGGCTGAATGGACCAGCTTGTTTTTAGCTACAGAGGGCAAATTCAAAGCTTAAAGCATAAAAGCTTTATATTTAACACGCTTTTATTAGCTTCGCCTGTGCTATGTTTGTTTGTAACTCTGCAAAAAGCGAAATTTATTATAAATCATACTTTTAGGACGTCTTTAAAATAGCATCGAATTATAAAGTTAGAAAAAATATATAGAAAAAACCCCGCTGTTTCGTTTAGCGCTGTTTCGGTTTAGCGCTCTTTTATATTGATGAGGTAAATGTGGACGATCTCGAAGAAATAGTTCAAGAAACAGCACCTAGTCTTTCTTATGATGAGCTCAAGGAGTTAACTGCGCAAGAAGAAAACAAAAATATTGATAGTCGAGATTCCGAATAAGAGCAAAAAGAACTTTCGATGGAGTTTGCTTTTTGACTGAAATTATGGACCAAATTTTGACAGGAGTTCAAAAGCAAGACAGTGTTATAGACGGTTTATCCACTTGTCAAAAACTTTAAAAAAAAAAAAACGCGAAAGGAAAACCCAAACTACATTAGAAGCCATCTTGAGAAAAAGGCAGAAAATTGGAAACACTGAATAAACTAAATGATCTGTCGAATTTGATTTTTTTTTAAATATGTATTTTCGTTTGTATTGATTTTTTTTTTGTAAGAAATAAATGTTTGGTCTTATTTTTATTAAAAAAACATATTAATTAAATTAAATACCTTACTAATTTTCAATCCACCCCTTTATTTACATTTTGAGATAGCCTCGTTTAGCTATTTTTCGCATTACGCTCTACTTTGATGGGTTTGTACAATGTCCGTCATGATGTCTGTCCGTCTGTATGAGCGCAACTTTGTTTGACACCTGTAAAGCTGGGGACTTGAAACTTAGCAAATATCTTTTTTTGTGTCCGGAAGCCACTATTTTTGAGCTAAAGTCACCATATTTGGTAGTAACATATGCCATTACCATCTGCATTAGACAATCTTTGTAGGCAGCGTACACCCCTTCCGCATCCGTAGCCATTTGCAATCAGGCCACATTTTATCCATTTTTAAACAGGTATCGGGCATACCGCAGTCGGTTGCTTGTGCACTTATCCGAATTAACACACCGCTAGATCTAAAAAGTTTTTGAAGCTGGAGCATGTTTACTTTGAGCAAAGAATATACATTTAAAATGTATTCTGTGTTTCTGAGCATTCTTCGACAGACATATGTCGAAATTGTCCGTTAAAACAAACATTTATTTGCTCGATTCTTTTTATAACAAATTACTATGTATTTTATTTTTATTACTTATCGTTAAAGTAATGATAAAAATAAAAATTAAATTTTTAGTTATAAACCTACTTAACATCTAGGTATGTACAAACTCAGATATATTTATGTAAAATGTTAGCAGCTTAAGTTATATTTCTGTAGATCTCCAAGTATTATAGGTCCAAAATACGCTTCTATTAAAGATATGTCGATTCACCTGGAAAAGAAAAACATATCCATTATTTGGAAAATTGTTAAAAAGACATGGGCAAAGTTATGACTTTTAAATTTATAGAAATTAGGTATTCGTTATAAGTTTTGTTAAAACGCGTATTAAAACAATTGAAAATGATTGATAAGGAAGTTACCAAGCAACAACACTTCTTTTATAGTCATAAAAACATAGCTTCCTTAACTGCGAGCCTCAAAAATCCACCAAAGAACTTATACTTTCATAAATCTAAAAAATTAAAACTAGGCACTAGCCCTACGACAAAGGGGGATCCTTAGCAACTGCTTTCAAACCTTTTTATTGAGAGCAGACACATCCGCCGAACTGCAACGTTTTTTCATGTATTACAAATATAATTATAAAACAACAATAAAGTTTTATTAAAGTGTTTAGGAATGTTGGTGCTGACTGCTGTATTTAGAAAAGAAAATTAAAAACACGTAGGGTCAAGAAAATGTTCTTTATTTTTTAAAAAACCGTAGCTTAAACAACTTTCTGGAAACATGAATAAGATAAATGTATTTTCTTTTATTGCCAGTTATATTATCACAGTCTAAGGCTTTTCTCCAAATCGACTAGGCCGTTCGTACTCCAAAACATTAAACATTTAACTTTCAAAATCTGTGTCCAAACCAGTTTATTAAATCTCTTGTAAGAACAAAATACAACAATATGCATCGACAGGTTTGTCTTTAAGACTCATAATTGTACTCTTTGTGCTTCGAAATCAAGGCAAACAAATATGTGATTTTGGTATTTTGGATTTTTCTATACTTATTTTCAACAATGAAACGTTTAAAATCTAATTGTATTTCACTTTTATTTTAATTAATAATTAACATTAAGGCACCGAAAAGGTGTGGTATGGTGAGTATTATCACTTCTTGTTAAGCCTGATCTTGATATCACCTGGGAAATCTGAAATTAAATATGAAAATTGATTAACAATGCTATTTGCAAATAGTAGTAGTGATAAATTTAAATACATCGAAGTTTAAAAATATATTATATCCGCAGATCCGTGTTTACACATTTTTTTATATGTTAAATTTAATAGATCAGTCAAAAGTTAATTTCGGTCCCTCTTACAAATCGATAAAGCCTGATTGATGTCGGACCACTATACATAGATTAAATATATCCCATAAAAACAACCGGAAAAAATTTAAGTATAATTGTTTATTTACTTGAAATTTGTTAGAAACTAACAAAACTTATATGTGAGCAGGAAGAATCAGGACTTCAGTGATTTAGTTTTCCGTAATGTCAATGTTACAAAAAACATAAATAAGATATAAGACTCACCACAGATTTTGCCTTGGTTGTTTAGGGTTAAGCAGGCTTTGTTAGATTTACAGTAACTTTGCATCAAAACGTCAGCTCTTTTTCACTTCCAGTTTTGAAAATTAAAAGCCTGTGAATAAATGATTTTTAGTATCAAGCAACATACAGTTATTTTTAACAAACTTGTGATCACTTTCCAACTTACAATAATCGTAGTCAACAAACATAATACATTATTTGAGCGTGATTTGAACAGGATGCAATTGCATGCTTTATATCGAAAGGCCGGCTCCGGGTCCACAAAGCTTCACAATATTTTCAAAGCGTTAGGTACACGCAAATGTTTGCATTAGGATAATATTGAATGTTGAGGCTAAGAAATCATAAATTTATAACTGCAAAAGTAAGCGCAGCAAAAGTTCCGGATTTAAAATTTCTTTTGGTGCTTGAAACATTTTCTAACCATGAGACCCCACATACCATGTATAAATTATGAATTTTATACAATCGTACGGACAACATTTAAAGCTCATAAGGCAAGTCTGTTTTTAATTATGCATAAGATCATTAGGTAAGATCATTCATAAATTATTTACAATCGAATACAAAGTAGTTTTAAGGAAAATACAACTCAAACTAGACTGAAATTAAAAGAAAAAAGTAAATGCTAGCTTAAAAAATAAGGACGCATATTTATGAATTCTAAAAAAATGTAACTAAGATGATCACAACCTTGCTGGGTCTCGACTTGAATTTTTTCCTGATTGAAAATACTTTTTTATTGTGCAAGGAATCTTATATTGTCACTATTCATTTAAAAAAAACAGGGTATTAGAAGATAGAATCCATAGAATGTAAAATATTTCAGTGCTACTTAAAAAGTAGCTTAGTCAGTCTCAAGTTCAGTTTACATATTGAATGTTATCTTAGCTAATCCAGTAAATTGGCGTTGCCCATGGTTGTGCTTTACTTTCCAAAACTCCGAGCGTAAGTCCTGCAGGATAGGCGTAAATTTATAAGCGTGTACTCTAAAGTAAAAACTATTTTATTGTTGAACCCAATGATTGTTAAAATTGTGATTAATGAAAATTTTTATTGTCAACAGAATTTTCTACAAAATAGTCGTGCTTGTTTGTACTGTATTCTAAACAGATGTTTGCAAAAACGGCAAATTTGATGAAAGTTACAGAATTTAAAATACTCTCCTGTTGAATATTTCTATGTACATATGTATTACATATTAACAGTTTATTCATACATAGATATGAATTTTACAAAATGAATGCTGCTTAAAATAAGGGTACATTCCCCCAATATATCTATATTATCTTAAACATATTTGTATTTAAGTTAAGCATATATATTATATTACAAATATTCAATGCACAAAATCTTACATATTTGCGTACTTTATCTTGATAACGATAAGGATAAGACACGATTTCTTCGATTTTCACGCACACACAAAACTTTTGAAATATCTTTTCTAACTTCCGGGTATTCACAATTCACAGAATTTGATAATTCAATCCGCATGCCTTATAGCCTGTAAACTGAAAGGTAATCTACATTATTGTATTAGAAGCATACACACAATTTTTTTGTTTAAAAAGATTTACAATTATTAAGGTGACCCTACTTGTATAAGTTAGTCACCGTCCCAATATTTAAAACTAGCAGCAAAATAATATGAGTGCATAGAATATCTGTTTTATTGCAATTATTGGCTGATAACTGCTAAACTATCCTTTCGCCACAAATGCTTGAAAAACTTTAAGATGCCTGTTTTCTATATGTTGAAGGGCTTTCATAACAACATTACATTTATTTCGAAAAATATTAATTGAAAAGGTGTAGTGCACTGGAAATTATTTAAAGCAAACTGTAAAAATGGCACTAGCTGCGACAATAGCGTAAGCAACATTTTCTCGAAACTTTTATTTACATACATAATTGCAAATTTGTAAATACGTTTATGTATATACATAGTTAATTAATTTTTCTTAAATTACATTCAGTTTCATATTTATATTTTTGGGGCTTACGGTATTGTCTCAATTAGAGCTTATGTTACTTATTTGCTATTTTGGCATTGGGAACGAGACTACGTATCACAAGAGAAAACAAGCAAGAAGTCTTAGTTTAAAGAAAAAGTTTCTGTTTATGGGTCTTTTCAACATCAAGTAACAAAGAATTCTGTCATAATATAAAAATTAATTCACATTCTAAAATAAATTCAACAAAAAGTAATATATGGCAAATATATATATGCCGAATTTAAGATAAATGAATTAATATAGTGAAACTTTTTTTCGGTTGAATATGAACAAAATCGCATCAGGAAAATATTAAGCTTGTGAGTGGCGGTTTTCCAAAATATACCTGTTTAAACACGCCAAAACCCGAATCAGGTTTTTGCTACAGCACAATGTAAGAGATATTAAGATCAAGTCTTTTGTTTCCCAGCTAAAACTTTTAACACAGTTGAATTTCGAATTTTTTCATAATTTGAATATTGTTTTGCCATGATTTGAAAGCCAATACCCATAATAACAAATGCTCTGTAAATGATTAAAATTGTTTGGAGCAGACAGTTAAACATAAAAAAGCCCATTATAATCTTCAGAATTTTCTCTTTGTACATGTATTATTGTTCTGAATGTATAATCCTGAACATAACCATCAGCATGAATGAAATCGTCGTCATTGAAAGAATTTTTTGTTTCTGATCAACATATAATTTATACATCTCAATTTTTATTTTTGTGGAACCTAGATAGTCAAAATTATAATTATTTGCGTTTAACGACACTTAACTTATTCGGTTTTTTGTTTTGTTTTATTGTTTTTTTTTTTTTTTGGGTTTTGTGCTTACAAATATTTTAAAATTGTTTACGATATACTAGAAAGTAATTATTATACTTTTGGTGCTAGTAGGTGAACAATGGACTCACCGGATTCCCAATCTTCGCCGCCTTCTTCACCATTCTGGATCAAATCTGGAGATGATCTTTTATAAGAACTGTATGACTTCTGTCCAAAGATTCTTTCTGATTCGACAGTAGGTTTAGGAATAGTACAACATTCAAATAAACGCCGACCCTCGGGACTGTTTTCATGCATTATATTTGAATCGTTATGCCAAACGGACGGTTGATTAAGAATATGCAGCTTTTTGATGTCCTTGCTTGACGAGGTATTGTTAACGCCTAATGGGGATTTTACTGAACACTGTTTGCGTTTAGATGCCAACGCAGGTAGTTTTGAGATAGTGGATTTTTTAAATTGATTTTTAGTCTAAAAAAAATGTATAGATTTGTCTGTAGTTGTATTTATAGGCAGCATCCTTAAACTTACATTATTTCTGTAATGCTCTATTTGGTGAGATTTAGTTCCACCTCGTTCATCACTGTTCTGAAATGGACCTTCGAAAAAACGACTTGAGGACGGAGAGTTTGAATCAGAACCCTCACAGTTTAGATTCTTATCATTATCACCAGGAAAAATATCCGAGCTTCGTTTACTGCTCCAATTATTTTTAACAGTGGGTTCCGCGCTAACGCATTCGGAACGTTTTTCTTCTTCGAATACAAGGGAGATCTGATATGATAATAAAATATATAGTAACATTAGCGGCATCGTTCGATTTGCAGGATTTGCAGGCGTTTCAATTCATCACCTGTGCATCTTTTCGGTACTAACCTTAAAGTCCTCCGAAAACGATTTGTGATCTTTGTCTTTATGTGCACCATCAATTTCGGATTTGTTTAATGTATATATATATTTAACTGTATTTCTGTCGGTAATACAAGCTATAGAAAATATATATAAATAAACAAAAATTTAGTTTGCACACCTGCAGTTAGAGGAAAAATTCTCATACATACCCGAATTATTTTGCACAAAAAATGTATTAACCCAGAAGTGGCAAAGCATCTTTCTCGATGATTTTTGGGAAAGTTCGACTTTAATATCACCAGCAACTGGTAATGGCGAAGTACTTGCATCCAATATAAAAGATTTTTGGAAATCAATTGTCCATGTTTTCAGTCGCTAAATAAACAAAAAAGTTTTTATATTATGTATTTGTATTTCTACACAACAACCAAAACAAGAAAAGCACTGGAATTGCTAAGCTTTTTATTTTAAGCGGTTAATTTCTAGCACAATAACCTATCGGATTTTCAGATTTCAATTAGATTAAAGAATGATGATAGTGGACTAATTTAGACGTTGTGACAAAATTCAATTTTTTTTAATCATAATTAAGAAAAATAATTTGTTTTACGTACATTCGGCTTCAGTTTCTCTGTTGGAGAGTCCTGCATTTCAAAAATCGAACATTGCACTGTACCAAGATTATGCAAGAAGTTTGTCTCAGCAAAACGAATTTCACAGACCTTTGGAAAACGGAAAACGTGTTGAATGAGCTTTGATCAATATGTTGTTATGTATACGATACTTACGTAAAGACTGATTACTTTATACTGTACATCTGGGATTAAATTTGAATAATACTGAACATATCTACGTTGAGATGGAATTGTAACTCCTTTTTTATCTATCGTTCGTTTCTCATCATAATAAGCCAAGGCTTCGTCTGCTGTTCGCACAAATCTACTATGAACTAAATATGCACATATCATGGTACCTGTGAATTATAAATGTTTTTAAAATTAGACACATCTATATCTTTTTAACAATTAACAGTCATTTAATTTTAACATTAATTTAACTGTCAAAGTAGGTATTTTAATGTTGGTGGTTTGAAATAAAGCGCTTTATCAATACCCGGAAGGTGTCTTAAATTAGTTAAAGTTTTATTTTCATAAAGTTATTAGCGACTTAAATTCATACTTTGAACTTAATAATAATAGGGGATATATATAATTATTATTAGAATAATTAAGAATAAAAGCTGTGCTTAATGAAGTTATAGGTAAAACGCTGCTTACCGGTTCTCCCCTTTCCAGCTTTGCAATGCACGGCTACGACATTTAATGGATCTGCACTGAGCCAAGACCCTACATCCTGACAAAAATCTTGAATCAACCTAATGGTAGGAGGGTTATGATCCTCAAAAGGGTAAATTGCAACTCTCTGCAAAGACAAATTTTAATTTAGCTTTTATAAAGGCATACATATAAGATTTTATTACTAACCCCATGAAATTTATTTGTGTCGTAACTTCGCTCCAAACATAGATTATATATTCTGTAATGTTCTCCGTGATTTTCTTCCAGAAATTTATATACGTCATCGTAACGATTTCTGTATATGCCTTCTAGTCTGTCCGCAGGGTATCCCATTGCAATAATATTGGGGGAAATATCTGCAATAAAACAAAGAATAACATAATGGTAAAAAAAAAGTACAACTTTTTATTTGATGTATTGGGATTCTGTGAAATAATATCAGTTAACAAAAAGCTTGTGAGGATTCCTTACTCAAGCATAAGCAAATGCCTACCGATAAGGTCACGAACAGAACGCTGACAGCACTGTGGTTAAGATATTTTTTTTTTTTTGGAATGATGCGTAGTGGAAATCAGAGTCCTCAACAATGTTTTTACCTTAATGAACCACGGGCAGGTATTGCGATCTCCTTTTTTGAAAAACCATAAAAATCACTACTCCTTGGATGACGATCAGACTGAGTTTTTCACAACAACCAGCAAGCGGTAATCATTTCTAATCCTAATTGAACTTTAAGTTTGCGAAGCTGGATACACCCACAATTGAAGTTATTTTGTTAACAAACATCTTGTCAGCTTTAAATGCTCTTCAATGAACATTTTCCCCAAAAATCAATGACTTTCTTCAGTCCATATACATATGTATATATATAACTTATCAGTCAGTCAGGATAGACTACTTTATACACCACCTAATAACTATTAATTGAATATAATTGTGCATGTATATACGTATATATAAAAAAATATGAATAAAAAGAATCAATAAATATATAAAAGCTAGGTAAAAATAATAATTTAAGTAATTTAACTAGAGTTCCATTAACACTTTGGCTTTTCCAGAGCCACTAGCTGTTTTGTGTACTTTTTGAAACGACGTACATAAAAGGTTCATGGTACAATAATACTAATACTACTTACATGAAAGATCCAAATTAAATCCTTTTTCCTTGTAGCGTATGCGTTTTTTGCTCACTATATTTCGTATGGTATTGGACATAATGGATATTGTGTTTGCCATATTAGTCTCCAAATATGTTGTAGGCTGTCTTTTATTAATTATGTATGTTATGTTGTTATAACTATTTGTTTTGATTTCTGTTTCATAATTAATATGTTCCTTCATATCATTATTTTTAAAACAAGCGTTCTTGAATAAACCATTTTTTGTGCAATCCTTTAACACCTGCAAAAAAGAGATTGGTGAAAGTGTATAAGTCAAAATATATTAATTAATTGTTTTATTTCAAACCCAATTCAAATATTATATAACTAACAGTTATAGAAACAATATATCTCAATACCAAATCAAATCATTAAAATAAGGTTTAAGATACACGTTTTTTATATATAACAAGAATCAACTTTATTTATTTGGCATGCACAGAGACACAGTTTATGTTTTACAAATAAAAATGGGCGCATCTAGTGATAATAAAAAGATCGCTGGAATTCTATATTTTGGAGATGCTTCCTTACGAATAGAGTTTAAACGTATAGTATAACTATGTTTTAGGATCCGTGGCAGAACTAGATATTTTAATTACAAAGGAGCCGAGACAATGTGGTTTTAGCCCAACTTTACAATAAGGGTTTAAACTATACGTACATTTCTTCTAAACGTAATGTGCTTCATTTTAATTTATTAATATTTCTTAAATAACTTTAAACAAGTTTTTCTTTTTAGATTTACAGTTATTATAAATTAATTAATTTGATTTATCTGTTGTCTCTGACGAAATATACAAATTACTACTTGTTTTTATAGCTATTGTTTAATTTAAAATAAAAAAAAAAATAGCAAAACAATCTAACGGTACATTCTGTGCACTTTAACCTTTTCAAATGTCCGCTTTCTTAATTAAACTAATTTATACAAATAATTGTTTGCTTTATTTACATAAACACATTTATTTAATAAAAATCAGTTTAATTTTGTCTACTGGAACCAATACCATTTTGTAATAGTTTTAGTTAACTTTTTGGTATTAAAAAATTTGATGATACATATCAATAAACGGTATTTCTTTTCATTTTAAATGCACGTATTATTATTAACAATTTTCACGGTCGAGCAAGCGAATTACACTATACATATGTAAATATGTATGCATGTTCAAAGGAGTAAGATCGAGTTGTACATGTAGCATAAATAACTATGTATGTGTGTATGTACCTACACACATCTATACATAAATTATGTGTATGTGTGTTTATATGTAAGCACCTATATCGGCAGACCTCTTATTAATAATCAAAATTCTGAGCGAAAATCAAGTATATAAGGCGAAAAACACAATTCACGAACATCGAGACTTATAGGCAAATACGCGAGAACACAATAAATACTTTATATGCTAAAGAAAATATGTCTTTTGTCCAACTCTTCCATACGCGCATATGAACTTATATTATATGTACATACATATACATGCATAGTATATACATATGTATGTACGAAAGTGAATTGATGTATGTACATACATGTAACACACTCCAACGCCACTATATCGCCATTGCGAGCTTTAACACAGATTTTATTCAATTTAGTGTTTTAGGCTGTTTCCATTACGTTTATTATTAGATTTAAAGATGTGTTTAATGTTAATTTAGTATCGCTCACACATACATTCATATATCACTTGTAAATCACAAATAACGTTTTTAAACATTATTAGCTTACGCTCATAAAATAAAATAAAAAAACCTAAACAATAGCCCATGCACTTTTAGATATATTCTAGTTATCTGCCAATAGTAATATCTAATATGATATTCACAGGGTGGCACAAGCTTCTTATAATAGTTATACTAAAAAATATCGATATATTCTAACAATTATATTTGGAGGCGTCACACCTTTTAGAATTCATTAAACGACAAAAAGAAATCGATTTAAAAAATCTTATTAGATTGGTTATAAGCTTCTAGTAAAAGCATCATAATGCAGCTGCATAAATAGTTATACACACTGCCAACATTGTTTGGTACAAATTTTTTAAGATATTTTCCTTTCTTTTTTCGATATTGAAGAGCATTTCATGCGAGCAACTATGTATATAATTTTAACCATCATGAAAGTTCCATTTTACGCGTTATGTAAATTTTTTTTTTATCTATCACTTTGTTTTTTTAAATATTTTAAATTTTTGTAACAAGGGTGCTAAAGTTTTCATATAGACAGCAATTATTACAGTTTTACCACTAACCAGCTTGGGTTGCATCATAAAAAGCTACTTTTCTACTGAAATATTTTTATGTAGCTTTAACTGTGCATAGGTATAATAAAAATAGTATTATTTATTAATTATTGTGTGTTCAATATTTTTAATTGCTAATTTCGGTTCAAAACATTATCACTAAAAAGTGGTCCACCAGTAACTATTGTTCTATAGTGTAGCCGGCAGCCCTGACAAGCTTAATATTTATCGTAAAAGCTTTACGATGCATCGCACACAAAAAAGCAAACAATTATGTTATACTTTCCCATTTTACGCAAGTTTCAGCATTTATTTTGTTTATATCAATATAATTATTATAGTACTTTTATTTGTTTATTTCCATTAAAAACCTAAGCATTATAAAGTGTGCTATTCGCGTCTATCACTTCTTGGTATAACCGGGCTGTCTTGAATGGCATTTTAATAAACGCACCTCAGGCCTATTAAATTTTAATTAATATTTATAGGGGCTCCAAACTTCATTTAATTGAATGATATTTTATAAAAATTTAATATTATTTTTTAACTCAAAATTCAAGACGCCCGCCTATGTTATGAGCAATCATGTTCCATTTTTTTGAGTATTGCAGTTAAAAACTAATTGCATATATGAAAAAATTTAGTTATATCTCAATATATATGCTGGGTCTCAGGGCGCAAAAAGGGCTGGGATATCAGAGCGATGTCTAGGTTCTTCTACTAACAATTGAAGATGGCTTGAAAATAATTTTTCAACATAACTTTATTAGCCATTTTACCAAAAAATTTATTTTTCAGCGATCAAAATTATTTACTTAAAAGGATATTAAGTTGTTATTTCGCTTTGCGCATTACGTTTATATAAAAAACATGTATATTCCAGTTTTTTTCTTTCACAACTTTGAGTCGATGAAGCATACTCGTTTCTTTATCCTGAACCCATTAAGGGCCAATTTCTCAAAGTGCGGCTAGCTAAACTAACCCAAGTTTAGTCAATATTGAGTTTCTCAATGTCCGTTTAGGGTTAAACGAGACACAAACTAACCAAGGCTGAGTGCCGGTTAACATTGGATGCGTTCACCAGTAGCGTTTTGCTCCAGTAGCATTTATCTGCTACCGATTATTTTCCTGGTGAACGCGACTGCTCCTGGATCATGATCCAAAATTTATGGAGAGTAAATGTAGCGCATGGAGTGGAAAAAAGTACGCTACATTAATGACATTTATCGAAATTCGATAGAAAAAAAAAAACATTCTGTATATATTTTATTATTCAAGCAAAATATTTTGATTTGACTCCACAAGGTCAAAAAGTACATGCTCCTCAGCAAATTAAAAGTGTTTCCACGTTGCTGCTTACGGTTTTCAACCGGGCTCATTAAAAGAAGAAGAATTTGGCAGTCACAAAACAGAAAAAGACCAAAAAAAAACAACAATTTATTCGCTCGTAAGGGTTGGCAGAACCATCAATGCGATAGTATCTTAACGATTCATTTAAACTTTGCATTGAGAAAACCAAATTGGTTAAACCCAGTTAAACTCGAGCATTAAATTTATAGCGGGTTTAACTAACTGCGACTTGAACCGAAAAATTGAGAAATTGGCCTAAATGGTATAAAGGTCTAATGTCTTTCTATGGCCCGTTCCTTTATTTTTGTGTTTACCAAAACCTATTCTATTATTTTTATCCATTTAATGGGTTCAGGGTTAACAGAACGCGTGGAACTGTACCAGTGATCAGTATGATCAAGAACATTTGGCGACTATGCCCACAGTTGCGTTTGACTGCAATGATTTCAATTGTCTTACTGTATTTCTATATATAATTTCAAAAATAATGAATGGCTGCGCTGCTTTTGCTCAAATTATTTTCCAGTTGTTAAAAATGGCCAGGAGAAGGTTTAACGTGAAAAAAACAGTTACATTTTTCCATACAAACATAATACAAGTATTCAGGCTCTGAAAATTTGTGCATAAATCCGTATGCCGAATACAAATTTTTCATTTTATTATGTGGTTTTTATATATGAAGTAAACAGGGTTCCATTGGAATATATATAAATAATATACTAATAATGTATATAAGATAAGATAAGATAATTAAATCTCTCCATTACAATACTTTTCCACGTACGAAAGTTTGATTAATGTAGGTGAGATCAGTACTCAATAATTAGCAGAATCTGTTAACAACAAAATTTAAAATTTTCATCAGCTGTTTGTTAAGGTGGCACTATGTTAACATAACACCGATAAAATTTTTGTAAGGTCATTTAACGAAAATGAGTTTTGAAAATGAACACCCGAATGGAATGCGCATAAATTTTTCATAAAATACATATATATAATTATAATATATATACAATTTATATACAATACATATACAACGGTAAAGCTGGTCTGATTGGACAACTAATTTTATTGTTGAATTTCTCAGAGCTTTAACGTTAACTTAATAATTTTTTTACCTAAACTTACTTTCAGATTTATATATAATTTAATTTTACATAATTTTAATTTCAATTTTTAATTTTATTTTAATTTTAATTAATTTGGATTTTATGTCAGCTGATCATAGGTGACAATAAACAAATAAATAAATATATTTATACATATTTATATATATATTTATTTATTTATATATATATATATATATATATATATATTTGAGCTGCAAGATTAAGCGAACGGCGACAAATACAGTTAAAGCAATGCCATTTATTCATAACTTAATTATATCGCTGTATCTATTGTAAAAAAATAAAAGTTAAATTGACGAGATAAAAGAAATCTTGTCACATGTACTTTAGTTCATTTTAAATATTTAAAAAATTAGTTTTTTGAATTAGAATTTAGTGATCAGAAATATTTTTGAATTCTTATGTGTTATAATATAATTAAGAGTTTAAGTTTGTGTGTTTGTGAGGATAAAGGATCTTTATCTACTGAGCCAATATTGCAATTTTATTTTTGTAATATAAAGCCATGTTCATTGTAAGTATCATTGGCTATATGTTAACAAGAAAAATTAAAAGATTTTCTTTTGTGGTCGGATTTGCGAAGCAAAATTAAACAAAAGGTCGAACAAAAACGTTTCTTACGAACGCTTCCTTTAAACTGCATTATTGTTTGAATAAATGAAGGCCAGGCATGATTCGACTAAAAAAAAGAAAGAAGAATGCGAATTAAAGTTTGCTCGGAACGGGGACACTTCACACCAGCTCAAGAATTGTTGACAAGAAATTTACCTGATTCCATTGTTCCAAAACGTTGCTCTTCGAGCCGTTCCTTTTTTAATGAACTTTATTTTTTGAACTAGTTTGAAGCAATAAAATCCGTAAAAAAAAAATCTGGTCACCCTGGATAGGAACTTTTGATGTACATACAAAAAATCGAGCTGTAGTGTGGTGCAAAAATATTGATTAATTATTATCTGTACAAAGGCAGATATATTTGTTTATAAGAAGATATGACTGATCAACGGGGGACTAGAGTTTATGTCGGTAACTTGACTGATAAAGTTAAAAAAGACGATTTAGAAGGCGAATTTACAAAGTATGGCAAACTCAATTCAGTTTGGATTGCATTCAATCCACCCGGTTTTGCATTTGTCGAGTTTGAGCATCGTGACGATGCTGAAAAGGCATGTGACATTTTAAACGGCTCCGAACTATTGGGTTCGCAATTGCGCGTGGAAATTTCTAAGGGCCGTCCAAGGCAAGGCCGGCGAGGTGGACCCGGCGACAGAGGACGTCGCGGCGATGTCGGTAGACACAGTATAACGAATAGCAGCAGCAGCAGCGGTGGTTACAGACAACAACGCGGATCGACTAGTTCCAGTGGTCGTCATGTGGATCGTGGTTATAGCTCCGGTCGTTCCAGCACCGGCTATGGCGGCAATTCTAGGGATGGAGGTAGCAATGGATTCAATAGACGTGACGTCTACAGTGGAACGCGCGAGAGTAGTCGCTACGGTGGGGGTAGCAGTTCCAACTACAGTCGCAGCAGTGGTGGACAAGGAGGTCGTTATAGGTCTCGATCACCAGCGATTTATCCTCGGATTTATTAAAACAACCAACCTCATCTTTGAAGCTGCTAATACAAACAAACAAACAAAAAATAAAAATGTCTGCGCGAAACTGATACGATCCAGTTACCATAAGGAATCATTGCTAATATGTACATACTTACATGTATTAAACACAAATACTAAGATTTGGTTTCTAATCAATAAGGGAATATAATCTTTTTAAACATATGTATTTCTATTTGCTAGAACATCGGCTTTTGGGAAAACAAGCAAAGAACACAACAACAAAAATTCAACAACATACAAATCAAGTACTATTTATTTAACTTACAAATTGCATTATACGAAAATTTTGATTTTAAAACGATAAACATTCAAATTTAAGAACTAAATTAGCCAACTATTACAAGTAATTAAGATACATATATATTTAAAACAAAATACGGACTAAGTTTATTGAAAAACCTAGAATACATAAATCTAATAAAAAGTCAGAATCGTAATTCGTATTTACGTATTTGCTGTAGCTGGTTCCAAATTTATTTGGCATTATTTATGTAAATTTAAAAATAATTCGACAGATTCAAAAACATTTGTTTGTTTGTCTGTGTTTCATAAATCAAGTGCTGCAAACTTATAAATTTTAATCACATCTTCATTACATTGGAACATTCTCTCAAACTTAAATCATATATACAAGAACGTAATCGGAAAGCAAGTAAGTCAAGTTAATAACATATATATGTATATGTATGTGTGTATGTACACTCCAGTACTGCCGGGAGCAAAAGCTCTCAATGTAATAGTTAATGCCTTGGACTAGTGAATGGTAAATAGTCGATTCACTAGACCATTAGTATTTTCAAAGTATGTAAGTGAATTTCAGCAATAAAAAACTTTTAATCATTAATAAAAAACGAATGTTATTAACATGATATTAGAATGAACCAATTATTAGAAGAAAAAATAATTGAATTTTGAACGTTTCCAAATATTTGAAGTTTCGCTCCATAAAACACAGTAGCTTACTCTAATACAATTTTCAGAGCATGGAGATAACGTAATAAAAGTTAAGCATATACCTTCAAAGGCTCTGAATTTTTGGATTTTTGGGGAGGTATCATTTAATTAAGGTACATATCCATTCGGCACATTTTTCAAAATGTAGAGCATCTTGAACCAACTGGTTTTAAATAATTATTGGGAGCTTATGTCCTTAAGCAGGCAGAAACCAGCAAATGCAAGACTTTCTGCACACTTTCAAATGGCACTTCCTGCCACCCGTTGCCTTTGAGGTAAATGACGAAATTAAAGCCCCTAAAAATAACAAAGTAACTGGAGAAGATGAAATGGACAACATGACAATAAAGATACTTCCTCATCGCATTTTATTTTTCCGCTTATCTTAAATGCTATACTGAGTTGTCATTGTCGCTTGGAAGAACGTGAACAAGTCAAGCCTGGTGAGCCGCCGTAACAACTTGAATCGTACAATTAGCCTCCTTCCAAACTGTTGGTGAGATGCCTGTTACGTAAGATGAAAGATATCCCCACGTTTAAGCTTGGCCGAAAAATGGAGTTGATTAAAAAGTATAACGCTATTAACGGACTTCCAGCATTTGCTGACAGAGGTTTTTAGAAAAGCCAATGAGTTTTAGGAAACCAACTGATCAGCTGAGAAGATCATCCGACGCCAGCTCTTCGGCAGCACTGGTTGCACACTTAGCTTTATATATGCCATTTAAAAATTTTAATATCATGTTAATGCTTTGATTTGGATAAATCAAGCATAAAATAGTTAAAAACTTTTTTTTAGGTTGAACCGATTTGGATGATTCTTATTCATATTTTAAAGGTGTTTCTTATATGGACTACTTAAATTGATTATCGTTCTAATGAGCTAAGGTTCTATGTCCAATTAAATCAGCTGGATAAATGTTATGATCTTCCCTGTTCTCGTTACAATAGTGACAAACTCGATTTCTAGTTTGTCTCAGTCTAACTACTGCCATGAAGTTTTTTAGAATGCACTCTAAACTCCCTTAATTTCTGCTCAAATTCTGGCAATCGTTAGTAGGCCCTTTTTCATATCTGAGTTTTCTTTTGTCATTAATATTTTATCCATTTCTAACGTCGGATTTTTGAACTGTTAAAATTTATTTATTTATTTAATATTAACAAAGTGTTTTAAACTTATATATTGAAACAAAAAACTGCTTAGACATATGCAGAAAATATTAATTGCTAGATTAATGATAAGAGATTGTGAAATATATATGAGACAGTTGATCTGTTTAATTTTGCTACTCAGAAAAGATCCTGTAAACAAAAGTGCAATCGGCATTATTAGTGAAATTATTGAATTAGTGTGGTATTGCTGGCCTTTAAGCGAAAATAATTCGTACATCATGCACAAGCCAACTGGGACAAAAAGAGAATTTGCGACGAAATGCGATAAAATGTATCCCATTATCGATGCAAAAAAAATGTGAATCCTGTTTTTCACAAAAATATTTTCTGTACCGGCGTTTGCGGGTAGATTAAAATTTGTTGCAAAAAAAGTAGTATTGAAAGCATCTTCTTGAGGAAAGAAGCCGACAGGAATGTTTGGCTCTACTTCAGGATCGGAGTATTCCAAAGCGTCTTGAGAAGCTAAATCTGAAATGATAAAATAATGCATTTATTAAAATTTTATAGTGCATTTTGAAGTGAGCTTAACATTTATGTATATCTTCAATCTCATTGCAATTGACATTTCCCAAAGAATGTATATGTACTATGTATGCATATCTGTTTTATAGTACTTCTCTGTCTCTCAGAATATATATGTACCTACACACATCCATGTATGTAAATTGATTTTTTGTTAATAGGAATAAATACAGACAAAAGTACACCTTTAGGTACATATGTAGATACAACACATGTTGCTCCGGTGAGGATTATACATATGTGTGTTAATATTTGCCCTTAATACTAACAACACCTTTGATCACTTAATTTCAATTAGTAACTCATGCTTACCTATATTATTAGAATCATGGGATTTAACGCCGCCGTTTAATTTTTCTAATCGAGATTTTGCCGTTTGTAGTATTTTTTTTCGTCGATTTTCACGTCTTTGTTCTGCAGCAATGGATTCTGCAGATTGTTCCGCTTTAGTTTCCATTTTGAATTTATTTCTTTTGTTTGCCTTTAAATTTTGTGGACTGGCTATTTTGATTTGATATTGCTATAAATGAACATGCTTAAAATTTCCGTGCTGCCATACTATGCAAGCAAATAACAGCTGACTAGTTTGACGTCTCATGACCGTCAAGCTAGCAACGCTTAAAACTTTAAGAGTTGAAATCAAATAATTTAATTTTATTTATTATTTCTTGGACATCCTTAAAGCCAGAGACTTCAAACTTTGCAAATTTCTTGGTCCATATCTTCGTCATACAAAGTGTTAACATAGGGGTGGCACCCTAACTTATGGGAGGGAAAACCGATAAGAAGTAGATACACATTGAAATGTAAATCGATAAATGCACAAATTTCTCACATTTCAAAATCTAAAATTACCAAATTTGGTGAGAAAATAGCTGGCAGCTTCCCCCAAAAATCAGCATAAACGTTGCAGTCGGACGCAACCGACTACGCTATACACGATACCTGTATTAAAACCAGGCCTGATTGCCAAGGGGAATTGTCACGGGAGGGGTTATCTCTGTCTCAAAGATTGTCTGATGCCACCAGCTATCTTCATTCCAAATTTGGTGACCCTAGCTTAAAGTTTGTAAAAGGTGGGAAAAGGGAAGCTGTGGGCGGAATGGGTGGGCATGGCTCCATAACTCTGATGCAGATTTTTGGGGGTCTATCTATCTATCTTCCTACCAAATTTGGTGGCTCTAGCTCAAACACTATGAATGATACACGCATTCCCGTTTTTAAAAAGAATGTTTGGCCGAAGGGGGCAGCTAGGATGGTATGCGTGGGCGTGGTACCAAAGTTTAGATGCAGTTTTTGGGGGGTCATCATCACCTATCTTGGCAGCAAATTTGGTGGCTCTAGCTCAAAAACTGTGGGAGATATAGACTTTTTATACCCTGAACCCATAAAATGTGTAAATAAGGGTATAATGGTTTTGTGCAAAAGTATGTAACAGGCAGAAGGAAGCATCTCCGACCCTATAAAGTATATATATTCTTGATCAGCATCAATAGCCGAGTCGCTTTAGCCATGTCCGTCTGTCCGTCTGTCTGTCTGTCTGTCTGTCTGTCTGTCTGTCTGTATGAACGCGTGTATCTCAGAGACTACAAGAGCTAGAGACTTCAGATTTGGGATATAAGTTCTCCTATACCATGAGCAGAACAAGTTTGCTTCAAATTATCGATAACTACTCTGGTTTCCGATATACACATGGAATCGATAACAAAAAATATCGAGTTTGGAAAATGTAAAAATGAGGGTTGAAAGAATGGGTAACGATAGATCTTTTCTGAAAATTTCGTCCAAATCGGTTAAGAAACACCGGAGATATCGAATTTAATCGATTGAAGTTAAGTCAGTATACCAAAGTCTTATATAAATTTAATTTATTTTTTGCAACTGGGTTCAGGGTATCTTCTAGTCGGGCTCTCCCGACTAGAGCCTTCTTACTTGTTTTACTTCAAAATGCGGGGGGTCAAAATTTTTGATGCTGTTTTTTGGGGTTTACTAGTAGCTATGTTCTTACCAAATTTCGTAAATTTGTAAGGACAAGACATACTTAATAAGGTAATCCCACTCTGCTGCTCGCCCTCTTTTTCTGTTGCCTTACGATTCAGTCTCGTTGCGAACGTTGTGAGCGACGCATATACGCAGATGATGTTTTTGCGTTTTAGCCTAAAAAAATGCATTACTCTTTCGCTCTCACACTCGCTCTCTTTTGCTCTCATTTTTCTTAAGGCAACGAGAGAGCGAAGTGAGACTACCTTATTAAGTATGCCTTGTGTAAGGATGAGCGAAATAGGTGGATTTATCGGTTTTCAGTTATCGAGTGTATCGATTTGCCAGCTTCCCAGTTATCGTACAACCCCAATCTTGACTGCTATGCCATAGATAAAGATATTTGGAAAGTTTCAAGTCCCCAGCTTGAAGGGTGTGGAAAAAAGTTGCGTCCATACCGAAGGACAGACACCATGGCAGACATTGCACAAACCCAATATACTCTTTACCTTCGGTATCGAGTATAAAAATCTGCAGGCCAATCCCACCCCAGCCTTCCCGCCTTTTAAAACGGAAATGCCTATATTTTCCACAGCTTGTAAGCAAGTGCCACGCTGATGAAGAAGCTATGTTCGGCATGTTGAATTTTATATCCACTTGCAAAGCCTACTTGTTTTCATAGTTAAATCTTTTTGCAGATCTTGCATTTGTATGTTAGCTTCAGCTTCAAAGAATACCTTCTCAAAAGTTTCAGCTCAACAGCTCAAATACTGACGAACAGACTTAGCTGCTGACTCATATCGCAATGCTTATCAAGAATATATTTACTTACTTTATGTGGTCAGATATGCTTCCTTCTATGCGTTACACTTATCATGTCATCATTAATATACTTACACTTTTCAAGTGAATAAATACAATACCCCCTCATAGCAAACTAACTATTTACCACATGTTTTATTGCAGGTATCAGAGTTTTTCACAGCCGGTTTGGGCTGACTGCAATGTTTTCACTTGTAAGCTAAATAATTTATTGAAAACATTTTATTCACTGTAACTTAAACATGACGGTTCAGTTTAAACAAGTAAATTTGTAGGGTTTTTGTTTACAAGCTAATTCTTAGTTTAAACATTTGTATCAATTATAATGTATGCACAATAATTGTATGAAAACATGAAGTAACCATATTTGTACTTTAAATTTAAGAACTGGTTTCTTGTTTGAGGATACCAATGTCTTTTAGCAACTGATCAATGTCATTCGGATTGGAATTTTCCTCCAGCATTTCGTTCCATTTCATTAACTGCAAAAACATACATATATGTTAGAAATAAAGATTATTAGAACTTATATTTATATTAACCAACTCGCTCCAGTTCAGCACGCAACGCAATAACTGCCTTTTCCCGATCTGCAACCAGCTCTTCCAGATACTGATAACGCAGTTTTTTTCTCGCGCGGCATTCCCGTGCACTTTGTCTGCTCCGCTCTAAAAATATATTCATATATTTTGAAATTAAATGAATTTTTTTAGGTATTTCGAAAATAAAAAGCTTACCAAGCTTAGCTTTTACATCAACTTTTTCGGATGATGACTTTCTGCCAGGCTTTCGACCTCTTCGTCCACATTCCTTGCGTTCCTTATATGAATAAATAAATTCGTTCAATGCATGACTGTTCAAATATTCGTGGGAGTATTTTAGTTTAAATGTTATATATACAATATCCAGCTTTAATTACTCTTAATGTAATTTCAAAATATATGTGATATTATGGCTTGATTACCCACGCCTAGATACATACATACATGGATGCATGCATACATTCAACTCCCAACATTTGTATATCAAATAGAAACGACGCAATAATTGCAAACGCAAGACCAAATATATTGCTACATACTGTGGATTGATGCTCCTCCGTTATGGCCATTTGGATGCTGTCACAGTCCATCGTAATAATTTTAAATATTTTTAAATGGTAAAACACTTTATTAAAACTTTTCTTTTGTTATTGATATTGCGTTTGTATATATGTTAGGTTGCATACATTTGTTGGTCGTTTGCTTTAATGGTTATCGATAGAAAAAGTATCGGTTGGGGTATTCCTGATTATAGAGTGAAACAGAGATATTATTGTTCGTTTCGCAATGATTTTGGAATGGACGCAAAAATTCATGAGCTGTTTTTAAATCTTTTTACAATTAAGACATGCTCCAAATTAGAGCTGTGAAAAGAAATTCCGAAAAGGAAGTGGTGTAGGCTTATGTCAAAGAAAATTAATTAGTAAGCTAGAACAGATTATTATTAAGGAACGGAACGTACATCTACTTTTACAAAGTGATTTAAAACTGTATCATCGAAGGAGAATGTTTGTGGTATTTTCGTTACATTTCGATGCGTTTATAGTTAAAATTTATCCGATACACATTTGCTTTTGTGAGTTGTACATTTATTTCTTGATGTTTTTTCGTTGTGGAGGGGGCTAGTCATCCTCGTCCGTTTAAAACTCATTAGGATCGGGTATAGACTCGTTACTTTCATCGTCAGAATAATATGTGGCTGAACTGGCGTGCTCCAACAATAGCATATCCGATGAGCTCAAATCCGGTATGAATTCATTCAAATCGTCTTCGGAATTCACTTTGTTCTTCTTATTCCTTTCAATTTGCACCAGCTTGAAATTAAGTGAACTGCCAACGAGCGCTGTTATTTCAAATAGAAGCGACAACATAACAAGCGAAATGAAATGACTCAAAATGAAAAGTATGCCAAAGCAGCTGCAGCTAACGAGGCAAAACTTGAATGGAGAATTGTGGCGCCGATCCTTCGCTAGCTGCAGCCATATCTGGAGTTTGGCTTGCATTTGCGGTGTCAACACAATTCTAAAACTGCAGCGTGTCCAATAGAGCCAAAATCCGAAGAGGGCTAAAAACAGCAATCCCAGTGGACGCAAATTGTATACCAAGAGATTGATAAAAAATGCTATGCCAGTGCCTAGCAGCGGAGTTCGAAAGCGTTGTGGAATTGCCACCATTACTATTATTTTATTTCTAAGAGCTAAGGTTTTATTTTTGCGATCTACGCAGTTGTTACTGTTATATATAGCTCTGATTTTGAAGATTTGTATAAATAAAATATTGTTTTGATTCAAAAATATTGCTTAAATTACACTGACTTAAATATGTTGGCATTCTTTTTTTTTTTAAGACAAAATCAACAGATTAAAATAATATTTAAGCTCTTTTTTGTCTAACCGTAATGTTTGGCAAAACAAAATACATATGTATGTACATTTAATAAAACAGTCGAGAAAGCTTGACTACGAGATACCCAGAATTTTGGCTTTTGTCGTACGGTGTGCTTTTGCACCTGTGCGCATCCGTATGCTTATGCTCGCTACAGCGTGCTTGTATAAATTTCAATGTGAGATATCTCCGGTACTTTTAAATCGATAGTAAAACATTTATTTTTTATTATTATTAATTTTTATTTAATTTTGTATGAGTTTGTTTTTGGGCTTTATTTTGATGCGTGTTCCTAACACAACCTTGTAAGACCTCTCGCGAGGTTATTAAAATTCGGTGAGAGCTTGTTGTGGTATTTTTATTTTCTCCCTGTAGAATGATTAAGTCTCTTTGTTTCTTTTCATTTCGAACATACCACGGTACTCCTGTGATGGTTTTCAAGACTCTGGACTGGGCTCTTTGGACGATGTTGAAGTAGCTGCTGCTTGCGTGCCCCGATAACTGGGAACAGTAGGTCCAGTTTGGTTTGAGAACAGAGTTTTAGAGCAGGACCTTGAAGTCCAGACTAAGGGAAGAGCGAGTAGTGATATGCCAATGGAGGCAATTGGCTTTCAGTTTTAGATGTGTTCTCTATGCTTCTATGTGTATGTCTTTTGTCAATGTGTACTTTCATGTAGGTTACTTCTTTTGCTTTCGTGGTGGACAATCTTAAATTTACTTCCTTGCAATTCTGTTCTTTTAAGTTAATTCGCCAGTTGGATAACCATTTTTCCACGCTGACCAGGTGAAGGTCTAGTTGTGCTGTTGCTTGCATTGAGAATCCGGAGTGTTGGGCCAAGTACGCTGCTCTTTGGAACACCAGCTTCAATAGTGTGTTTGTCAGACATTGAAGTGTTGTCTTGATCTTATGCATCACACCTTCCAACCAAACTCTAATGCTTGAGAACCATCCAGAAATATTTCAGTGCAGTATTCTCGTTTTCGAACACACTTCGTACCTCTGATGTTATTCGATTGACCTGCTCAATTGTTCCGTGCTTTTCACGAAAGCCAAATTGGTGTGATGGGATTAAGCTATTAAGATTCAAAAATGGATTAAACCGGGACAGCAAAGATTTTTCAAAAAGTGAACTGTGTGATATTTTCCCTTCCTAGCGAAGCCATTGTTTTTTTTTTTTGACTGTTGTGAACCAAGCCTTTGCATCAAAAGAATTTGATTACGCATTAAACATTGCATAGTCTTAGCAAGGAAAATGTGTAGTTTTGTAGAAAAACATGTCATCGAATTTAGTGACTTAGAAATCGTCGACCAATTGAAAATACTTGCTTTTATGCATGACCTGGGTTTGATGGGTCTTAGGATGCAGTGTACTCGTTAGCAAACGTAATAATTATAAATCTTGCTAGTTTGCATAGTTCTCCGCAAGAATGACATAAACTCCGACATGCTCTGCTACAGGGTTCGAAGTTTCTTTGTTGCTGCTTCGGTGGCTTATTGTCTTGTGCCGTATTTATATCCACAAATTCGATTATGAATACGGTTTTTAAGCGTTTGCGTATGTCGCGCAAGAAAACTTCTGGGCAGGGTTTCGATGTTGAAGACTGTTTTGGCGCAGCAGTCGTTTCATTTATTGAGCCAGCAGGGCATATATGTACATCCTGACAAAACGAGATTAACGCGTTCACAAATGAGGACAGGCTTCATGTGAACATGGTTTCGGGTCTGGGGGAAACTACCGATTGTTTTTAAGGTAGCTTATGTACAAGAGAAGTCTTCAAAGAGCGACTTATTCAATTAGCTGTTTAAATTACTGATTTCTGAAAAAACAGCCCACAGGTTACATTGTTCTTCCTTGAATGATGACGATAAGCTTTTTTTGTGAACCTGTTACCTAAATTTAACCTTAAATATAGAAGTTTGTGTATAATATTGAATAATGACCTTATCGAAAATGAAAAACGTATTTTTATAGAATTTTAATTTGATACCGGAATCAGCCCTATAAATAACAATATCGATATTTACACTTCATAAAGATTTAGATTTAATCTAATGACATTCATATAAATATTTGCTTGCTTGTTTATATATATGTATGTACAATTAAACACAGAAACAGAATTATGTATACACATACATACAAACTACGTAAACTACATGTAATTCAGCAGTGCCAGTTCTTAAATGTACATCATTTCCGCCATTGACGACATCTTTTTAGGAATGTGCACCATAGTATCAAAATAGCTGGCTAATTCAACAATGGTGACATCGTCGCTATTCCTTGCATTTGGTGGATTGTTACTTGCCTCCTGCGAGCATGAAAGCCTCGAGCCTGCCGTGATAATGGGTCTCTCCCGAAAATTAGATCCCTGTTCATCATCAAGGTATTCGCAATCGCTGCCTGATGCTTTAATAGGGGCACTAATTTCTCTTTTTTGGCATTGCTGAAAGTTTTGCGACACTTGCCAGCTAGTATCCAAAATAGCTTTCTTCGAATTCGATTCATCTAGTAGAATATTGCATTCGCTTATTAGATCTCGAAAGCTACAATTGCCGCTTATGTTACATTTAATGCTGTTGTTTGTTCGAAGCTTATGAAACGTCGCGCGACTTTTTTCATCAAAATTTAATGGAACCATTCGACGTATTCCACCTCTGCCAAAAACACATTTCGTTTGCAGATGATTCTCATGGGCGAGCCTTAATATTGGTTCGCGTAACAAATTCCTTTTTGATGTGGCGAAATTGCTGCGCTTTAAGTGTACCTTATGCACTCCAGTGAGGCAACGTAGAGGATTCACGATGTCAACATGATCGGCTGAAGAAATAGAAGAATCCAATTGTTTGCTGCTGTCGAAGTCATCGACATTACTTTCTGACCTTCGTCTTATTCGACGCATCTTGCACTGACTTATTTGTTTTGTACTTTGAATTAATGGCACAGCCGTCTCAAAACACGAAGCAGTGTTTGGACTGTAAAATGGATTTCTAGTACACACTTTATGTTGTTCGTCTTTTGGTGTTATTTTTAGTTTATCCAAAATAGCTTGCAACTCCTCTGTAGACATTTTTTTTACTTGGCCTTCAGTACGACTACTTAAAATATGTATAACTTGTATTTTTAAGATTACTCAAGGGCTCCTTAGATGCACAGTGCAAATAATTTTAAAATCACTGTAATTTAGCATTCAATTTGTTGTACTCTATTATTTACTTTTTTCCTGTGAGAGTATTGGTAAACGTTCATTTTACTGGTTCATTTTTCTGAATCAATGACAAATGTCTTGATGTAGGTTTTTCACTGGTTCGCAGCAATGTGAAGATAGCGTCACTACATACAACACTACAATAATGCAGTTATTTATGTATTTATCATATTGCCTTAATGAAAAGCATTTTAAGCAAAGGAAATAATTTCTACAATGCAACACACAATTTTCCGAGATCGATAAGATCCTGATAACATTGACTGTGTTCACCAGGGAGTCTTGCTTCAGTATCATTTATCTGCTACAGATTATTTTCCTTGTGCACGCGAACGCTGCTGAATCATGATTCAAAATTCATGAAGCGGTAAAAAGAACGCTTCATTACTGACATTTGCGTTTCATTTATAGAAATTTGATAAAAACAGCTGACTAGAGCATCGCAAATGTAATCAAAAAAATATAACAAGTGTGGGATCAAAATTTAGCTCAAATATTTAAATGTACTTTTGTGATGACGTCATGCCACCCAGTATACTGCAGGCCGTAGCGGATACGTTTCTAAATAAAAAAATTGCATAAATGTGGCAATGCTTCAATTCATTCCATTCAATTCAAAAAAAAAAATTTATGAAACATTACCAGAACGCGTCGATAAGAATCACTTTTCTGATCCAGTATATTGCAGCAAAACTTCCTGGTGAACGCAGCCATTGTTTTTTGTGGATTAATAAAAAAATGTGAGTTCAGTATTAAAAAAATTTGTTTTATTATTTTAATACGTATTGTATATATGTGAACGGTCGTTTGGAAACATACTATATAACGTAAAACTTATTAAGTGTTAAATTTAACAAGAAGATCCTATTTTCTTTTGAATGTTTATAAATTAATTATTAAAAATTGAACAAACAAAACGTGTAACAACTTGTTTGCAAAAGCTTAAATCTATTCACTTACTTTGCGCGAACCAAACGATTGTAATTTGCTCGACTGCAAGCGTCGCTGCCATGAAACGCTTGAAAACAAAGCATATATAATCGGTATTTTGAGTATTGATCGTCCATTTTCAGTTAATCTAAATCCTTTTGATATAAAATGCCAGTTATTGTGGAAAGAAAGCGCGAAAGTTGGATTTTGTTTATGTTGAGCCAAGATTTTACGTGAATGTGGTGCACATGTGTTTCCATAAGTTCGGTCGTAGGTGAACATAGCGCTTAGTCCCTGTGTGTTGCATTCAAAAGCTGATAATACAGGAAAAGCCATCGAATTGAGTTCATTTTCATGCTTAGAACATATAGAAAACAACGCAACCACCGTTTGTTTCAAAATTCATCTGTTGATGGTCGGCAGCAAGTCAATCGATTACCGATAGCTTTGGAAATTGGGTGCTTCTATTGCATTTATACTAAAATTGCTACACACAAAAGAAAACGTTGCAGTCAGACGCAACCGAGCGGAATGTGTGCGCGTGGCTCCTAAATAATGCAGTTTTTTGGGAGTTACTAGTAGCTATCTTCTTACCAAATTTGGTAGTTCTAGCTGTAAGGATGTGCGAAATAGGTGGATTTATCGGCTTTCAGTTATCGAATTTATCGATTTGCCAGCTCCTCAGTTATCGTAGAACCCCAATCTTGACACTTTAATTTACTATTCTATAGATAAAGATAATTGGAAAGTTTCAAGTCTCTAGCTTGAAGGGTGTGGAAAAAAATTGCCTTCGGTAACGAATATAAAAATAGCGGCGAAAAATCGTTTACTTTGCTAAAAGGTCTTTAGAAACGGTTGTATTTCATTTACTTTTGCTTGTGTGATTTAACGATTTCTAGTTCGTCTACTGGAAATTAACCAACTCATTTGTGCAATATGACCACTTATCATTTTCCGTAAACTTTGCTTTTACAAGCACGAAAATAAGGATACTTTTTTTACACAACCAGAATTTCACAAATCTGCGTTACTAATTGAATTTTTCTCTTATCAAAACGACCTCTAATAATTCAGAAACAAGTATCCCTATCACCTTTTGATGCATAAATTTATTGTTTGTGTCAAATTATCAAATCTAACATTTTCGCTTTAATCAATTTGTAATTTAAAATAGTTTTTAAGGATAAAAAAACGAAAGCCAACTTTTCCTCTCACTTGCCTAGTTCCAAAGGATAAGTACAATTTTGTGTTATTTGCAAAATAGGTTTTGATGTATAGGTAGTCCTAATAACTTTTGAGGCACATCAATCAACTGGACGATTTTTGTATTTAGAGTCTGATAGAAATTAAAGATTTTTGAAAATTGATTAAGTTAAGAATATATGTTTATTATAAAAGCTTAATGAAACCGAAGAGGTTATGAAATTTTAATTTGCAGAGTCAGTATGATTGCAGTGACCCAGATAACCAGAAGCAAGCCAATTCAAAAATATTTGGACAGATTTATAAGTTACAGTGTTGATTATAAAAAGTATTGTGTTGGATTTTGCAAATAAATTTAACCTAATTGCTTAGTTTAATAAGGTTTAGAATACTTAAGCCTCTACAAAATTAAATAATCAAATATTTTGTGTAATATTATTAATTAATTATTATAAAAGACAATAACGTTAAAAAATTGTATTCCTTTAAGTACTATTAAATGACGATTGAGGAATTGATGTCTCGATTCTTAATGCTTGAAAAGGCATTGGTTGCATTTGAACGAATTCGACAGGAAAAGAAAATGGCAATTCATTTATTTTATTGCCATAGATTGATGGATTAAAATCAAATGTTGTATCGTTATTAGCGACAATAATATTAAATTGAGATTTGGGATCTATGAACTTGACCGGAATAAATGTGCTACCTGCAGCAGATGGTTCAATGGGATCATTTGCAATCTTTAAGTTATCAATATTCGTGAACTGATCGGTTTGTTCATTATTAGTTTCATAGTCGGTTTTTTTTGGCAATTCCGTTAGCTTAAACGGATTTGGTTGATTAAAATTGTAACTTTGTGTTTGTTCATATTGCGTTTGTCTGTTCTGTTCTGATTGCTTAATTGGATTCGGTTTTGAAAAGTGATAATTTTCGTTTGGTTGATTAATAGTTTGATAATTCGTTTTCATAGGTGCTTCGGTTTGTTTAAACGGATTTGGTTTGTATATATTGTAGTTGTCATCTGGATCATTATCATTAGTTTTGTATTCCGTATATTTCGGTAGCTCTGTTTGTTGATACGAACTTGCTTTATGAAAGTTGTAATTGTGAGTTTGTTCATTGCCTGGTTGTTTAAATGAATTTGGTTTATTATTAGTATTGTAATTTTCCGAAAAGTAACCTGGATAATGTGATGTTTCTTCGGTTGCCGAACTGAATTTCGCTATGTTTCGCTCTTTGAAAGGGCTCGAATGTGTTTGCTCATACTTATATGGCTCCTGGAATTTAATGTAGACTGGCACTTTTCGTTCAACCTCCACTGTGTAAGGAACTGCAATTTTTTTTTCATAAGGCACCGGCACTTTAATTTCAACCGGATAGGGAACAGTTTTGAGAACTGGATATGGTTTGGGTACGTGTATGATTTTCTCCATGATTTTCTCAACCATATATGGTTTTGGTATATGAACCGGTTTTGGAACGCGGACTATCTTCTCAACAATCTTTTCAACAGGCACATGGATTATTTTCTCAACAGTAACGTTCACAAATTTTGGTACGTGAACAATTTTTTCAACAATTTTCTCAATCGGTACGTGTACAATCTTTTCGACAGGATATGGTTTCGGCACAGATTTAATCACTTCCTTAACATGGTTATGATGATGATGATGGTGATGATGCTTGACTTTGATTTTCACATGCTTATCCTCTTTAGGTTCTTCAGCACTTTGTACTTCAACCGATGATTTGTCATGTTCCTCGAAACGGTTCGAAGCTTCAAACTGTACATCATGTGATTCCGGCTCGTTTATATGTTCGTGTATTTCTTCGAAAGTTTCGTAAATCTTCACATTCTTGTTATTATTGTGCAAATTATTGCTTTGTTTATTTTGCTTCTTTAAAAACTTGTTAAAGTGTTTTGTCCCATGAGCAGCTTGACGTTTTTTTTTAGATCGACTTTTCCTTATTTCATAGAAGCTGCGATTAACTAAAAAATTTGAATCCAATTTCCCAAACTCTTGGGAGTTCGAATTAATTTTTAATGCACTGTTCGTCCTATTGCGATGATTTACAGCCTGGCTGTTATCCTTTAGACCGGAGTTTGCTAGTGTCTCACTCGCCAGAATAATCGTTGGAATGAATATTATTGATAATACACAAGTTATCTGAAATGTTTAAGTATTTTTATTAAAAATGTTTAAGAAAAAGGATTTAACCTTACGCTTGCTGTCATCTCAATAAATTTATCTTTATCTTTTTTCCCTTGCGATGTTAATGCTCAACGGCCTTTAGCAGAAATGAGTAACTAAACTATTGTCTGCATCATTTATAAGCGCGCGAAATTTACTTTGGTTTTCAAGCTCACTCATCTTAATGCACACGATATCGCTTATGTACTAGTTCATGATTTTGTTTTTCTTTTATTTTTCTTTGATTTGAGCAAAACACTGTCTAACAAAATTTGTACTCCAAGATATTGATTTACAAGAAATTTTTTTTCAGAAATCTGTATAGTTATTTGAAAATACGAAAAATAATAAATTACTTGGTTTTGAACCAAACAGTTCCCTTGGATTTTGCTGTTATGGAATTGTCACTGTTATAAATATTTTTTTATTTTGTTATCAAGTGTAAATAACAAGAAATTATATAACGTGGAACAGCTGAACTCTCTTCAATTCAAGTACAAAAACCAGCCAAAAAGAAATATTTGATACGAATGAAGGGGTCCGATCGCGTGACTTATGCCTGTTGTAATTCCCTGGTAAAAATATGCATGTTTGTGTGTGTGCACATTGGTGTACTATGTACATATGTTCATAAAAACATATGTATACATTGTATCTTTGCGTATAATATTTATAAAAGTAGTTTCCGATTAATGGAATAGCCACGGCTGGATAAATTCCCAATTTCCTTAGCAGCTGATACCGGATATATGATGTGCATATGCATGTTGTTATGTATGAAGTAGAGATGGAACGGGATAAATTCGTTTAATCTCGACCCGGTCCGAGGATGAAAATATGTATAATTTTAAAATAAGCTGTTTAATAAAAAGTTCGAAGAATATGGTTTTATGTTTTATGAAATCAATTTAATATTTTCTTGATTAATTTTATGAGACATCTTTTACATTTTACGTCTTGATAGTATTATATAGTATCTTGATCAGGCTGTGTAATATTTCGAATTAACCTGTCTCAATGCAAGCTTTTGGTCAATCCAAGGCCTTAAATAGGCAACACTTGCATATACACCAGGTATATTTTCTTCACCACAGCCAATACCCCAAGCAACTAAGCCTGCGGACTTGAATCGGTTGGGTTGTCCCTTAATTGGGCATACTAATGGGGAACCACCATCGCCCTTGCACGTATCTTTGTCCTTTTCTCCACCTGCACACATGAAACTTTCATGCAGTATGAAGTGCTTGCCAAGTCGGGTTTCACGTAGGTTAGTTTGGCATCTTGAATTATCCATGACTGGCAAATCAATTTTTTTTAAAATGACTTGATATTCACCATCTTTGCCAAATTTATTTTTACCCCAACCAGTTGCATAACAGCGATCATAGTCGAATTTCTCGCCAATATCTGGCAGACAAACCGGTTGTATATTCATTTGGAACACGAATGGGCTCTCCAAAAAGAGTAGCGCAACATCATTGTAAAGCGATCCCTTATTAAATCGCTCATGATATATGATTTCTTTCACATAACGATCCTCATGTGGTATTATTTCCTCCTTCGTTTGCGTATCCCACTCACCAGCCCTAACTTAAAGAAGATTGAAATTTATTAGTTTGTTCAATTGTTTTTAAATATCTTGCTGTACACATACCAATTAGGAACTTGGCTTCTTTGTTATAAACGCAATGGGCTGCTGTCAATATTACATCGGGTGCTATAAGAGCTCCACCACATTCATACAAGTTAAGTTGGGACTCTTCCCGCAAAATTGCAACCATCCATGGAAACTCGGCGAATTCTGCTTCTTGATTTAAGGCACCTGTTATTTTGAAACCGACTCCATTTGGGTTTTGATAACCACAACCTCGATTTGGATCAATCGGTAAAATTGGTATATCTGGGGTATCTCTCTGGATAGCAGAAATTAAAAAATAAATAAATACTATTTCTTGCATTGTTAGAAATCGAAGTTTGTATGAACCTTATACGTACTTTGTTGGGTAGACTGCAGCAGACCTCCAAATACTTTGTACATGGTGCATCAGTGTCAATACGAATGTCAATAATATTCTCACCACTAGTATTTATCGACTCGTTAGAGCATAACCAACGAGGAACACACTCTTTTTCTGTGCCACAGGACTCATATTGAATTCGTTCTTTGGGTTCCGCAGTTGATGACCCAATCGTACTCGGAGTCGGAGTCGGTCTTGGAGCCGGAGTCGGTAGTGTTGTCGAACTGAATGCTGACTCGTCTGTTTTGAAAATGTCTGCAATTAGGTCGTCCAGCGAGGTATCTTGCGCCAGGCAGGTGTACGCCAAGAGGCATAGTATAAAACAACTAGCTTTCATCATTGAGTTTCCTAAAAATAATAGACAAGCAATGTTTAAATCTTTCAGAAGTGCTAACAAAAAAAATATCCGTGTTTGTTTTGATTATGAATCGACCTTGCTAATGGGTTCCCCGGTACAAAAAAGCACTTAGGGGATTTTATTTCAAATTTAGTAACAGCATATGAATAAAAAACAAAAACAATTTTTGCGTGCATTAAAGTTCGACTTAAGACAAAATGACGTCACAATAAAACTATAACAAATGGGCAAATTTGGGTTTTTTCTGAACAATGACTCAGTGAGTTTAACAGTTTTACAGATATATCCACAAGGAAAGGCTGCCCGACGTTTCAAATAAAATTTTCACTTTCATTTGACTATCTAATCGAAAGCGCCTAAGAGCATTTTTAAATTATAAAATGAGCTTTCGCCCATATTCAAAATTAGTTCAACAAATATGTTTAATACAAAATATTTTTCTCAAATGATTCAAAAGCTTCTCTTCGTGCTCACTTAAGTTCTAATGTTGGAACAACAACAGCACGAAACAAACAATAGCTTTGTAATTTTAATACGTGGTTTAATTTTGTTATAAAAATATATAATTAAAACGCAAAAAGATCTTTATCTGTTTACACAATAAACCAGAATGCAAATAAAAATATCATACATTTTAAAGTATTTTTCAATATTTTATTTTAATAACATTGACCCCAAAACAAGAGACAATTTCAAATTTTAAAATGCAAAACACGAGTACGTTAAAAGTATATCAAGGCAATGGTGATAATAGCAAAATACCAATAATTTTAATTGTTTTTTTCCTTGAGGTACACAATACATACGTACTATGTATATAAAGAATTTGGTTCACTGATTACGGGCAGTCCCCACTTTAAGAGTCGAGCTCAACTGTGTACTGCTTTATATTAATTTAACAAGAAATGTTATTAATGTTTTTTACATGAATATATATTAATATATGCGTATGTATAAATGTGTTATCATTATTTTTTAAAAGATGTTTTTAACAATCTTACAATGTCTCATTTGTTCTTAAATGCCTTCAACATCGAATATTATAAAAAAATATGCTTTTGAAAATTTCTTTATGTGCATATATAAATGCTCTTTTCTGCAAGAGTATTGAATCTTCAGTACTCGGAATATTCATTTTCTTTCTTCTTTTTTTATATAGATGAAGATCCTACCCTGCGGCACTTTATTGATCTTACACGCGTTTATTTACAAACCGGTTTAACTCTCAAAGTTACTTATTGTTTATATAATACATCTGTGTATGTGTCTGGTATAGGTGTATAAATGCACGTAGACACATACTACTATAAACATATATGTATATTTAAACATATATTCTTACAATGAAGTACAAATTTTGTTATGTTTTGTTTGTGAACGCAAACAAGCAAAATACTTTAGCTTAGCACTTATTGTTATTTGTATTAATTTACACATGCAAACTACCACACTACGTACATATATGTATATACTTTATATATATAAATGGACGTTTTAAATATATATTTTTCGGCGAAAAATCACTTCAAAGATCGCTGTATTGTGCTAACAGCTCAAATCTGACTAAACTAAATATTTGGTTGACATTAAACTTGTACCTCAGGCCGGGCAACTGCTTAAAGCTCAGTCAGTATCAAGCGCATCAAAGCTTTGAATCTACTTTATGACCGGTCAGACAACTGACCAGAGCTGTCAATTTAGCTTTATTATAGCCAATGTTAAATTCATATGTGATTTTAATAACTGATGCGCTCAAGTACATATTTCTTTTTAATTTCTGTTAGTGTCAGCATATTGATATAATGCTATTGTTATTATTGCTATTAATAACGTAAAATCTTAAATATATTTGCATGTTACTCGAAAAAACTCTGTGTTTCTTCTACTGCTACTAAATCGGTATATCCTAAATCTCTAACAAGTTTTGAGAAACAGTGCACAGATTTAAAAGTTTGTGTATCGGCTATTTCAGAAAGATCAATAACAATATTAGTAAGAAGCACAAAGTTACATAAAATAGATGGAAAGCATGATAAGTTTCATATTTTCGGTTAAAATTGTTGCCAATTGACGTTTAGTGTCCGACTGTAATATACGGATATAGAAGAAAACACAGAGTATAAAGGTAAATCACAAAATCGGCTGAGTTATTCTAGGTGTGCTTTGAAAGGACCCTTTTCTCAGAATCTCCTTTATTTTGTCGACACAGCAAGATAGCCCTTAAAAACAGGCCATTATATATACGAATAATGAACTACAACCAAATTTAACACAAACACATTTGTAATCAGTATATAGACTTCAAACAAAGAAAAAACATTGTAAATCGTATATCTTATTTAATTCAAGAAATTATAGGAATGATTTCCTATTAATACTTAGTGTTTTTTTTTTCTAATTTAAAGTGTGTCATTATAAAGTTTAATTTTTATTTGGAACTTCTGATAATTTAATTTTCACTTTTAAAAAATTTGAAAATTATATAATGCACAAAAATATTTGGTTGTAATATTTATAGTATAACATTCTTGATTTTTATTTTTACTCACAAACGTCGACTATAAATATGAGAAGTATAATTTAAATTTAATCTGGAGCTCTTGTTCACAAAGCCGAACATATTTCGTATGCAGTTCGTTGTAATGTACAACGAAAAAGCGTCGGAACGGAAGAAAGATAACCGATTTATAATTCAAACGAGGATTGTACTTATTTTCAATATCAGTATTAATTAAGAAGCACTTTAAATTAATGTTTTTAAATCTTAAGTACAAAAATTAAGTTTGATTAAAATTAAATTAAAAAAGGATACACTTTAAGTCTAACACGCTTCGTAATGATTCCTAGAATTAGAATTTAAGAATTAAGACCATTTTCGTTATAAGTTTTGGTTTCAAGGAAACATTTTCAAACATACAATTTTTCATTTTAGTTTTGAATAGTAATTATTCATTTCACAGTTTTTAAACATTGATTTTCTAGTTTTTAAATATAAAATTTTCGTATATAATTGAAAATAAATATCTAAAAAATTAATGTAAAAAATGTTTGATTCTACGTTAGATTTTTTTTTTACGTGTAAATATATAAAATAAATATATTTGTTTAGTTATTGCAATCAACACTCGCACACACGCACTTCTGCTTTTTTGTTAGAAAATATGTTATCTGATTTAGCTAGTTATATCCATTAGGGCAATACTTGCTTAACAGCATTCAATTTATTCTGAAGCACTTAAGTATACTGAATAGATTTTACAAAAATAAAGTTCTCCATGCATGACTGAAATATATTTTAACGAAAAATTTGTTCTATTTTCACCATAACATGCTATTGGTTGAAGGCAAGCAATAACAGAAATGTTAACCATTGGACGGTTTTAGGGGTGTGTTCTGGCATTGGTGTGGTAAATATTCAATAGTCATGAAACAGACTCCGGTCCCAGAAATATTCTTCGATGGTATTTAGTTATTTTTGTGGCGGTTGTGGGATATATTCTCGAAAAAATGCAATGTATTTGATCACGAGTGAATAGTTGTGGAACTATAATTATATCAATATTGATTAAGAATCATATACTGCATGTCTTTTTTTAAAAGAGTGAAATGGATAAATATACTAGTCATGGGTGCAGAGAACCCGCTGCGTTTTATTTCAACAATGATTACAATAATTCGCCAATTTCGGACATCAATGCTTATGATTGTATGTATTGAAGCCAATGAAAAAATACATACAAAAATGATTTTATTTAAATCAAATTAGGAGCAGATTAACCAAAAAAATATTTGATTAATAATGAAAAATAATTTAAATATGTTTTAAAGACATAAAGACAAATAATCCATTTTTGATCTTTTAAACGAATTTGGTTAAATTGGTGAAATAAACTTTTGCAAATGTTCTTTTTGTATAAATATATGAAAATATCTTAAGTCGTGTGTTAAAATAGTACAAGAACATTGGATACGGGAAAAACTTTTATTAACACAAAATTTATGCATTTCATTTCAATAATCTAAAAGAATATGTGATTATTTCGTAAATTTTATTTCGTAATTTTCCTTTCGGTATTCAAAAAATGAACTGTTATTTATTGATTTTTTAGATTCCAACAGAAAAGCTGCCGACGAAATATATTCGCCTGTTAATCAATTGGGTTTCAACCCACATCCCACGGTTCGAACTATCAAAAAGAGAAATACAGCTAATAAAAAAGAACGAAGGCGTACCCAAAGTATAAATAATGCATTTTCATGCCTGCGAGACCGAATTCCAAATGTTCCTTCAGACACAAAGTTATCTAAGGTAAATAAAGTTATAAATATTGCTAAACAAAAATTGTTATAAATGGTACCTTCGAGAACTAGAGTTACAATGGATGTAAGGTTCTTTTCGAATAGAAAGCTTTAATACTAGAAATACACTTGATAGGAAAAGATTAGTAAACTAAGCTTCATTTACTATTCTGTTGAACAATTGCTCAAAATGTTCTTACTAAGTACATGTTTTGTGAGACTTGGTTACAACGGCTGTTAATATTGTGAGCCCAAAAATTTCTTTTGCAATGCATTATTATTTATTTATTTTCTTGTTGAATTAAAAAATCTACCTTTAAGTTGAATTAATTTTGATTTTATGTTGGCTGTCAGTAGTTGACAATAAATAAATAAAGAAATAATCAAATGATTGTTTCGGGAAATTTATTTATTTTTTTTCCACAGTTTTATTATTTGAACACAAAGAGAAAAAACTATTTAAAAAAAAATACGTTGTTTGTGATTACTGAAATTTCGAACTTTTGCTTACGAACTAGTCACCATAAGAATTTATAAATGAGTCCAGATAACAAATATATATCTACAAAGTTAACAATTCTCTTTTTCTTTTAGATTATTGTTTGATTTGCTTAAATAAATTCCATTTCTCATTTACAGATTAAAACGTTGAAGTTAGCCATTTTGTACATAAACTACTTAGTGGACGTCCTAGATGGAGATCAAGACCCAAAAGGGGGATTCCAGGCAGAGCTAAAGCTTCCAAACCGTAAAGCCTATAATAATGATTCAAAACAAATGGATGAGGTTTGTAAATTTTTGTCAGTTTTTCTTCATTTATAAAGGCATTCCAAACTGTAAAAACAAATTACTTAAGAACGACTTTGGGTTTAAATTAACGCTTGAGTCTAATTCTGTTCTCTGTTTGTAAACATTTCGACTTTCATTTATGAACAATTTGCACTTGCGCTTGGAATTTGTATTTTTGTTAAAAAAAATATCTTGATATATTTGTATATTTTTATATATACTTTAACAAAAGCCATTCGTTAGGGGTTTCAACAAGTATGACGTACTACGATTTTGTTGGTGAGAGGCGCGCTAATAATTTTATTTATTAAAAAATATGTCGTCAATTATCCACATTTATACAGAATCGATAATCAAATTTGATAAAACTTATACATATCAGCGTAATATGTAATTTTTAAATGATTTTAAGATAAAGCGAAGTGAAATTTTCAAAATACAGAAAGAACAAGGAAATGACGAGAAGTCTGTCCGCTGTTTCTTTGCTGTTCTAATTCAAGATCGAAGTTCCTGTGTAAATATTTTATTTAATATTTAATAAAAATAATAATAATAATCAATTGAGGGACTCTCACAACAGAGAGAAAGGCACTGCAGCCCATTGACCTTTTGTACTCAAAGGGGCTCTCTAAATGGACAAGAGTTGTTTCACTTCCTTAATCAAGGCGAGCAGATCTTTTTCTTAAAAGCATTCCTAAACTGCGTAGTTCTGAGATCCTTCCTATAAAGCTGCCTCCTTTTTGCTTTGTTTTCTCGTCGTGCTACAAAAGGGCTCCGGACCAAGTAGAGTAGTCGCAAAGCCAGCTCACCCGCTACCTCATTTCCATGGATATCGGCGTGACTCGGCTACCCTGCTCCTGGGATAGACCTGCTGAAGACTTTTCCAGCACTCTGCTACTAATTTAGAGCTTATACTCCTCGAGGAGTGAAAACTCTTTTATTGCCACTTAGCTATCTGAAAGGATATTTATTTTAGCTCTCTTTGATCTTTGGTAAATAATGAGTTTGGAGCAGGTATGAACCTCGGCTTTAAAAACGCTGGTCATGTACTTATTGCAATCGAGACTCTAGTGTTAGGTCCTGCGACCTCCACTATATAAGTAAGTGTATAGTTATTTATTGTTAACATAAAAAATGGGTGGAATTATTTCATGAATGTATGTACAATGTACATTAAAATTATCCGCGAAATCGAGCCAGTCTCTTAAGATTGTAAGTATTTATATAAATATCAATTAATACTGTTCTATCAAAAAGTCAATATAGTACAAGGTACGGCAAAGGTTCAACTAAATGCAAAGAATTACATTGCTAAAAATAGAAATATAAAACAAGTTTCTCTATGAATACTTTAGCAATGCGAAGTTTAAGCTCTGATTCAGTCACGAAATTTTTTGGGAATATAGTTAGTGAATTCTTTCATGGATTATCATCAAAAAACTTTTGCCGTTCTTAGTTTCTGAATTACTATAAATTTTTCATACCTACCATACGGAAGACAACATTTAGATGCTTAAATGATCAAGTCAAAAGCTGAATATTTTCTTGATTAATTTCTGAACATTGAGTTATAAGTTCCGCACTTAGATCGCTCCATTAAAGTGCCGGCTCAACCTTTGAAAATGTTTACCATGCGACTGCACGTGCCTTCTTCTACTATATTGTATAATGATAAGTGTATTGAAGCTAGCTTTCTGTATGCGGTATTTGGTATTCTGTATTCTGTATTCCCACCCCATTATCTTATTAGGAGTTTTAACAGACGCGTCTGCTTGAAAAACACTTGCACATGGCCCAATTACAATCCCAAACAAACACACATACATACTCACTGGAAGTAAAATGTTTTTGGTTTTTATTCACAGGGGTGGGATTTGATATTGCAAGTTTTCTCAATTAAATCGTCAAGTGCCGGCGATATATTTGTGTACAACATTGACATTAAATGTACACATAAAAATAAAAGAACATCGATGTTATTAAGCTAATGTACAAAGCATTTATTCAATTTTCTGTGTATGTATTCTTTTGTGAGATGTAAATGTTTGTGTATACTATTTGATGTATGTATTTGCTTGAAATTAATATTATTTAGAATAATATGTCTAACATGTTCTGCATTGCTTCCTATTAATTATTTTAAATTATCTCTGTATTAGCTTTACAAACCACTCCTTTGTTTAGCTAACATGTCTATGGCTGAAAAAAATGGTTTTACCTTTGTTAAAATTAATAAGAAATAAATGTAGCCAACAAATAATCAAAAACTTAACGGTTTTACGAAAATGTTAAAACTTTATAAAAATATTTTTGTGTTGTGGTTTTGTTGGATCAGCTTTGATTTATTATTTGTTTGTATTTTTAGCGGAATGAAATGCCGTTGTTGTTATTGATAATTGTACTCTTCACAGCAGCAGGATAAATCCTACGCGTTTCGGCTTGTGTTAGGCCTTCTTCAGAGAATTTAAAAACAAATCACATTTTTAGAATAAAAAAAAACACGCATAAATTTATTTTCTACATTCAAAAATATTACAGCATTGTCATAAGATTTATTTTTATTTTATTTTCATTTACGTTGCTCGTTTTAGTCCTTTTTGTTTGATTTCAGCTGTCAATTGAAATAATTTTCGAATAAATGCTTAAAATTTAAGCATAAATATCAATTTTTCTTTAATTAATTATTAATTTTAAATATTTACAATTCAATATCAGTTACGAACTACATTTCTCAAAGTTTTGCAGGGATATTAAAATCTCAAAACAAAATTAAAAAATTTTTATATGTTACATCACAGATGTGCTATTATCTTATGTTACTTCTATTTGAAAATTTGTAAATTCTTGTTGCAGACAAATTTATACATAATTGAAAAAGCAAAAGCAGCATATAAACAAAATAAATATATATACCTGCATATATAAACCTTAACACCATTTATAGATCTAAAACATACAAACATCAATGTACTTATGTATTGTATATACAGATATATGCATGATGTTTTTTTTTATTTTTTTGAGTCAAGTACTTTTGCGTGTAAACACTTATTTTGTTTATCTCTAAAAAAAAAACACCCTCAAAATTGTTTTATCAGACATAAATATATGCATGTATGTATGGTATGTACAAACGTGTGTATGTATTTAAATGATATAGTGAAATGAGGTTCATTGAAAGCGGCATTTTCAATCCCATAAACAAACAAGAGCATTCAATATAACCCTGACTTGGGGATACCCTTTACTTAATGTCACATAAGTGTTAAACTTTTACATTGCGAATTTCACAATAAAATTTTAAAAATTGCCTGCTAAAATAAAGATTTACGAAAATAGACATTATTAATATAACTTTGCTAAATTTAAGAAGAAAATAACTTTCTTTTTTCGTTAAGGATTTGTTCATCATTTTGGGATGATGGTATTTTTTTAAATGAATTTTCTACAACTTTGTTTACATTCCATTTAAAAAAAAAGTATATATATTTTTATGCGTATTACATTACATATTGAAATAACTCACTTTTTCTACATTTATTTTGACTTTTCCAGAATGTTTACCTATCTGCAAAGGGTCGAACAGGATGGCCTCAAGACGTTTGGGCGTCGGAACTTGTTCCTGAACACAGTTAAATAAATAAATATCTGTATACACTTACTTGCATAAACAAACACAGAAATTTCAATGAAATAAAAATATTTTATCAAGATAGTGCTATTTTCTTGTAAGAAAACATGAGCGATAAAGTTGAAAAGCCCGCCAAATTTATTTATAAATGAATCATATATCGAAAATGTTAATCATTACTTCTGTTAACAGAACCGATAATTTCCTTCGTTAAGTGAGTGTGTGTTGGTCGTATCAACCATCTTTTGTCTGACTATAAACATACATCTGATTTTCTCGCAGTTTGGTCAGTTTTAGCCCATTTCGTTGATTAGTGGTCGAAAAGGCAAATTAATTAAAATGAGTGCTTGAATTTCAATTAAATATATACGTGAAAACGCACGCTTGCGCGTTAAAGTCGTGTACTATTTGTAACTGAAACTGAGCATAACACCGTTATTGCAGCCCACAACCGATTGCAGTCGCGCCTCCTTCGGATAACCAGAGCTTTTTTGGGTGTGCATGCATGCATATATATATATAATATATATACATATATATATGTGTCCGATGTAACTAAAAATGTCTTAAAGCAGAGGTCAAAAGAGCACGCAGGCCAAACTTAGTGGTCCACAAATGCAAGAAATGACGTAAATTTAGTGCAGTGCGACAATAACGCTAATTGGAAACATCATTCAAAGGAAACTTTATGGTGGCAATTGTTTTTGTTATGCAGAGCGTATGAATATGTGTAGGTGTGTATATGTATGTTAAATATGTGCATGCACGGCAATGTTGTTGCTTCTTCTTACGCGCCCTGCCAGTCACAGTCGTTAGCGCCAGAAAATTCCTATGCTGATAAGACGCAAGTGTGCGAGAGAGCGCAAGTTAAGGGTAAATAAGAGCGAGCGAGAGAATGATTGTTACAGAAAGTGTGAGAGCGAGAGCGAGTGCTGCTGGCGTCAGCTGTTTTATGTTTTGATTGTATAGCAGGGCCCAATTATTATAATCGCAATCGCACAGGTTTTTTATTCAGCTTTTGTTCTTGAGTTGCTTGCTGCTAGCGCTGGAGCGGTTGATCAGTACCGTTTCAGGAATTGAAAAGTCATCAACGACTGCCGGTGCCGCGTGCCATTCGACCGCAAAATTATTGACAACCCAAGTTTATTATCAGTGCCTTTTAACTGACGTCGCAGTTTTAATAGTTGCGCTCTATCTGTGTATGCCTAAGCGACTGTGTATGTGTGTGTGTGCTGTGACGCGTATAACTTCAAAAGCGTAAAAAGCGGGGCGTGTTTTTACATATTAGAAGAAGAAACAAACAACAATAATGGCAACAAGTGCTTGAAAAAAATGTGTTGAGGGTAATATTTTGAAGTGTTGAATGCAAAAGCAATAAACGTTATCGCTACAATTTGGAAATTGCTAATTAATGAATACCAACAAAATAGTGGTTACTCCAAGCATATAGACATAAATGTGTAAATTAACGAAAAAAAAAAAACAAAGCAAAAAGCAAACAAAAAAATATTGTCATAAATCACACAAAACGGTAATTTAAGTTTTTCAAAGAAATACATATTTATAATTAAATTTCTCTGCTTCATTGTAAAAAACGAAACGTATGCGAAGTGTGAAAATAAAAAAAAGGTTTAATAAAATATCAACTTAAACAAAATAATTAATTATTGCCATAAATGTGCAGTCTTAAACAAATTACAAACAATTAAATGTTAAAATAATACTTAAATTACGGTTAAAACTTAATCAATTAAAATTTTAAAGCGCACAGTTTTAATTTTGCAAGCGAATGATGAGAAGCAGAAAATCTTAAGCTCAAAATAAGCATATGTATGTAGATACATATTTGCACCTGATCGCACTACAAAGTAAATACAATAGTAACAAACACACACACAAACAAACAAACAAACATTAAAAAAAATGATGTTGAACAAATACGAAAACTATCAACGCACAAACAACATGTTCCCACACCAACAAGAACAACAGCAACTGCAGCATCAACAGCAGCATCAACAGCAGCAGCATCAGCTCTTGCAGTCGCACTCACAGCTGCACTCTCAGTCGCTCCCCCATTCACTCTCACAACTACAATACATTGGTAGCGCAGCCGGCAGCACATCGGCAGAGCTGGCTGCTGCCGCAATGCTAGCAGCATCGAAGGCAGAACGCGAATCGATACATTCGGGTCAGTTTATGGTCTCGCACTTTGAAGCCGAAGAGGCGCAGGATGATCTCGAGGATGATGGTGAGGTGAAGATGCTCGATCCCGAGGATCCCAGTCTTGATAAGGCCGGTGAGCCGACAAACACCTGCCGCGATGTACAGTTATACGTGCCACAAACTGTCGTGCATTTCCCGCGTATGGATATGGATCGCGAATGCGATGAAAATAGCATGGGCATGATCACCTCCCATCTAGAAATTGAGACGTCGCTGACCAAGCTGTTCAAGTGCATGAATCTAGCATACAGGTGAGTTTTTTTTTTTTTTATTCATAGAAATAGAAAGCTAGAGAAATTCTAGATAAGATATTTAGGTTTAAGATAACTTTCCAGTTACAGCTAAAAAACTCAATTGCAACTTCTGTTAATTCCTTTGTTGCCTGCAAGCACGCGTCTGGGTCGTGATATTAATCTGGGTCTCCGCTTTGGCGACATGCCGAAATCACTTGTCCCACATAAACGGAGCACATGTTGCTGCGACGCCAGCGATGACGTCGACTGCGACTGTGACTGCAATGGCCGCTGCTCGGGTTACCTGAGCGCAACTTTGTTTTAAATGCTATCTTTGTTTCGTTATGATATTCCAATTCGTCTTCTACTATTTCTGCAAACGTTTGCAAATGCACTTGATCAAAACATTGTTTAAATCCAAATATGAAATATCAGTGCAAATATAAAAAGTTTTAGCGAATCCAAAATGTAAACGACTTAAAGCGACTCTATAATAGTAGTAAGCAAGTTTATTTTTCTAATTCTGATTAACAAACTAATTACATAGACGTGTTTTTATAAAAAAGTTTGAAATATATTAAAAAATTTAAGTTTTTTGTTGCTATCGATAACTTTGAATATATGAAACTTACAAAAAATAGAAATAACTAATGTAACTGCCCTCGTGTGCGGTTTTCCTACATTTCAAAATATGAAATATTTCCGGTCATCAACTTTTTTTCCAACTTTCTGACCAAGCGTAAAATGTTCATCAAAATTTTTTTCTTTTAACTTTCTTTAAGAATATCTTGAATTTTATCCAAGGCCAAAAGCTATAAAAAAGTTAAATTGAATTCTGCACAATATAATTTGAAGAGATAAGTTTATATGGGAATTTCCCATGAGTTGAAAACAACACAAAGAACAAAAAATTTGAATTAGTTTAAATGTGTTAATCCATATTTAAGGAATTTTCACAAGCCTCATTCGGTCGTATCCTTCAAAGAGAGCGAGATGTTGGCCAATGAAATTTAAAATTTTTACAAATCTGAAGAGAAATAGGAAGGGAAAATGAAAAACTTGATGAAGAACAAATGAGAGAAAGTTAATTTACGAAAACTTTTCATGTATTGCATGTGTATTCCTGTAAAGAACATAACCAAGAATGAATTTACAGATTTTTCGGACAAGTTTATATTTTTCCAATGCAACTTCATATCCCTGATCAACTTAAAGGCTAATCATGCAAAAATTTGCGTTACGTCAAACTTTAAACAGCGTAAAAATTTCAAATTGATTAATTTAATTGTTTTGGGAATATGGCGGTAAATCGAAAACTTTAAGTTGCTTAGAAGTCATTTTTAATAATAAAACTTGAATGCTTTTGCAAAAGCATATCAATCGCACATGTCCCTATTCGATTGTATGTCAGTATGTATGTATGTAAACATCGAAAATGAACTTTAAGTCGCATCTCTAATTTGCAATGAGCACGTAAACAAGTTTTGCGTCACCTTTCTTTCCCCGTGCTTGTTTTATTGTGTACAAGATTTTATAGTTTTGGGTTCATTCACGCCTGAAGCCATCAAAAATTTCAAAATATTATTTTGCAACAATCTACTTTTAACGTAAAATTTGTTTCTTCTATTATTTCGTCATTTCTTTTAAGTCATTTTCATATTGGAATTTTGTGGCTTAGGAGCTTATCAGCCAGATAACTCGTTAGCTAGTTGTATAAAGCTGATATTTATGTTATTGTCGTTGTCTTATCAGCTCTAGATCAATTCCCCAGGACTTTCATTTAGTATTGCAGTTGTATTGGCTAATGCGCAATGGGCGAATTCACGTAGGTCGAATGTACAGTTGGCTGCAGTTGCAAAAATCACAATTTTTAACAATTAAAATCAGTGTGTAAAACTTTTTTTATATCAATTTACCAATTATAGAAATTGTTCTTTTGTATATTTGAGAATCCTTACAATTTGTTTTATTTAATTTAACTTCTTGATGATTACACAGCCCCGAAAAAAGAAGGTTTTGATCGGGAAACCTGATTATGTTTACGACAGGTTTTTGGAGTTACTTCATCCGAATCCATAGTCCGTTTAATTCTATCAAATCGGGATTTTGACATAGCTTCAAATCACAAAAAAAATATGTATTTTTATACCCTGAACTATCATCCCTTATAGGGGGATAAAGTTTTGTAATGATTTGTGCAAGGCATCTCCGACTCCGTAAAGTAATAATAAATTCTTTTCCCTCTGTATGCCTTTTCCTTAAATATGAACGTGACGATATCTGACACTCCTCTCCTAAACCAAAGAGATTACTCTGTCCGTTTAAAATATGCCCTTGACCAATACAATCTCTAACTTGGGAAACTTAAAAATGTTTTAAAAACCTGGAATAATATTGAAAAACAAATGTGAAATTTTAAAAGAAATCAGTTGAGAAACACCTTGAATATCGAATATAAAATATCTTACTCGAGCCTGCAATAGCGCAGAAGTGTAGCTATTTTTTACCTACATTTACTTCTTACTTACCTTTTATGCTAATCAAATACAAATAAGTTGATCAGAATGTATATTCTTATGAATCGTTTTAAGTCGACTTACATTCATTTCAGTTGTATAATTTTAGTACAGGGTATTTTAAATAACACAACTCAGTAAGTAAAAAAAAGAAACAAAACCAAACTGGATTGCAGCCAGATTAAAACAAGAATTAAAACGCATCTAGAAAGTTTGATAATAAATGCTGTGGTGCTTGGTTTCCCGAGTTAGTTCCATAACTGTTGATGCACATTCGCTTCAAGCAATAGTACATATTTTATGCAATTTGTTGTTTTTGTTTTTGTTGACAACAACATTTTGCACCTGTTTACCCTTTTGTTTGTGTGAGTCATCGATAACAATATGAACAGCAAGAACAACAATTAGTTAAGTATTGTTTATTATGTATGTATGTACACTGATACTTATATTGATATAGTAGTAAGTATTGATTGATTAATAAGAGTAATCGTTTTGTCTGCCCAACCCCCTTACGATTGGTATTTTGCTGTTCATTGATAGATATTAGTTTTATTACTAGATTGTTTAGATTTAGAAGTGTTTTTATTTGTGCCTCTAAACAAAACATTGACAGTTTACCATTCTGTCAACTTCGCAACAAGTAAAACAACAACAAAAATATTAATGTTGAAATACAAAAATTATTCAGATTTTAATTTGAGATTGTTACCCAGGCGGGTTATGGGGCAATCTATAAATAGCTCACAATCTGTGCAGTTTAATACTTGATATGAGTATGAATTCTATAATTGTAAACTACACATAGTACATACATATGTACATATGTATCTATGATGTGATTAGCAATTTTTAAACATACTATAATTACAATTTTGCTCTTTTTCTTGCAGTCAAAAACTTACATCGCCCAAATGGAATCACTTTAAAGGTGTGCGTTTGCGTTGGAAGGACAAAATAAGGCTAAATAATGTCATCTGGCGTTGCTGGCATATGCAATGTAAGTATATATACTTACTAAAGAACAACAAATATACTAAAAAACAAGAAACAACTGGAAACGTTGCAGTCGGACACAACCGATTGCGGTATACTCGATACCTGTTTGAAAATTGGTAATCAGATGCCTGATTGCAAGGAGGTAAGGATGCATTAGGGGTTTAGGCTGCCTCAAAGATTTGCTGATGCAGATGGGGATGGCAAATTTGGTGACTCTAGCTCAAAGTTTGTTAAAGGTGGGGGAAGGGAGGCGGGGAGTGTTATGTGTGGGCATTGCATACAAAATTTTGATGCAGTTTTTTGGGGATAAAATTGCCTATCCTGTGAAAGCGTGGGCGTGGCTTCAAAATTTATGATGCAGTTTTTTTGTGGATGCCAGTAGCTATCTTCCCTCTAAATTCGGAAACTCTCACTTTAAGGGTGTGGGAAATATAAAGATTTATCGATTTTGAGCTATCGAAATTATCGATTTGCCAACACCCCAATAATCGTAGAACCTTAATCATGACACTTTATCTTTCCCGCCCAAAGATAAAGATATTTGCAAAGTTTCAAGTCTCTAGCTTAAAGTGTTTCGAAAAAAGTTGCGTTCATACAGACGAACAGACACCATGGCGGACATTGCACAAACCCAACACACTCTTTACCTTCAGTATCGAGTGTAAAATAACCTTTTAACAATATTAAAAAAATCTAAACTATTTTATTACTATTATCCCCAAAATAGCTGTTCATTCAAAGAGTAAATTGATTTTACTAAAGAAATAAATAATTAAAATGAACAACCTCAATTATAACGCCAAACGGCATGCGCTTATAACTTATGCAAAAAAAAGGACAATTCAATTATTTAATGAAAAATATACATTGGCAAAATGATTAGTTTTAATTTCGTAGAGCGCCTAACGTAACACATGCAAAATTCATAACAAAAAAACAAAGTTAGCTGCCTACAGAAAAAAAGCTAAGAACAAAAGCTCTAAAAGCACAAACACAATCGCTGTTGATTACACTTTATCGCAGATCAGTCTCATTTGTTCGCCCTAGCTATTTAACGGGTTTCATTTAATGCTATTATTATTTTTTATCAATGTTCTTGTTGGCAGTCTGTCACTCCAAACATGGTTTGCAGTTGTGCTAACTGTAGTTGTACGAGTTGCCAATCTCAATATCAGACACTCTAATTTTTGTTCTCTTGACTGACCGTTGTCAAGCGTCTGGCTTTCGCGACGCACTTTTCTTACGCTTCTTATCAACGATGAGTTTGGCTTATCAGTATGATGCCTGTCTGGCGCGCTGGTGTTTCTGGCCTTGTTAAATGCCATTTAATGAAATGTTTTTGTCTCAACTAGAGCAAGTGTCAGAGAAAAATTCAAATAAATAACCATAGTTGCTTAATTTATAGAAAAACCTATATTACACAAAAAGTGTAGAAACTTTACTTCTATTTTATTTTCCAACGAATTAAACATTATTCCAATCATGAAATCTTTCGCCTTAAACCACAGCTTCAATGCACTTAAAATTAAATTAATCCGATAAACATAAAATTAGTTTTTATAAAATTTTTCATAGTTTACATCATTAGTGCGAGAAAGGTAGTTTCATATGCTTACAACATTGCAAACTTGACAGCGAACGATTATCTGTAAATTATGAGGCGAACTGACAACGCCGACTGTAACTGCGACAAAAGCAAATGGAAAATTTCAGGTCTATTTATAAAGTGTCATACTTCTAAATCTACCTACATATGTATGTATCTAAATGTCTGCGCGTCTAACACTCAATGCTGACTATCCTTAGCAACGAATATTATTTGCAAAATGTTTACCGATTAGATGAAACTTACTAGATAAACTTTGTGCGTAGAATTTCCAAATCTAGATATCTTAAATGTAGAGAATATTTAAATTTCATCACAGTAACGTTTATTTTACATTTTAGTTTCTATTACTCATATACATACATACATCATAGATATAATCGCGCACATCTTTCGTCACTCTCCCGAAAGAACGGGCGTGATTCTTTATATAAACGATGGGGTCGATGTCATTGTCGTAGGTGTTTTGGAGGCAGCTACTTTAAACAGCTGGCATCTCTTCGAAGCAAACCAAAGCTATCAGTGCTGCTAATCTTTGGGCGAAATCTAATCTCAGCTAATTTTACGCGCTCATTTAACATACTAACCTGTGTGTGTTTTTTTTTGTTTCTTCACTTTGCAGTTATACAAAAGCGCAGAACGCCGGTGTGTCAATTCGCATCGCCGCTGGACGTTGATATACATAGTAATCCCCAAGTAAGTAGTAAATAGTGGAACGTATTTAAGAGTTAAAAATGTGCGCTTTACGACAATACTACAAGAAATATTCATAAATAGTGTATAAAATTACGCGTGAAACTGTTCAGTTACCTTGCTTTTAAAGTTGTGAACCCAAACATAAGTCATAACTGAGATTTTAAAGAATATTTAAATTTTCTATGTATCCCATGAAAAAATAAATTTAAGCCTTTTGTTCATTGTTTGAAAATTCAAACATGATCCTTAGTAACAAGTAAAATTTATACAAAAATTAAAGATAGAACAGCTATTTTTCCCGTAAAACTATAGTGTACATTTATCTAAAAAAACTTATAGGAGAAAGAATTTCTTAAGCAAAACCATCCGAATCGAACATTTCTCGCAACTAATCACTCAATCGCTCGAGTCCCAATCTCAACAGCTGTCATATTACTTTTGGCTAGGCTCTCCTCAGCTTATGCTATCGCAATGTACTCAAACAACCCCCACATGAAGCGGTACAGAGACCTGCAACAGTGGTCGACAAATCGTGCTTATTGTGAAAGTCAGCTTTCGACTTGGCCATCATCATTCAATGTACGCGTGATCAAAGCGTCGCGCGTCGTTAACACACAGGGAGATAGGCCACACCAATATGTATGGATGGGTTCCACTTTGATTCGAATTTGCAGCACGTGATAAGAACCGGCATTTATGTTTTTGGCTATCATTCACCTATTGTCGCGTTTTATTTATAGAACGAGATTAATTTTATGTGCAAAATTAACATTTTCTTGTATCATTTTTATTTCATTTTTTGGTTATAAATTCATAATGCAAAATATAGATAGAAGTTGAGTGAAAACAAAGTTAAGATTAAAATTGAAATGATCATAAAATTGTTTAACTATAAATTTAATTCGTATTTGCATATTCGTGTAAAGGTAATGTTATATAAATCTAGCTAGCAACAAGATAACCTGACCATATAAAAGGTATCTCGAGATCTATCTTTAATCTGTGATTATACAAACTTTTCTAAAATGAACTACAAATATGAACTAAGAACAGAAAGTATATTAAGTTATAAGACAACATCAACAAATGGCTTAAATATCGAGATTGCATGTTTTCTTTATTCACTCTAGATGCTAGATTCTAGACTCTAGATTCTCTTCTCTATTAAAATCATCCCACGCCTCTGAAAATTTCGGATAATTCGCTTTTCACCCTGCACTTGAGTTATGAAGCGGCAAAACCTTTAAAAGCCACACTCCATATCAAATCAGTTAGATACCCTGAAGATACATCAACACTGTACTTGATGATTTCTTAAATATCATTCTTCTTATCTTAGCTTTTGGTGTGGATCTTTTAGCGAACTTCAGCACAAATAAGTACTTATCTTATCGAGCTTACAATTTTGTTATTGTGGTTAACTGAAAGAGTGCCGTATGATTATACATTTAAATATGTTAAATACCTTTATAAATGACTCTGCCTTTGCTTTATTTTAATATCTCGAAATCAGTTGTCAAAAGGCGCGTTCAAGTCTACACAGTTACTAAGATTTTATGATTATTTTTTCTAATCACTGATTACTTTAGTTATTATATAAAATCAATTCGTTATACATGTATTTTTTATTTTTAACAATATTTATATTTGTTTTTCTGTCTCTTTCACACATAGACTGTAGTACTTGAGGGAAAATATTGGAAACGTCATGCAGCCGTCATCAAAGCCGAATACAGAAAATGGCGCAAAAATTATAAATCAAAAGCAATTGGCTGCTTGACTTATGATTCGGTAAGTTCAATAAGTTAATTGTTAAATTAAGTTTCCTGCAGCGGTTTAGTGGAGTTTTCCATTTCCTTAAACTGAACCAATATCACCATGTACGTAAATATAGCTGTAAATAGCTTTTGAGAACAGTTATAGTTAGTTAATGTACGCAAATAAACTATATAGAATTTAATACAAACCTTGAATAGAGTGCTTTTATCAAGTGCAAAAAATCCGTAGGCTGTCAATATGGGCTGTTGACGTAGGTTCTTAAGCAGAAACTTTTGGACCTATTGAAATTGAAATTGAATATATAAGTTGCATAATAAAATCAGTTATGTAAATAAGGTACCATTCTGTCTAGACCCGATCCAGTTCTTGGTATTTTTGCAAGAATTTTGGCTGTTTTGTTAGCCTGTAAAATAAAGAGACAATTTGTAAGTTGATATAAAAGAATGTCATAAAATATTCCTATATCTCTAAATGCAACTATTAACTCACTTCCACTGTGACAACATTAGAGCGCAACATTAACGACATCATGGCCAGCCAAGGGCCATTCCAAATGCAACCACAAATGCACATAGAAATGTAACGAAACGAGCCAACAACTCTGCCCTCTAGCACAGTGCTAATGAGAAACAAAGGGCCAGTTGGTGCCATAATTAGAACCAATGGCACAATGGGCAACATCAACAAACCAAAGCATTGATTTAGCTCAACGGTAATGATACCCAATAGACGATACCTTTCGAAAATGAAACGTTTACTTGTTAACATAGCATGGTAACTTTCCTCTAGCTGCCTATTGCGATGCGCCAAGCCAGCTGCAACAATGTGTTGCAAGCACACAAAGAACACAAGCAAAAGGCACATTACCAGAAAGCTATATGTGTAAACAATCACATAGATCAATAAGGAAAGCGAAAATGAGCCCGTATGAACTACATAACCAGTCAGATATGTGAACATAAGGAGCAACAAGTTCGCCTTATAGATGATAAAGTAGCGCAAAAAGAAACGATCTCTGATTGGATTCGAGCACAATCGATGCAGCTGTAGCAATTTCTGCACCAACTCAATATGACGACGACGTCGCACGTAGAAACATAAGTGTAGCAACCAGAGGCCCACACAGAAGCAACGCAAATTGATTGTTTCATAGAAATTGCCGGTCTGATTGTAAACCTTCACATATAAATCTTGTGGATACAAATAGGCATACGTAAAGCAGCAAAAAGTTCCGGCCAATATGACCAAAGTATACAACAGAGCATAAAGCTCAGTGCCAGCTGTTGATTGTAGTAAACACTTTTCAGAATCGAACTGGGCACATATAATGCCAACTAGGCAAAGTACTCGCAGATATAAACGCAGGTCCTGACAGCCAGACATTTTAGCGATGACTAATTTTTACTAACCTAACACAAACCCAATTACCTAAGTGCTAATTATTATTATTATTATTATGAATGCTTAAGTTGTTGATTAATTTGCTTAGACAACAATTCAATCAATTGAGTTTTTAGGTGCTATTAATGAGTAATACGTGCATACAGCTGATGAAGGATTCGAAATTAGAAAGACTTTATTTGGAGTTAAGATAATTTTAGGACCAAAAACCTATAACATTAAGTAACAGCTTATCAGGAAATTTAAAAGAAAATCCAAACAAGAGTTTTGACAACTGCTATGTTATGTGGTAACTACAAAAATGTAAAGTATTATAATTTTGGTATTAATAGTTATGCTTGCATCTCTCATAAAAAGATCTTTCTCTTTAGGTAGATCCCAGTTTTGTAAATTTTAAGTAAGCTTATTAAAATTCTCAATGAAATCACTATTATTAGAGTATCATTTCCATGGCAAATAATCAGGGTACATTCCACATAATGCATGCATTATGGTTCGATCATAAAAAAGGGTGCCAAGAAGCGTGAATATGCAGTTATAAGCGCCATCCCTAGTCCAAAGTCAGAGTTCAACTGTTCATGGCAAACGAGGAGCACATCTGATAACGTTGCCATAATCCCCGACGCCAGATCGTCGTAGTTGATGTCGTAGTTGTTATATTCATTGTTGCAGCAAGCAATGTGTGATTGTAGAGGTGGAAAAGGGCAGCCAAGACTTGCGCCAGGCATCTATAAAGAACTATGATAAGCCCTATCACCACATAGTTGTACGTATTTACAGCGCTCAATAGCACACATGGCACAATTAAAATCTCAGCGTGCAAAAAAGCTTTACTGTAGGTAATGCCACAGATCACCGACAAACCCAAATTGGTGAAAAAGAGTTGTAGGAAACGGTCTTTAGATCCTTGCGATTGTGTTAAGTGAAACAAGCAGCCTACGACGTTTCACGTATTTTCTACTAGACAAGTTAAAGCCAACCGGCATTAGAAATCAAGTCTCGAATGCGGCCATGCAACCGATACACTAAAGACTTAGTAAATAGACACGCAACTCAACTCCAGAACACCTGACGGAAAAGGTGCAACTGATGGTGGGAAATTTTCCCTCGGCTTTAGTAACATCAATCAATTTTATTAGTTCAACAAGTGTTGCATGGGTCATTTGTTGTCATTATATATAACAATCGAATTTGGTAGGAGATAATAATCAAATCAAGTGATATGTACATTTCATTACTATGAGATGTTGTACATGAATACACCCAAGGGTTGAGCGAACCATTTACCTTATTATCCATGAAGGGTGTGTGACGTCGCTTTAATCTAACTTAAATATTTAATTATTTTATTTACGATTTTTTTTATACCTATTGATTAACTTAATTTCCGATAAATTTAGATATTTCACAAGTTTTCGACATTTACATATTTGAAAACTTAAAAAGTACATGCCCTTGACCTATTCTGCTCAGACTTATAGTAAAGTATAAAGAAATTTATTTTGAAGAATGCATTATATATGGGGGAAAATATGTATATAATAAGCGCAAAGTAACAACACTTGTTTTCGGACACATATAGTCATGTACACCCACACATACCCTCACTTATTAGATTTATATCATTATGTATGTATGCACATGGCAGCTAACCTTTCACTTGGAGCTTTTAACACCAAGCTTAATCTAAGCTCTTTAATCATAAGTTTAGTAGATAAGAAGACTTTAATCAGTACACACGTACCAATAAACGATTAACTAAAACGAAACTTGAGTATTTCGTTTTAAACTTATCAAAGCGACAAAGAAGTCGAAAGAGGTGTTTACAAAAGGCGTTTAACACACGACGACGAAGTCGTGGCTGAGGGCATCGATTTAATACCTACATAATCTGGACGAAAAAGTCTCGATTCGAAAGGCAACGATTACCCTTTCATCTAACTATATGTTATTTAAGCTACTCTTTTATGATAAGCAGCGATACATTAAGCATCATTATTAGTATCTCATTACATACCTGCACACGAACTTTGTCGCTTATGAGGATTGTTGCCGAGGTCATTAGTGTTGGTGATAGCCATACGATGCTGGCGAAAAAATGTTTCCACGTTGTTTGATCCGTTTGTCTAACCATAAGATAATACAATATGCTACTAGCATCAAGTGAGGAATAAAGCAGACATAAACAAATACTAAAGCCATAAACCAAACTAATCTCATCGGTGCAAAGGACGAGCAGTCGATCGTGCAGATCGAGACAACTGCGTAGAAGTAGGATTTCGCTGCAACTACACTTAGGCTGTTGCAACTGATGGACTAAAATAGTGAGTTGATCTTGATTGCAACGTAGCAAATGTCATACAACATATATTAAACAGACATAGAAGCCTTGTATAAAGCTACTGATGACGGCACGCAAAGGAAACCCAATCGTGCTGAAAGTAAACCAACTCGTCGCATTTACCACAAACTCCATATGATAGATTCTTAGATAGTTGATTAAGTAAAGTATATTCACAATTGCAAGGAAAAAGAGTAGACGTTTAGCTAGCACCAGATGTACATTCATTAAATATTTCTTGCGATAAAACTCCAGTTGTCGCACAATGTGTATTTGTAGACTCTGCAACCAGATAAGCCAGGCATTCTGCATGAATTGTATGACCAGAGCAGCAAATATAACCAAACGTTCAAAATGATTGACCGATTCAGTCATCTCGCTCTGAAAACACCAGTTCCAAAGGGACACCAGTATAGCCATACTGCAAACCAAATAGATTTGCATTGACAAATGCACTAGATAGCAAATAAGACTGCGACGCAATTGATAGCGACCTCTTCTCCAGTTGTATTGTATGCAAAATATGCCCAAATATCGGCAGATGCGATAAAACGGATGAAGTTCACTTTGCTGATACTTAATCATGGTATGATTTATGTTGTTCACTTGATAACAACTAAATGAAATTAATTTGCTCAAGGTGTATTTATATCAGTTGTCACCAATTAGAGATGGGCATGAGCTTCCTTTGTGAGGCACGGCACAAGCACGCATGGAAAATATTGCGACGCAACACGTCAATTTTGTTTGAGAGGCACGGAACAACTCGGACACGGCACAGTTCGTTCCCATCTGCATTACCAACCAATTACTTTGATTGTGTTTGCTTAGGGCTCCGCCATGCCTTTTATTCAGTTTTTGCGTGGAACGTTTACGCTTGAGCAATGGGCAAAAATTACAAACAATTGCTTGACTTATATAAAAGATCGATATTCAGAACAGTTTTCATAATCATATTGATTTTGCGGATATGATTTGTTATATTAATCAATTTTTAACTATTGAAATAGGTATTATAATTTATATGCTTCTAATAGAACTTTCCCTTGTCCAAACGCCTTTAAGAATGTAAGAAAAACAAAAATACAACTAAGTTATTTTCTCTCAAAACTTTTCCTATCGGAAATTGTAAATGTTCAGGTTCAATTGAGCTAGTATTAGGATTTAATATTATTTAGAATTGGGATAAATTTTAAACTGCATTGAATGTCCCCAAAAGCAACAAAGTTCCATTATAAGGTTAAAACACAAACATTTTGTTTTTTAGCCAGTGACTTACCTGCCTTAGCACAGTGTTAATTGTCAAAGGCAAAGTCATGAAGATCCAAAGGGGCACCAGCCACCATATCATCAACATAACTTCATTGTACGAGAATCGGTGTTCCAAGGTGGATATATAGCATATGCATATTGAATCCAGTACAAAATATTTAAAGGGAAATATCAAAGCGCCGCCAAACACTTGCAACATCTCCTCCTGGCACAACAGCAATAATTCATCATAAATACAAAAGTTTGTGGCCAGTTCATCCATACTCAACAGATGATCAACTCTTAGCTAATCTGCCTGTGTTTTCAGCAGGATCATTATCACATATACCAGAGATGTATAGCAAATAATAACAAAATTACTGCGAGTGAGATGCATGTAGAAGCAAATGAGGCTAAACAGTTGCGTCATTGTTTGGCTTTCATTCCATATGCCGACGGTGAATTGAAGGATGCTCCACAAATAAAATGGGCTGATGCCCAGCCAAATGCGATAGTGCCAACGGGGATGGTTCAATGCCATTGTATCCACTTGCAGGCGCAAGGTTAATTCGGTTGCAAGTGTTGCTGCACACGTAGCCAGAGATGAAGCAATAAAAAACGCGTAGATGAAGCGTTTTTTAACAAGCATTTCTATTAGGGCACTGAATATGAAGCACAACACTAGAAGATGTGCAGCGTGGGAGCACCATGTTGTATGCACCACATAACGTTGCAAGCTTACACAGTAATCGATATTACTCAGTCCTAAAAAGCGTTGATAATGCAAAAAAGCAAACAGCTTTTGAGGCGCCATTTTGTGAGAACAATTTCGTCGTTGTTTTGTGTCAAAAGATAAATGCTTAACTGAATAAAGCACAAGGCTCACAAAATATTAGACATCTGACATCGTTTTATCTAGCATCTCTAGACTCGAATATATTAATTAATTAGTTGATTGCGACCACAAGACGGGTATTTTGCCTTCTCTCTGTTTTTGACAGCATTGAAATTGTCTACGTTCATAGACGTGTTAAGGTTAAGGTGATAGTATGACAATAGTTCCCATATATATATGACTGCATTTGTGCTGATTTGTAGAGCATTAAATATTCCACTTAATACACAAAGGCGATAAAGCCATCAATGATGCGGCAATACCACCTTCCACCTGCAAGCGCAGAGTCAAATCAGCCAATCTCTGCAGTAGAATCATTTGGGTTTGTTGCCGAATACGTAGCCCAACATCTGAGTGATTGGCACTGCCAACAGAATTATATGCACTCTGTTCAATCAGAGTTCAACGTACATACAAAGGCCAGAATGACAAACTGGATCATGTAGGAGCACAAATTGGGATACACTACATAGCGTTTAAGGTCCATTGAGTTTAGTCACGATCATTTAGTGCCAAGTAACGCTGATAGTGTATAAACTTGAAAAATTTTTGTTCTCTTCGTTGGGCAAACATACTGACAAATTATTACAACTCTAACCTGTTTGGTCAAACCACTTGAACAACTGACTTAATTGAATTGGACTATTAACTCTAGATATCTACTAATATATCTCTATAAGTTTTAATAAGTTAAAAATAATAAGTTAATGTATGCGATTATAATTTCACTTAAACATTGCTAAAGCAAACTGTTTGTGCAACAATAAAAAGTGTTAAATATCTCAAGTGTGTTCAATCAATTAATATCCTGTAATCCGGAAGTAATATGACTCTTGGATAAAACTATATTGGTACACAACAAACTTTATTAGGAAGTATTGAAAGTCAATTTGCCTAAAGGCTTCAAATATCTTATTTGCAATAAATTGAAAACAAACCTTAAATTTTCGCCTGAGTTGAAATGGATCCAACTTTAAAAGACTTGAATTGACTTGCTTGAGCCTGCATAAGGATAATTACGAAATGAACTCCGGATGTGTGGCGATAATAAAATTCAAGCGCATAACAAGCACTTCATAGTTGCGAACATAGAACGCATAACCCTAGGTTTTATTAACTTTCCAATTGTAATTGGCAGCTGCTAGATTGGTTGCATACAAAATGCATGCCTCTATCCAGAGGCGGTAAAACCATTGTAGAAGTGGCAACTTCAATATATTAACTTTCAGATGCTTAGCCAAATGGCTTATTATCTGCAGAAAAACGCTATGCGGTTCCTGCTATAATAAAAGCCAGATATTTATTTATATCTGACTGTTCGGCAAGGCTACGACAATGATATGATGGAATCGGTTTCTTGTCTTTGACAACAGCTCCGCGTATTTCGCATCTATTGTAGAGAAATAAACAGCAGTGGCCTGCGCCATAAACTGCACAGAGCAAGAGCACCAATTGCTGTAGATAAAGTTACTCTCGGAAATGCTAGAGCAATCGATATCGGTTAGTTCTACATAACGTTGAAATGTTATAAGTTTTCCTTTCTGTGAACTGAACAACATTCTATCAGAAAGAACACCTACGGTTTGTCAAAAGTCGGAAGGATAACTAAGTTATTATATTTTGAAATCAGTTAAAGATCTTTAATATTTTTAAAAAACTAAGGTCGATGGGGGGTTGGAAATTGAATATTTTATAATCAATAAGAGTACTCAACTCGCAAGTACCTTGTACATTAAACTATTCTTTTATATGCAAGGATGGGTTTTTTTTTTTAATTTTTCCCAAGCACTCACCTGTGTTGGCAGATTGTTAACTACTAGGGGCATACATAGATACAAGAAAATAGGTACAGTCCAACTGTGAACGTAGATCAGTTCCTTAAATGAGAAGCGCTCCTCCACTGCGGCTACATAGAAAATACTTGTAGCTTCAAGTACATTGTATAGGAAAATAAATACAAAAGCGCCGCCAAATATATGCTTTATATCCTTTTGACATAGCAATATGAGCTCATCGTGAATAGACATGTATTTGGCCAGTTTATCCAGCGACATTCGAGATGTCACTTCTATGTTGATCAGCTGATCTGCTTGTTTTTGCAGCAGTAGCATCACGACCTGAACTAGACATGTGTAGCACGTGATGATATAATTGGTGCGTACAATATGCACATAAAAGCCCAAAATGGACAGCATGTACCCAATGTGGGGGCATACCTTAAAATCGGACCGAGAGTAAATTACGGTTATGATTAACATGTAAGCACTGATGCCAATCCAAAGATGGTAAAGCCAACAAGGACGTTGCAACTCCAATGTATTTACTTTTAGACGTCAAGCTATTCGAGCTAATAAATTCAACAGGATTCGTTGAGATTCCTGTTGAGCACGTAGCCAAACATGAATTAATATCTGAGTTATCGGCATGGAGAAAATAAGCATGCGATGAAACTGGTTTCCAGTTCGCGAACGCATATCGATGTAGGCAACGCAACTTCCAGCGAACGTACTGATTAGTGCAACGAATAAAGTAGTCATCATCAAGAACTGAATGGCATATGAGATACGATTTCCATTTATTATATAACTTTCAAATGTGTTAGAGTAGTCTATATCGGTCAGTCCCAAATAACGTTGATAGTGTATGAATGTTAAGAGTTTTCCTTTCTGTCGATTGTGCAACATTCTTTTAGGAGCAAAACGTGTGCCTTGTTTAATGTCGAGCGGGCAACTGAACTGGTATGTAGCCTTAAGCGAATGATATGAAATCGGTCGAAAGATCTATTAAAATTTCAATTAATTAGAAATGTGGTGTGTAATTCGATTAGGTGATATTTACCAAGGGAGACGTTTACTTGCAACAAAGATAATATATTAATCAGCCTTACACTGACAAATCGGCAATACTTTATTTCGTCTTGTGAAGCATTTTCAGAAATATTGCAAAAAATGTATCAACATTAAGATTAACCCCAAAGATATTTGTAACGCATACAAATGATCCCCAAACATTTTATTACATGCGGAAATTTTTTGGAAAGAGAAAAATTCATTGTATTTAAAAAATATTCTTGGGAACTCACCTGTGTAACCAGATTGTTAATTACCATGGGCATACTTAGGTACAAAAAAGAGGCTACTGCAAAAGCTAAGACGTTGATCACTTCCCTTAATGAAAAGCGCTCCTCCAATGCAGATATATAGCAAATACCTGTACCATCTAGCAAAAAATATAGGACAATAGACAAAAGAGCGCCTCCAAAAACATTATTTATCTCCTCCTGACACAGTAACAAGAGCTTATCGTGAATAGACAAGTTTTTGGCCAGTTCATCCAGAGATATAAGAGATGTTACTTTTTCAGTATTTAACTGATCTGCTTGTTTTTGAAGCAGGGCCATTACGACATGAACTAGGGATGTATAGCACGTGATTATATAGTTGGTTCGCATAATATGCACATAAAAACACAAGTTTGAAATTATATATCCAATGTTAATTATTTTCCAATCAGCATTATTTTCGTGTGCAACAATGCCGACTACGTACACGTTGATGCCGATCCAGAGGAAATAAAGCCAACGAGGGCTGGATAATTTCATTGTATTTACTTTTAGACGCCTGGCTAGTTGAGATAGTTTATTTAGAAGAATAAGTTGCGATTCTTGTTGTAAACGAAGCCAGGTATTAACAAATATCTGAGTAATTGGCATAAACAGGACAATAATATAATTGAAAACGTTTCCGGACCTTGAATTCAAGTCGTAAATAGTGCCGGGCTTTGTGTAAAAACAATTAATAAGAGCGACGTTTAAAAAAATAAGCATTATAAGCTGAATGGTTAAGGAGAAACAATTTCCATTTATCACATAGCACTCAAAAATGCTAGAGTAATCGATATCGGTTAGTCCTAAATAGCGTTGATAATGTATGAATGTTATGAGTTTTCTGTTCGGTTGGTAACGCAGCATTTTGATCACAAAGAACACTTGCGGTTTGTAAAACGTCGTAAGGGTAACTGAATTGTTCTAAAGCATTGATGAAATTAAACGAAATCAGCTAGACGATCTTTACAAATTGTAATTAATTAAAACTGTGGTGTGATAAGCAAATGTTTCATTAATACGATATATCGACTCCTACTTATCCTGTCGCACGTTGTCTGAATTTTTTCCAAATGGCAATGGTTTTAAATGTGACTTGAGCACTTACATTTAAAGTTAAACTGTGTTCTGCCTAGGGCTAAACAAGTTTACAAACAATCCAGTGTAAAACCAACTAGGGCAGACCAACTCCAATGTATTTTCTTAAAGACGCGTTAATTCGACAGGATCCGTTGCAACAGGATCCGTGGAGTGATTGGCATGGACAGGACCACCATGAGATTGAACTCGTTGAACTCGAAAGCATAGCAACGATTTCAGTGCATTTAGCGTTCCGATAAAAGCAAAGAAAATAGAATTGCCATTTATTATAGCATTTAAGCATTTTGAAGTACTAAAGTAATAGTTAGTGGGGTAACTGAATTGGTTATGAAATCGGTCGAAAAATATCTACAATTAATTTGATTATGTTGTGAAAAGAGAATTATTAACATAAAGTTCGACTTTGGCATACCCTTCCTTAAATCTATTTAACTTAAGGTTTTTTGTTCTTAGTGTTTGCCTTCAGCACTTACCTGTTTACCTAAACTGTTAATTACCAAGGGCATATTTATGTACAAACATATTGGCAAAGTCCAACAGAAAACGTACATCGCCTTCATAAATGTGATGCGTCCTTCCAATGCGGATATATAGCAAATACTTGTACCATCCAGTAGCAAATATAGGATTATAAATACAAAAGCGCCGCCGAAAATGTTATTAGTCTCCTCCTGACATAGCAACAAAAGCTGATCGTGAATGCATAAGTTGTTTGCCAGTTCTTCAAGGGAAATGAGAGTTCCCACTTCACATAATTGATAAGCCTGTGCTTGCAGCAAGACCATAAATACATAAACTAGAGACGTGTAGTACGTGATGATATAATTGGTGCGCACCATATGCAAATAGAGGCCCACACCCGATAGAATGTATCCAATGTTTGTTAGTTTCCATTCAATAGGAGAGTAGAGTGCAGTTATGATGAGAATATGAACACTAGTACCAATCCAGAGAGAGAAAAGCCAACGAGGTAGATGCAATTTAAGTGTATTTACTTTTAAACGCAATGACAATCGAGTCAACCGCTGCAACAGAATTCGTTGCGATTCTTGTTGAAAACGTAACCAGACATTAACTAATATATGAGTGATTGGCATGCATAGCAGAACTAAGAAAAATAACTTGTTTCCTGTTCTTGATCGCATATCGACGTCAACCATAGACTTTTTGGTTAGTGAACCAATTGAAGCGCCAAATAAAATAATCAACACCACACACTGAATGGTAAACGAGAAGCAATTTCCATTAATGACATAGCATTTGAAAATACTAGAATAATCGATGTTAGTCAGTCCCAAATAACGTTGATAGTGTATGAATGTCAAGAGCTTTCCTCTTTGCGGACTTAGCACCATTTTCTCTGGGAGCTACACTTGTGTTCAGTTGCACCTTGTCTGAATAACTGCATTTTATTGAATAACAACAACCTTGACCCAAAGCCAGTAAGCTTAAAACAAAGTATGTGAAGGAAGCATTATGAATAATATCAGCAAATCTAATCATTTAATTAAATTTATGGGATATTACAAAGTTCGAAAGAACACTCGATGTTGCTCATCAAATATTCTAAATGAAATTAGTGCTTAAAATTTGTTCCGTGGTACTCACCTGTTTGGCTATATTGTTGGTCAACAAAGGCATGCTTAAATACCAAACTACAGGCACCATCCAACTGAGCATAAAAAACACTTCACACACTGAAAACCTTTCCTCCATTGCGGATATATAGCAAAGACACGTAGCATCTAGAACACCAAACAAGTAAAGGATAAGCGAAGCGCCTCCATAAACTTTAACAACCTGAACATGACACAGCAACAAGAGCTCATCATGTATGCAAAAACTTCTTGAGAGTTCCTCCAGAGATAAATGAGATCCAACTTTAATGTATTTTATGTGATCTGCTTGTGCTTCCAGCAAGATCATAATTACATGAATTAGGGATGTGTAGCAACAGATTATATAGTTGGATCGTACATTATGCACATAAAAGCCCACTAGGGCAAGCATATATAAAGGATGGTGGTTTATGTTCCAATACAAGCGGGCAATTAACATATTCAAGGCATGTAAAATGCAGGTGCCAATCCAAAGGCGAAAAAGCCGCTGAACGCAGGACAACTTTGAAGTATCTATTTTAAGTCGCCAGGCTAATCGAGAAAGCATTAACAGGAGAATCCTCTGCGAATCTTGCTGAAAACGTAGCCAAATATTAATAATTATCTGAGTAACGGGAGGAGCCAACATATATATGTAATGAAACACGTTTCCAGACTGTGACTTAAGGTCTACACTTTCTCCGAAAACAGCACCGTACAATGTCGTTATTAAAATTATCATCATCAACAACTGTTTAGTATAGGATAACCAACTGCCATTGTTCACATAGCATTTTAAAATTCTTGAATAATTTAGATCATTAAATCCCAAAAAACGTTGAAAGTAAAGAAGCGTAAAAAGCTTATGTTCTTTATGTTCTATAATCATTGTAAATGAGAAACTGCAACTGTGTTCTATTTAACGTCGCCAGGATAACTGAACGTTACTGACTGCCTTGAAAAAATATTTTGAAATTTATCACTAGATCTTACAAAGTTTTAATTAGCCATAGTTGTTGTCACATCATTAAAATATTTTTTGATATATCTAGCCCATTAAAAAGTGTGAGCTGTGTGATAACTTTTATTCAAAAATTAAGGTTCTAGTTAGTTGTATTGAAAATGAAACAATGGACGTTTAATAAACAAAAAATGTGTAAAAAATAGTATTCGTATACAAGGAAACACCATAAACCGTAGACTTACGATATCTCGTATAGAGCTTTCTCACTTCTTACGTATTCACAATAGGTTTGGGGCAAAAATCAAGGAGTGTTCGAGCTCACGGGCGATGTGCTAACACCTTTCAGCTGCTGTTGAACTAATAATTCCTGCATCTTTATTGTTAAAAACTAAAAATTAGAACTTTAACAGCAAAATATAATGCATCATATAAACGTTCATAAAGAAAGAATTTATTGATAAAGCTTAATTATACTGAAGATTATATACTGAAATATTGCAAAAATATAATATTATAATGAAAACATCAATATACTTTATTGTGTTTGAATAAATGCAAGCTCTTTTGAACATTTATAAATTCATTTAATAAGTATTGGTCAAGGTTTATATGATGCCCGGAATGCAGTCAATTCGAAAAGCCATAAAATAATACATGGCATTGTACACAACAGTTAGTTTAAAATTGTTCTGTTGTGTTTTGAAATGGTTTTTGTTTTCTTTGTGCTAAAGGGTATTCTGCTTTTGCATACATTAGTTTTCCCTGCAGAGGTGCCCTTGAAATTATAAAGTGAAAAACTCGCCCTTGCGAGTAATTTAACAAAAATTGCAGTTAATTGTAACTTCATTGAATTATTAAGTAGAATGTAAATATAACTTCTATTTAGCCTGTACTATTGGTTAAGAGAGATGCAATGTTAGTTTTTTTTTTTATCAGAATAGATAATAATTTTGGACATATTTCTATATTTGTTTAACTTACCTCGTCAGCCACATCACTGATTAACATTGGCATGCTTATATAGATGCAAATCGGTATCATCCATCTAAGCAGCAATAGCATTTCCATATAGGAAAACGCATCTTTGGGTAGAGCCAAATAACAAACCTCGGTTGCATCGAGGGTTGCGTATAAGTAGGGCATTACCAAAGCACCGCCATAAACATCAACCATCTCCTGCTGGCACAAGAGCCAAAGTTCATCGTTCAGCTGCAAATTGTTGGCTATGTTAATCAAAGGAACAGAAGAGCCACGCAAGTAATGCTGAAGCTGAGCTGCCTGCAGCCGAAAAAGATGCTTCAAAAGGCACACCAAGGAACAGTAGCTGGTGATTATGAAATTTGCACACACAAGACGCACAAAGAAGCCAAGCAGAAAGATTAAATGATCCAGCTGCGAATTCAAATCGAATATCACAAATGCAACACAATCGAGAGCATAGTACACGCACATAAAGACCCAAAGGCGATAGAGCCAACGGGAAGGCAGCTTTTCAAGATTTCCAACATGCAGTCTTGCAACCACTCGGCCCAATCCTTGGAGCAGTAATAGGTGGGATTGCTGATGCAGAAGCATCCAAGCATTGGCAAACAATTGGGTAAAAGATGCAGCCAAGATGACTAAATGATCGAAGGTGTCGCCCGATATTGAATCAGTTTCCTGATAGTTCAAAGACCATTGAAAGAATGTCGCTAGAATGCAAGAGATCAAAATGCCTTGCACGACAATGTACAAAAAATACGAAATGCAGCTCGATTTCAGCTCATAGCGTCTCAGGATATTGGAGTAGTCCAGAATCGTAAGACCCAAGTAACGTTGATGGTGTAGAAATTTTATTAGTCGCATTTTATATGTTGTTACTGAAAAACACTCGCGTTTCCTCTTCCAATGTACTTTGGTAAATGAATAAAAAGTTTTTCGCTGTGTGAAAGACCTCATTCAGAATTTAATTGTAGCTATTGGGTCTGTCAGCTTAGCATTTTAATAACAGTGTTGAACCCATCATAAGACTCATCTTATCAAACTTCAATGGGATAATTAAGAATCTCGATGCAGAACTAAATTAAAAAACGTCCACGACACATTTGTAAATTTATTTAAGTAAGAAAAGGTGAAATAAATAGTAGTATATCTATTAGTTAATTAAAATATTTATGTTCATACGCAAGGTATCATTAAAATGTACATATATCTCATATCCTATTTTAATTTTGCAGAAAAGTGAATTGGACTTTTTGGAATGGTCACCGCTGAACGATAGAAACTTAATGCCAGACGACTGGACAACAGATACATTGTTCTCGGCAATAAATGGACCATTTCCCTTTCCCGACTCCCGAGAGATCGGTAAGTAGTACTAAATGTATCAAGCTAAACTCGTCTTAATATAATTATTGCATTAATTATAGCACGCGGAGCAGGCATTGCGGATTTTATACAGCCAAGTCTGGGACCGCTGCAACCGAATTTAGATGATATCGATATTACGTTCTCAGGTATTTTCATGCATAAGCAATAATAATATGTTATTTTATGTTTATTTTTATAATTTGAAATAGATTTGCTCACCACGACATCATCGCGCTTGCCACCGGTGCCCGAAGAGGGCACAGATGCGGAGATGCTCAAAAACGATGACTATTGCCTGCCAGCAATTGTTGGTGCTCCGCACACGCTCTACAGCAACGACAGCATGATGGATGTGGTGACCAGCAGCGGCTCTTGCGGCGGTGGCGGCAACTCTCAAGTCGATGCCAGCATGTTGGAGCTTAATACGCCCCTGGGCAATATGCCGTATGGCGATATTGAGCAACAGTTTGCAGCTGCAAGGCAAGTGCAGCAATCGGTTAACGATTCGCAACAACAACAACAGCAGCAGCAGCAGCAACACTTGCTGGGCGATAGCCAGGCGGCACGATTGCATACAGTGAAGCACTTTGGTGCCATAAGCAGCAACGACAGCAGCAATCGTTGCTCCGTCAGCGATAGTTTCTCCAACAAGAGCGTCATCAACGGCCGCGTTGCAAAGAATACGCAACGTCCGTTTAGGCGGGAACCGCACAACTACGATAAGGCGCAGCCGACATTGCATCAGACAACTATCTATCAGCAAATGCTCGCTGAACAGCAAAAGAATCAGCAGCAACATCTTGCTGCAGGCGCTGTGTTGCAGGCGTTTCAAACTCCACAACAACAACAGCAGCAACAGCAAATGCAGCAGCAACAGCAAATGCAGCAGCAACAACAACAGCCGCGTTTGCACTTTCCTGCGCAGCAGCAGCAGCAACAGAACACTTACAACCCGCAAAGTTTTTTAAGCAACTATTCAGATAGCTATCAGCAGCAGCAGCAACAGTTGGTCACACAGCAGCAGCAGCTGAATGTGAAAGTTGAACCACATCAGGCAGATGTTTTGTCTTTGTTAAACGATGGCGCATACAACTCAATAAGCTACAAACCATATCCGCAGTTTAAAAAGTCCGCTTCAACGGGCACATTTTTAAATGTGCCACGCGTGACACAACAACAGCAGCAGCAGCAACAGCAACAGCAACAACAAAGCTACCTGCAACAAGAGCAGCAACACCCGCAAATGCAAATGCAACAATCGTTGCCTTTGGGATTGGGTCTTACTACACAACAGCTTATGCAGCTAACTCGCCAACAACAAGCGAACAACTCACAGCAGCAGCATATACAAATGCAACAACAGACTGTTGCAAGTTTACTGTTACCGCAACAGTCACAGCAGCAACAGCAACAACAACAGCAACCTGCTGTCAGCGTTGCCTCCTGGGCAACGCCAAACACAACAATCTTGCCCAAGGAGATGCATCGCTCAAATAGTCTCCCGCTGAATGTATCATTGCCCAAGGTCATTCATCACGAATCACAGCAACAGCAACAACAGCAACAACAGCAGCAGCAACAACAGCAGCAGCAACAACAGCAGCAGCAACAGCAGCAGCAGAAACAGCAACATTTTGCCGTGCCCAAATATCATGCAAAAGGCAAGTCACGTGTTCGCAGCAACTCAATGCATCAGCAGCATACAGTTGTTGCCGCCGGCGGTGGTTCACCCATCAACAATGGACACGGCAACATCAGCAATAGTTGCAGCAATCTGCTCGTCGCACAACAATTACAGCAGGCGACCAGCGATCCCATGCTAAACAGCACGTTAGCCCAGCTGCTGACGTCAAGTAAGTTAAAATTTCATATAAATCGAAATCTATATTAATATCTTTTACATCTCCTACTCTAGATACACGCCTGCAGGCAGCCGTGGCAAACAAGTCGCATCAGTCACATTCTTCCGCCCATGCCATAGCCAGCAGCAGCAGCAATAGCAGCAGCGGTGTCAGCAACAGTATTCAGCAGACACAGTCGGTGTACGCTGTCAATGCTGCAAAAACGCCGCTTTCAGTGCCAGTTCCAGCGCAGCAGCATTCACCAAAGAAGTCAGTCTCGTTGCCCGTCGCAATCGCTGCTCCGTCGTTGCACAGTCCGCCCGGCACAAAAGTTCTCAGCTTTAGTCAGGGCACTAGCAATTTGGGCAGTAGTCTAAGTCTTTCACCAGACTCGCCGTTTCACGACTCTCAGGACTCGCCACTGTCGCCGGGCAGCCTTAAGTATCAGCCACGTGATACGCAACGTCGCGCCGGACACATTCATGCGGAGCAAAAGCGACGCTATAACATTAAAAACGGCTTTGATACGCTGCACGCTCTGATACCGCAGTTGCAGCAGAATCCAAATGCCAAGCTAAGCAAGGCAGCCATGCTGCAGAAGGGCGCCGATCACATAAAACAGCTGCGACAGGAGCGCAATGTGCTCAAGGATAAAATCGAAGCGTTGCGCTTGGAGCGCGATTCGCTTAACAGCTCCTTAATGTAGGTTCTTAAATTACTCAAAATATGCTATTTGGCGTTTTTAATAACTCTCGCTTTTATTTAGGCATTTGCATTCTGTACTGCCTGCGAATGGTGCGCCAGTGACTCGCCAGGGAACGGAGCATGTGCGTCAGCTATATGAGGTCTATGTGCGCTATAACACAATGAACAATTGGAAGTTCTGGATTGTAAGTTGTCCTAAGACTTCAACTTAATATTTATAATTATGTCTACTCATATTTTCACAGCTGGGACTTATTTTGGAGCCATTATTAGCGTCTTATACGTCGACTGTATCCAGCGCGAGTTTGGATGAGCTACGTCGCACCGCCTTTCTATGGGTGGACCAGCACTGTTCGCTCATAGATTTGCGCCCTGGTAAGCCTACAGAAAATCCAACAACAAACAGCGAATATCTAACTCAGGCGTATTTACTTCTTTTTACAGCTGTTACGAACAAATTAAAGTACCTATCCATGCACACGGATATTGTCTCGGAGCCGCCAAGTACACTGCAAGATGAGGTGGTCAAAGCGCTGCAGAATACCAGCGGCCAGCATCCCAATCTGCATGGCTCCTAACCGTTCATTCTGCTTGTGCTATGAATTTTACCCATTGCTACAAAAAATGCAATCCTGTTGATTTGTTGATTGCTGCTGCTTTTGGCAACAGACAGCAGCTATTATATGGTACAAACTGCCTCTTTCGGAAAATGGCAGAATATTATATTGTATGTGTGCAACAGATGTTATTCTTAAACGCTTAACGCTAAGTTAAGAACAGCCGTTAGCAACTGCAGTTAGCAGTTGCAACTGCAGTTAGCGCCATGCTAAGCAGCAATAGTGCCTACAATTTTATGACTTAAGCGTAAAATAAAATGACGATTTTACAAATTTTTCAAAAAAAAAAAACTTGATGTTATTCATTGACCAATACTACGCATAAATTCTGTGTAATTAAAAATAATAAATTATTTACCAAACTAAAAGGCAATGTCGCTTTCCCAGACCACAAATGTTATAATCGATAATCTGAGTTTATTTTCAAGTAACCATTTGCATCACATTCACTCAATATATGGCATGGTTTCTACATGGAAATGGTCAACATTTTGTCAATATTATTTAATATGTATTTTGCTTTCAGGTGAGCATTTTGTTATTTATTTATATTTTGAATTAAAGTTAAATTTCGCTCGTTATGCCATTAATAACAGGCAAACAGAATCAGGAGCATGTGCATTAAACATTGCAGTTTGAATTGCATTCTTTTGTGATTGGTTGCAAATGCCTTCACATTGCATACTTGTTGCACATTTGTGTGCCCGCAAAAGTAAACATTGCAATATTTGCAAGTAAAACTACATTCGTCTGGCTTCTGCTTGCCTGGTATTGCGATTAGCAAAACAAGCGAAATTTGATTTTAGTTGATAACTTAAATAAAAATTACACTGCAGAATATCGTCACTATTTATTTATTTATTTTATTTATTTATTTATTTAACAATGTTAGCTGATAGCCTGGTTTACATTACAAATTGAGTTACTGAGCGGCGAGACAATACGCTCTCGCAATCGAACTGTAATCTATCATTTGATGGCTCTCTTTCTATCGGTCAGACATGTTTTTCTTAAATTCTTCATGCACTTGACTAATGAATGTAAAAATGTAATTTTAAAGTTCAGTTAACTCTAAATTGGGCTCTTCGACGGGCAGCGAAAATGATTTTTATTTATCTTGTGCTAATTCTGGTGCTCGCCTACCTTTGGCAGCGTTGGCACTTTTGCCATTGGCAGCGTCTGGGTGTTCCATTTGTATCAGCCACGCCTTTTGTGGGCAATGTGTGGCGTCTATTGAGCGGCTACTGCTGCTTTGGCGATCAGTTTTGTGAGCTGTATGAGAGCCCAAATGCGAAAGGCAAGGCCTACCTAGGCATCCATGTGCTGCATAATCACGCGCTGCTGCTGCGCGAGCCGGCGCTGATCAAGCGGGTTCTAGTGGAGGATTTTTCGCAGTTCTCCAGTCGATTTGAGACAACAGATGTCATTGGCGACACAATGGGCTCTCAAAATCTTTTCTTCTCCAAATACGAGATGTGGCGCGAAACGCATAAGATATTTGCACCCTTCTTTGCCGCCGGCAAGGTGCGTCATATGTTTGGGCTGCTTCAGCAGATAGGTCAGCAACTGGAGCAGCACATGGCCAGGCAACTTGCTTCAGATGGCTTAAATGGAGATACACTTGAAATGGAGGTTAAACAGTTAAGCGCGCTGTTCAGCACTGACATCATAGCCTCGCTAGCCTTTGGCTTGGAGGCAAACTGTCTTCGGCAGCCGGATGCGGAATTTCGGCGCATGTGCATAGAGGTGAATGAGCCGCGCCCCAAGCGACTGCTGCATCTATTTACCATGTTTTTCTTTCCGCGCTGCTCCAGACATCTGCGTACACATTTGTATTCGGGGGAGTATGAACGCTTTATGCGTAAATCCATGAACTGGGCCTTGGAGCAGCGTGCGGCAAGCGGGGAGCAGCGTCATGATTTGATCGACATATTTCTACAGCTGCAACGCACACAGCCACCGGAGAGTGTGGTGCATCGACGTGATTTCTTTGTGGCCCAGGCAGCGTTTCTGTTGCTAGCTGGCTTTGATACATCCTCCTCGACAATCACCTTTGGGCTGTACGAGTTGGCCAAAAAGCCAGCTATACAGCAGCGTCTTAGACAGAAGCTTAAAGAAGCGCTGGCAGCTAGTGATTCGGCTGATCATTTGAGCTATGACACACTTAGCGGATTACCATACCTGCGTCAGGTGGTCGATGAAGTACTCAGACTGTATCCGCCCACCGCTTTTCTGGATCGCTGCTGCAACGCCAAGGCTGGCTATGATTTGTCCGCCTGGAGCTGTGGATCACCCATACGCCTGTCACCTGGTACGCCAGTCTATGTATCCGTGTTGGGACTACACCGTGATGAGCAGGTAGGAGTTGAGGTGACTATTTTACAGGATAAATATATATAGCAAAAATTGTTCTACTTCCAGTACTGGCCAGATCCATTGAAATTTGACCCGGAACGTTTCTCCCCTGAGCAAAGAGGACAGCATCAACCCATGACTTATTTGCCATTCGGTGCCGGGCCACGCGGTTGTCTGGGAACGCTACTTGGTCTCGTGGAGATTAAGGTTTATTTTAAACTTATTTCAAAGCGTTGTTTATTTTAAATAAATCATTCATTTATTTAACAGGTAGGTCTGTTCTACATTCTGAAGAATTATCGAGTAGAGACATGCGCCAGAACACTTTCCGAGATGAAATTCGATCCAAAGGCTTTTGTGCTAACTGCTGCTGGTGGCACCTATTTGCGCTTTGTCAAGGATCAGCTGTGAAACTTGTTAAATTGAATCGAAATGTGTTTCAGTTTTTCAATTTTTACTTTATTGGTAATTGTTTTTCACATATGTATGTAGGTTTTTTTGTTGTATATTTTTACTTTTTATTTGTAATTTTCATTCATCTTAAAATCAGCTCAAAAATTTTCACAAAGTTTGTCGATTGAGCTAACCAAATACTGTTGGCGATAACTAGCGCTTATCAGTTGGATTATCTGAACAGAATGTTGACTGCATTTATTGCATTTAAAGCTGGCTTATCAATCAAGCAATTGAATATTGACAAAAAAAAGAAACTGTTATAAAAAATAATAAACACATTTACACACTGTAAAAGAAGAAAAATGAATCGGAAAGTTTTTGCCACATAACAACTACAATATTTGATCAGCTCTGTGACTGTATTCTTGTTTTCCTTGTTGTTTTATATTTCATCATATACATTTTAAAAAACTAGCACTCCAGCTGCCTGGCATATATCTCTTCACATTTTTTTTTTTACAAATTATCAAAAAATAACTAAAGCAGTTTTATACACTCAGCATTAAAGGACTAAGAGCTAAGCTAATAACTAATTGCTTTTTTTTTATATTAAGTTTTTATATTAACACAAAATTGTATTTTCATTTTATACATAAAAGTTTTCAGATGCAGTATTAAAATGTTAAGGATTATTGAAACTATACAAAAGGTTTTGCATTCATTTTGCTAGCTACTCGCTAAGAATCGATTTTAAGCAATCATGAATAAAAGTAATTCTATTTTTTGTTACCAAAGTTATATTTCAAAAGTAAAATGCAAATTTTCATCTAGAAATTCTTCAAAATGTGCATAATTATAATTTGTGAACTCTGGTATGCTGCAAACTATTTGCTTAACAATATCAATTTCGGCTTATGTTTCTTTTCTTTTACCAGTTTTTATTTTATTTTAATTTTTTCAAAAGGAAGCAGCATATATTATGGCATATATAGCTCAACGGAAGGTTATTTGTGGCTGGTTTTAATTCTTTTTCAATTGAGTTCGCGTATATCTGTGTGTGGCAAGCAAATTTGCATTTTGTTGTGGAAATAAGTTGGAAGCAATAAATTTATTATGTTTGCAAGTATTTTCTTAAATTTGAAATTGTATGTAAACATTATTTACTTTTTAGTTCATTTTCTATATACATTTAAAGTGCAAGAAATTTTTTTATTTTTGGTTTTTCACAATATACATAAGTTTGCGTTAATTTTTTGACTGACTTTGGAAGTGTGTTGGACGTTGTAAAACAATTAGAATAAAATAAAAAAGAGTGCAAATAAAGTTTAATGTTTATTTTGATGTAAAATATTTCTTTCATCCCACATTTGTATTGGGTATTTGAATGCCAAACAACTCCCAGAAGTTTTTTGTTTTTGTTTTTCATCGACATAACGCTTAACACACAAATTATTCATATCGGTATATAGGCATATTTATATATAAGTATATATAGCTAGTTACAAATATAGTAGTGTACTTTTGACATGACATACATTTATATATATACTCGAAATCATACTCATATATAGGCTAGACTATATATAACTCTCACTTTTAGCTTGCAAGTAGGATATCATGTAAAAATTTATTCATTACAATAATATACTTCAAAACTCTGTTGATTTTTACTTTTTGTTGTTTGCTTTGTTTTTAGTCTTCTAATACAATTTACGAAACGCGCATACACATTCCACAAAACTCGTTGAATCGCTACTATCTCCGATCCTGCATGACAACCTGCTTAAAGGCACCCGCACGCACGCTCGACTTCACCTCATGTCCGCCCAAGGAAGCGGTTCCATCTCGCGCAATATACAATTGCAGGCCGGATGCTAAAAACAAAACAAAAATAAGTTAATAAATGTTATGCCAATATGATCAATGCCTTAGAATACTTACTTTCTGCCGAATCGCCTAGCTGATCCAACTTGGTATCCTTGAGAATCTCATCGATTAATGAATTGGGATTGACGCGCGTCTCTTCGACACGATCCGAAACCCGGGGACCATCATCGAGGGCGCCCTTCTTGCGTTTCTCGCCGCTGTTTTTCGTGCGATCTAGAGATCCTGTTTCACTTATAACTAACGAACCGGAACTGGGATTCCTGTGAAGTAACAAATGACAACACACATTAGAATACAGCATCAAACAAAATATTTAAAAACTACAAAAATATATCTAGCAACAAAATTATAATAATAATAATAGTTTACGCGGTGCTCTCTGTTTATGTACATAGCTTGTGATTGACATTGCCAAACGATTTGTGGCAAGATGGAGTATTGGGACAAAACATATTTTGGGGCAATATTTGCCGACCATGCCATGCCATAAATATTTGTATGAGTGTGTTTATCTGTGAACTATTCTTAAAACTAATAGAATTTGCTCACGAATAAGACACTTAATAATTGATAAAGTAGTTTATAAGACTGCATAAAAATATATAGTAATTTGATAAGCATTCAAATTAACAAAATAAAATCATATGTATTACAAATGCCATATTGTTAAAATATTTAGGTTTTCCACAATATTAAATACATACACATATGTAATATTTCATGGTAAAAATCTATTTTTATGAAAATAATAAGCTTATTAATTAACATATAAAATCTTTTTTCTTAAATACACGGTAATTTATACAAATTATGCATAAAAATTATTAAAAATAATATAAATACTGTCTTTATCTCCAGTGCTAGTGCTATCTTGACCTCTAAAATGATTCACTTGAAAATGTTTGTGAGAAAATTTTATAAGAATGTCTTTCAAATGTTTTCTACATCATTCTCAAAGAAACAGAATACAGTGTGGTAGGACAATCAGGTGTAAAAAGTAGAGTTAGAGTTACGAGCACAACGACAACAATAGTGTTTAAAGAGGCAGGCAACTAAGAATAAATCATTATTTTGGCAGAGGGAGAAAGGCAACCCACATCATGGTGACACTGGGCCGGCGTATTATCTGCGTGGTGGCCAGCGGGGACAGCGTTGCACCCGAGACGGTCAGGGCTGATGCCTCTGCTGCGGCAGCCGATGTGGAGAGCAGCAAGGAGGCAGCCGATGGGTTCGAGCGTATGCTGCACGCATCTGTTGGACTCGCGGCCAAAGAACTGAGTGCATCGCTGGACATCACATTGCCAAGACGGGAACTGCTGCCATGTCCATTGGGTGAGCCTTGCAGCGTCTGCAGGTGTTGCTGCTGTGTTGATCCATCAACTGAATCAACTGTCTGACTGCTGCTGTTTGGATTGCACTGGAAGGTGATAAGGGCGCCACTGCTGCTACTGTTGCTGCCGTTTGATGAGGACGCTGAATGATTCGAGTGAATGCTGGCCAGCGTGCCACATGGCGAGGAGCTTGATCCAGCTGCTGGCGATTGTTGTCGATTGCTGGCGCTGTTGTTGCTACAATTGTTGTTGTTACAGCTACTGCTGCTGTTGTTGGTGTTGTCGAAAAGGCGTCGAGGCACACCGCTAAAGCTTCTGTTGTTTGTGTTTCGTTCGTTGGGTTGATTAATTTTTAGACACAATTATGTTTTGCATTTTTTATATACATATGTATGTACATCGGAAGACATAAAAAAATAAAGAACAAAAAAATTTGCAAAAAAATTCACAATGTAAACATGATGAGTAAATTACCCCACAGTTAATAACGAGTTTAAACAACAAAGCAACAAATGTTGGACGACTAATTCTCTTGATGAATTTCAAATTTATTTTCAGATTAAAATCTTATTTAGTATTTTCATTTTATAGCTTTAACTTTATTTTAGTTTAATTTAATTTTTTATTTAATGCCGACTGTTTGCAGGTGACAGTAAATAAATAAATGTATGTGAGTAAGAAACTCCATTTAACATTTGAATAGTCTTTGATATTAAATTTATTTTTGAACTCGTAAGTAATTTTGTAATAATTTACACATCATGTTTATGTTGTGCAAATATATATTTATGTAGATGCTTTTTATGGTACGTATTATATTGAAATCATAACGTAAGCAACCATCTTGTTTGCTGCCTCTTGACATCACCCGGGTAAAAGTCAGTTACATTTTTGATATATGCGTGTGTTTTTCAAGTAGTATTATATTATTTTTGAGTATATACAGTATTATATGTGTATGTATTTTGTTTGGTAATTGTATTTAGGACTAACAAATTATAAACAAATAAAAGTAATTAAAATAATACAAATTCAAAAGATAATATTGTGGGTGTTATTTATATCGCAAAAAATAATATTGAAATTTCGTTTGATATTGATTACTTCGATAGTTTCAATCAATCAAAAGAAGCTCAATAGAATTTTTAAAAATAATTTCATAAACCTGGAGAAATAGCCAACAGTTATCTTAAGCCAGCTAAATCCAACATAAATACTTCATTTAAATTGGTATTTTTATACCAATTTTCAATCTTAAATCTCGACGCATGTACAAATTGTCGATGCAATATTGTGAACTGAGTAGAAATGCAGCATTTATTTTACAATTTTCAAAACTTTAAGCAAAAAGTTTTAGAACTGTTTTTAGCCAAGCAAAATGGAGGCCAAAGTAAAGTTAAAATTGTGCCGAAGGTCAATTGCAAGACAAAAGGTTGACTGTCAGACAGGCAGTGTGTGTGTGCCAATGTGCAAGGAAGGTGGTAGGTGGCCTTATTCTGTGTGAACACATCCTCGCCCCAGTTTCAATCTGTGATGACCCAAATGCACAAATTGTAGTTTGGTAGAGGAAAGCGGAAATGAAACAACTGATTTAATTGTTACTTTGGGTACTTCTTATTCAAGTTCTACACAGAATAAGTGAAAGGAGGATTTTATAACCATGAAGATATCTTCATATGTACTTGAAACAAACCGACTATTTTTGACCGATTTTAATAACTTATACATTTCTTTTGTGAAGGTATTGTATTTGTAAAAGTAACCTTAGTGTAACCATGTTAAAATCGAGTTTCAATTGGATCCCTAAATTTGTGAGTGCTTAGTAACTGTAGAGCCAGCATCTACTTTAAACTTAACCAAAAGGTGACCAATCCCAGTGATACAGCCCTTGGATTATATAGTTAACCAATAACAACAGCTTAAACTTAACTTACGTCTAACTTAACCAGTTTGATTATGATTAGTAAAAATAAACTTGAACTTGAACAGAACGCAATAACATAAACAGGATAAAAACAACAACGGGCAAACACAAAACAAACCAAGGAGATAGCTATGAGAATAGCACAAATGGTTAACAATTTCAGGGCCAGGACGCGACAGAAGCGAACGAGAGTGTGTATGTTTGTGTGTATGAAATGAGAGCTAAACTAAACTAAACTCCAGAACAATTACGTTAACGAGCAGTCAGGCTTAACGAGTAACGATTAACGAGTGACGAGTAACGAGCAACGATTCACTGTTCAACTAGTTGAAAGTATGTAGTTCTTGTATTTGTTTATGGGATATTCAAATGAAAAACGCGACGCACCTCATAAGCTCGTAGGTAGCATTCGTGGAATGTGGCCGCACCAAATGGCTGATGATTAGCTGCTGTTCCTGTGTGTGTGTAGAACCGGCCAGCGGTGTAGATGAAGTGCCCTGCAGCATGGTGCGTCGATAGGCACGCTCGAAGGGTGTCCGCGACATAAACGAGGCGTTATTTGTAAAGTTCTCAGCTGGCGAGTCGACAACATCGTAGGTAAGCAAACGATTTACATAGCTGGCACCAAGGGCCGGTTTGTCAGCCGATTGGATTAGACGATTGAAGCTGGGCCGACGTTCGCTGGTGGGTGTGAGAAATGGATCCGCTTCGATGCGTTCGCCAAGGACATCAGGAATGGTGCCCATGGAGCGCATCTTTTGTATAGGATAGTGTGAGGCCAAAGGACTATCACTATCCTGACCTATGAACTTGGCATTGCCCACCTTCGACAGATGCGTTTGATTTTTAACAAACAGCTTGCCCGAGGATCCAGTCGATGTGGTAGAACTCTTACGCAGATTATAGCTATGCAGCTGATGATGATGCAAATGATTGTGCTGCTGGAAACGCTGGCGCTCCTCTAACGACTGATCGCGTATGCGCTGGAACTCCTCGCGCACCACCTCCTCGTGATAGTCGTCAAAACAGAGATTGTTCAACGATTTCATTTTGGGTATTTGTGCATGCTCCGCCAGCTGTTTTAGACGGCGCGGGGAGTTCCGATCCAGCTCCATGGAGGCCTTGTGAAACTCCATTTCTAGTATGGATAAATTCTCCATGGATTTTATTTTGGCCACACGCGGCGTATGGAAGTTCTCCTCGAGCCCGGAGTCATTATCACCCGAATCCTCATGGGGATACTCATCAGAGGATTCACTTGAGCCTCCGCTAACATAATACTGTGTGGCCGGCTGCTGTAGGAGCAGCGGCAAAGGCATTTCAGCCATGGGCGTGCGGAAATCCTCATAGCCAGCCTGCTGCTCGCTGGGATTCATTGTGGCATTGGGCGTCTGATAGAGCAGCTCCTCGCTCACATATTCGATGGTGGTATTCAAACTGGCAATCGCTTGCTGCTTAGCCGCTGGTAGTTTTGGACTCTCTGGAGCGGCAGCGGGGCCAACTTGATGTTCCTGCACCAAATCGAGACCTTTAACCTGCTGTTCCTTTGTCTTGGTCTGGTGCCGCAATGCTGGTATATTCAATTTCATGGCGTTTATAGCTCTCTGATTGAGTCTATTGAGTAGAGAAACGGATTTTCTAAAACGACTGATGGATTTTTTTGTTTTTTTTTTGTTTATCGTTTTTGAGCGACGTTTGTTGTTGATTTTTAAGTTTATACATTGAGGTTAATATGATTTATATAACAGTTGGTTAGTTGGCCATGTACCCATTTATTTTTTAATTTTTTGTAATTTATATTTAAAGTATAAACAGAAAATAATGGTTATAAAAAAAGAAGAAACAAAAAGTGTTAAACAAAATCAGCCAAAAAACAACAAAAATATGATTAACCATAAAACTAAGTGTGAAAAACGTAAAAGCTACCATAAAACCAGATTAGAGGAAAAATAACCATAAGAAATAACCGTATTTGTGTTAGATATATTTATTAATTAAGCTGGCGCAAAATGTTATGACGATGCTTTAGGAAAATTAAATAGATAAACCCAATTCCCTGCTTTTAAACGTAGAGCATTTTTTCAAAGAAATCGTGAGAGTTCACTAATTTTACATAATGGGATACACGCTGAATCCTGCATTTTTATATCGATTTTTTGCACAAATTACTTGCAAATAATTATAAACACTTTCTAATGATTCCAAATTTCCAACTACCTTTACTCAAGCAGAAATGTTAAAGGTTAGACGCTATTGCTTTAATGGCAGCTAAGCAAATCTGGTCGAATGCCAAAATGTGAAATGTGACCTTTAAGGCGCCTCATGACGCCAACTGAGTAGCCCGATGAAGTCATCGGCTGGGCATGTTTTGTTGTTTTCACTCTTTTTGAGTAAACAATTCTTGCAGTTCAACAATGTTCACATTGTGCAGATGCACCCGAACATGCATATAAATACCAACCCACATACATTCACAAGCCCACACTGTAGAATTAGTATTTTCATAGGGAATTGCAGTCGGAACATAAGAATTATCATAGCGCGACATTTTGTCTGTTTGAACAAGGATATGGTAATATGCATGTGTGTGTGTTTGAATTATGGTTTTGTCTGCATTTGACCTTAAACTTCACAAAGGAAATTTATTGCGAGGCAAAATATTTTTTTTTTTTTATTAATTGATAAAAAAAACCTGTGGTATGGTTGGAATCTTATCTCTAATCTGTAACTGGATACTTGTATTAAAATAATGCTAAATATAATATTTATTAATGTGTATGTATTTGCAATACTCACTAAAAAACTAACTTAACTAGCAAGTTATATAAATTATTATGTTAACTAAAAAAAATGAACTAAGTAAAACGAAAGTTATTGAAAAATGTGTTGTATGCTTTGTGTGGTGCTTGTGTGCGTGTTATAAGTGTTGTCTAATAAGTTTGTTTAATAAACATTTAAGGATAGTTTGTATGTATGTAAATAGTATGTGTGTGTGTATAGTTTTTGAGGTTACACACGATTGTTTTGAACATACGTTGAAACGCATATTTATAGAGAGATAGACAAAGCTTTAGCATATATAGCGCATATATGTAGTGTAGAGTAGCATAACAAAGATATGTATATAGTCTATAGTTATAATTGATTTATGTATAAATTAAATGGTGTTGCGAATTGTAAGCAAAACAAATCAATTTCAATGTCAAGTCTTTATACAGATTTTTGTTCGGATTTTAGCAATACGTAATGACTACATATGGTATATGGATATTGTTTTTGTTGATGTTGTTGAGTTATGACTTACCGAGCATGCCCAGAGTCACCCTCAGAGCTTTGCCTTGAATGTTGACTGTGCGAAAAACTACTATAACCCGAACCTTTTGACATCTTAAGGGGGAAAATCAATTGGTTAGCTGTTAATGTTCTTATATTTTTAAACCTTTAACAGTGGTCGCTTGTCACTTGGAAAAAGTGTAGTTTTATAACGTAAAATTGTTGATTAAAAATGATTCGTTCTTTTGGGAAATTTACCCCATTTCATATTCATTACAAATGTATACTTATACTATGTCACATGAGTTTTAATTTAGCAAGCGACCACTGTATTAAAATATTTAATTTAAATATATATATTTGCTCACTTGACTAGTATTACTGGAATTTCTGGAGTGTCCCATTTCCATTAGCGTTGCGGTATTAACGCCAACAACCACACCTCCCCCACCCACGCCACTACCACCACCGCCACCACTAACGCCTCCACCACCAACGCCTTGGACTACTCCCGCAGTGTTTGTGTTAGCGCCAGTGGTGCCATAATTGTTGCTACCAATGACGCCCAGGCCGGGCAGAGTCTGTGTGACGGTGACGGGCGTGGTGACACTGGCTGAGGCAATCACATGCTGCTGCAAATTGTCCGTGGTCAACGTGACTCCCGATTCCGAAGACTCGGACAGACCAGAGTCTGTGACAATGGCTGCTATCACAGCCTGTGCGTCGATATCTACGACCAAAAAAAAAATGTATTTAGTTAGTAAATAAAGCACTGTTATGGTAGATATTTTTTGACATACCCTCCTCCCTTGTGCTGGAGACGGGTCGTGTGCCGGGCGCTGACATTGTGATGGCAACACCGCCTAAAGTGGCACCACTGCCGCCCAGAGGAATGGCTGAGCCACCACTACCGCTAACAATGCTGGAGAGTGCTGTAGCCGTTGGCGTTTGCAAGCCACTGCAGGCGACATCATTAACCAGATCATCCGCGGATGCTTTGTTAGGCTTGTTTTTCAGGCTAGGCGTGGGACTGTAACAAAACATAATATAAGTAACTACTACATATATGCATACTGCATAAATTCATAAGATTACTTACGCTTTAAATAGTATATCACCGCTTCGCATATGCATTTTAATGCTAACTCTCAGCATGGAGTTATCCAGGCGATGTCGCGAATCGTAACCCTCAAGCAGAAAGCGACGCGATGTCAGTCCCGCACCAGCAAATTCGGCCAGATTCAGATCGATAAAGCCTAGTTTGTAATAGCTGCGACCGCCCTTCATCTCTTTGCGTATCGAAATGCGCAATTGGCAGGGATCCAGAACACCAGTCGACGCATTGGCGCTCATCTTGCACAGGAACTCAAAGCTGCGATTCCATTCGACGCGATGATTTCTCACCTCTTCGCTGTAAATACATAAAATCATATATATTTTTTTTTACTTGATTAAAGACTTGCAATACTATTGATATTAGTACATTTTTCTAGCATTATCGGAAACATTTAAATGTATAATTTGTTTTGTATACGATCAATATTACCGATTGAAATTATGGAATAATTCTTTCCAGTTGTTCTTCCGTGTTGTTATACATTTTTAAGGCAACTAGCCCACTCTTATCTAAATTACTTTATAATTTTGCTAATTCGGCTTGCGTCTGTTTTTTTTTTAATATTTTTACTTGCTTCTTATAAGAATTGATTTGGCTCTTTTAAATTTTCTAAAGCTTTGGGTTTTTGAAATTAAACTCACCGACTGCTGTACTCCTGAAACGAGCCACCGTCCAGAAGACGTATCTTGGCAAAGAGCACCTCGTTGACCAGAGCCACCTCGACCAGATCCTGTAGCTGGACTTCCACATTGAACTTATACTTTTTCTTTTTCATCATAAAGGCCATGCCAGGGGCGCTAGGCCCAAGTAATGTCATCAATGGCTTGCCAACAATCCGTTAATTCGCGGCGTTGCCACTCGGTCACAAAGAAACTGAACTGTTGCCTGCTTTTGGGCGGTTGACAGGCACCGCCTTAAAAATTCTTTAAGCTTCTTAGCTTGTTTTCTGTTGCGTTTTCAATGCTTTTCGGACACTTGAGCTGGAAAAATATACACTCCACGTTGTATTTAGATGCCTTCTCTTTTGATCTGTTGAGCTTTGCTCTATGTTTCCTAGGACTTTTAGATTTTTACGGTGTTGTGTTTTGCTACTTGACAGCCATGTTTAAGGTTTGTGCATGGCTCTGGCATTGAATTTGCTTCACGCTTATACCTGCAAGAAAATAAATGGAACACATTAAAGTGAGTGCCGTAAATGACAGTGTGGCATCCATAAAAATACATACAGTAGCTATGTACACCTACTATTCATGTGGTGTATATAAAACTTTATTGATTGGGTTGCTTTAAAATCGTCATCGCTGGAATAGCAACATTTTGAGAAATTCGCATGGGTAAGTTATAAAAAGTATTATATACAAAACTTTTAACAACATCAAGCAAAAAGTAAACATTTTCTACCTAGAAGAAGATGTAAAAATCCCAAAACATCACAGAATTTTATAAGACAGCTTATTTAACTCAAACAGATATATGTACCTAATTTAAATATTTTGTTCAAATCATCGTATTTTATAAACAGTAATCGAAAATATTTATTATTATACTCGATACCGAAGGTAAAGAGTATATTGAGTTTGTGCAATGTCCGTCATGGTGTCCGTCCGTCTGTCCGTCCGTATGTTCGCAACTTTTTTCCACACCCTTCAAGCTAGAGACTTGAAACTTTCCAATTCTCATCTATGGGATAGCGAATTAAAGTGTCAAGATGGGGTTGTACGATAACTTGGGGCTGGCAAATCGATAAATTCGATAACTAAAAACCGATAAACCCACATATTTCGCACATCCTTACAGCTAGAACTACCAAATTCGGTAAGCAGATAGCTACTTGCAACCCCAAAAAACTGCATCAAAATTTTGGAGCCACGCCCCCATTCCGTCCCCAGCCCCACCGAAATTTGAAATCAGAAACGGCTATATCTCCCACAGTTTTTGAGCTAGAGCCACCAAATTTAGTGCCAAGATAGGCGATGATGACCCCTCAAAACTGCATCAAAAGTTTGGATGCCACGCCCACAGATACTGCTCTAGCCGCCCCCACCACCCCAACGCTTCGTCAAAAACGGAATGCGTGTATCTCCAGAGTTGTGGAGCTAGAGCCACCAAATTTGGTAGGAAGATAGCTGGCAACGACCCCCAAAAATCTGCATCAAAGTTTGGAGCCACGCCCCCATTTCACCCCCCTTTCCCCACTTTTACAATTTTCGAGCTAGAGTCACCAAATTTGGTATGTAGATAGCAATTGACATTCCACAAAGATCTGCATCAAAATTTGGATGCCACGCCCACCCATACCGCCCCCAGCCCCCCTTTCCCCACTTTTACAAACTTTGAGCCAGAGTCACCAAATTTGGTATGAAGATAGCAATTAACATTCCACAAAGATCTGCAGCAAAAATTTTGATGCCACGCCCACCCATACCGCCCCCACCCCCCTTTCCCCACTTTTACAAATTTCGAGCTAGAGCCACCAAATTTGGTATGAAGATAGCAATTTACATTCCACTAAGATCTGCATCACAAATCTGGATGCCACGCCCACCCATACCGCCCCCAGCCCCCCTTTCCCAACAAACTTACAAACTATGAGCTAGAGTCACCAAATTTGTAAGGAAGATAGCTTGTGGCATCCCCATCTGCATCGGAAAATCCTTTAGGCAGTGTGCACCTCTGCCGCATCCGTACCCCTTTGCAATCAGGCCTCTTTTTACCGGTTTTAATACTGGTATCGAGTATGCCGCAGTCGGTTGCGTCCGACTGCAACGTTTCCACTTGTTTTTAGTTAAATGTGACATTTTTTAGCATTTTCGAGGCGCGAACCTAACAACTCAATACCAATACATATACATATGTTGCTAGTTAAAAACAAAGTTTTCTTGGCACCTTATCGCAACGCTGAAGTATTCAATCAATCCCTCGCTATAAGGTGAGCAAAATGTATTGCATTAATTAGCCTGCTGCACTTAAATATTTCAACGGGAAAACACGCAAGGCACCCAGGAAAGTGTAAGGATTGCGTTTGGTGCCGCCTTTGCGTGTCTTTGCCACGCTTTGTTTCATTATCAAATTTCGTATCGTTCCTGCCGCTTTTTTTTAGCACGTTCATGACGCATTCGTCAGCGTCACAGTTTTAGCTGTCTTCTTCATGATTGTCGGCAAGTCAACAGCAAAAATATAGATTTTTAGATAGCTGACTTGTTCAATTTGTTTGTATCCGAAACGTTTCTGAGAATTTAGCAGCACTTTTTGATTGAAATGTTCAATTGCTTCGACTTCATATCGCAATTTGTCATAAGGTTCTGTTTCGATTTTTATGAAACGAGTTCGGTTCGAATAATGACTTATAATCTATCCAACAGCCAAGTTCTATATTTATTTCTATATAAAGAAATTCTTCGCTATTTTTGGGTCAATGTTTTAATCTTACTTTAGGTCCTTAAAACCATAGAACACTAACTAATGCAAACAAGTACACAATAACATAAAACATGCATTCGTTTAAATTAAATTTCCACGACACATTCCCATTTATGAAACTTAGTCAGCTCGCCAGAATCTTATACATATTTGCCAAAATAGAAAAAGAAAACAAATCCGTTGCACGCCAATTACATCCATTATGTCCATTAGCTAAACCCAATCAACTGGGTAAACATTGCAAGCTGCAATCATAACCAAACCCATTAACCCAGTTACCGCCGCAGGAAAAGTGTATTCTAGGCGTAGACACACCCACCAACTAAAAGAAACGGAATGAATAAAGGAAATTGCACCCCAAATCACTGGCAGCGTTTGCTTTGGGTTGCGGTTTGTGGTACGCTCTTGGGGTTTTTCTAGTGCCACGCACATATGACCGCACCCAAAATAAACCTTGCCCTGCCACATAGTCTTTTCAAAGTTCTGCAAAATGAACCGTTTTGGGGATAACTTAATTCATAATTAATTCTAGGAAAACATGGATTGTTTAAATATTAAAATTATAATTAAAAACTCACTTGCTTAATCACAGCTTTGTCAAGCTTTGTGCACAGCATTAATCAAGGTTATGTTCTACTCGTTTGTGTACTTGTTATTCCTTCGATTGTGAAACTGTGCCAAAAGGATAATTGGTGAATTAGAGAGCAACTTGTTTTGTGTCTTTGTCCTGATGGCTTTTAATTGAGGCAGCCTGTGAGAAAATTGATTTAAGAGCTGTACTTGGCAATTTTCTTCCATATTTTATCTCAATTTAGCGGACATATGAATTGATTGCTTTTAACTAACTACTGGACCAATCAGTGTGTTGAACCTTTGCTGCTGAAGTCAATTAACGAGTGTTCACAGAAATTTTGCCGTTGATTGGGTCAACTTGACCTTTACCTTGCCACATCATCCGTTTATTTATCAATAATGACGCAGCAGACAAATGTGTGAGAAATATGTGCACACCGCAAAAACTAAAAGCCATAGACGGAGAACATTGGCTTGTAATCAAAATTCATTACTTAATGTGCCACAAATACATATAAATATTTTTGACTTAACTTAACCACATCGCGTATCTTGGCCGGCAAACATTAACAAAAACAATAGGCATCAGCATCAGCCGCCGGTTGCCAAGTGCAAAATGCATCTTACGAATCAGATAAATTGCGAGATGACAAAAATGCCAAATTTCAAAATCATTACTGAACGAGAGGAAACAAAAATACAAATATTTTACATTTTAAAGAAGAGAAACTAAATAAAAAAAACTTGAACACGGGAAATATAATATCCTTTTTCACTTGGAGATTAGAAAAAAAAACTAAAAATAAACAACTAGAGTTAAGATTAACAAAAGAATCTCTACAGTAAAAAAACAAAGGTGGAAATATCATTTAACCATATAAAAGAACAAATATTATAATACTGCAGTGCCTATCCTTGGTAATGAACGATGACAATGAATTCTTATATCTTGGTCTGAAGTACCTGCATTTTATACACATACAAAAATATACAAGAACAGATATTTTTGCTGTTCTCGGCAAATGAAATGCAAATTTTCACATTGAACTGCGACTTGACAACTCAGCGTAACAACATACATATTGTACGTATAAAAATAAGTGCAATTGTTCAATATGTTCAATTTTGTAGCATATTGCATCAACTTAGTGCAATGACTAAGCAATCAATGATTAGAGCTGGCAACCTATGCAGTTATATTTATAATTTAGCTTGGTTTCAATTCCGTCCGTGTTCTCACTGTTAATGTTTTAATGCTAGTCAATATATCTTGATTGGAATGTTGGTCGATTGAATTATCTAGTGTTAAGGTGAAACAAAAATAAGTGGCTCAACAGGCAGCTCATTTTGGATATCAAAGAATCTGTTGATTGTCAAAGATGCGACAGACCGATTAAAGTAGCGACAAAGTGACAAATGTGTTTTGTTTTCAGATGTGCATAATCGAGGGGCAACTTATCTGTTTATCAGAAGAGCCAAAAAAACCAAGAAAATAAATAACCAAAAGTATAAAATAGAAATCTTTCGAGATGTCATTCAGAAAGATTCAATGATCTAATTTCAATATCCATTCATCTACAAACCACACGAATGACCCTCGTAACAAGTGTTTGTAAAATGTATTATCCATTATTGTTGCCCACCCTTCCGATAGCTATTGCAGCTGTTGCACACATGTTAAAATGATTTGCATTCATTTGGCTTTCTGCTTTGCCCTCTTAATGCTTGCTGATATGTTTATTTGAGTTCACTTTCCGTTGCCCCCTTCCATTTTAGCCTCTTTCACATTATTTGAGTGTTAATGATGTGTAAAACAAAACACAAAACGAGCATTCTTTTGGAAAACTACACATCTTGAAATACATATGCTCGCATAAGTCAAAGGCTGGAGGTCGTTCCAAGTGTTGGTTGAGCGAGCTGATTGGTCATAAAGATTAGCACGGAAGTCCAAAGATAAGAAGTTTTGCTTATTTACAGAAGTAAATTGGCAACAAAATACTTAAAGTGCGTGCAGAGATGTTGAACACGATAAATGGTAATGGAAACTATAGCTTTAACTGGATGGAAAATAAACAATAAAATATTTATACAAAATGTATGTATATTAGTTCAAGTTCGTTTTAATAAAATATATATATTTTTTTTTTGAATTGGATTAAAAGGGTTTTCATGAACCAAGTCACCTGTTCATCAGCATAAGTAAGTAGCTTTTAAAATAGGTTTTACATTACGCTATAGCCGCAGTGCTTAACCCTTAAATAAGCTTATTATTTGACTCAACTTACACAAAATGCTTAAGTTGGCCGCAACGACACGAACTGAACTGAAAGTTCAGAAGAGGCCACAACGTGTCTTGATTGAGAAAAACACAAAACTTATAACTGGATGCTTGAGTGATTTCTCTTTTCGTGCGCGCAAAACGTCAAACGCAGAGATCCCAGACAGTGAAGAAGAAAGAGAACAACAAAGAAGTATATACAGAGACAATATCTAAGAGACGCTGAGTCAGACAAGACATCTAGAGAGACATTGACCTTGACAAAGCCAAGCATTAATGGATTCGACTTTGAATGGGGAGGCAGGGCAAATTTGTACATAGATAGACACATACTAGAAAGTACTTTAAGCAAACATTGAATGCACTACCATTCTTATAAGCTTATAAACTGTGACTTTGGCAGCTAATGCCAGCTGATCAAATTGCAATTTTGGACCTTACTTGTCTTCGGTATTCGTCGTAGAATGTCTTAAGAGTAAACCTTTAGAAGAGGAGAGTAAATGTACTAGGTTTAATTTTATTTCATAGCTTTATGTTCGTCCTTACGCACTGAAAGTACTCGCACACACCATTAAGAGTGCAAATTTAATTTGAGTTACTTCGCACTTGATACCCTGCCATTAAATGAATAATATATTTCATTGAGTGCGGTTGGTTGTGTTATTACCAAACAAAAGATGAAAAACGATTAATTTTTGCCAAACTATTATGTCTATTATTATAAGAATACTCAATATATACATAGCAATTCCCAAATATTGTATTTAATATTCTTGTTCATGTAGTTGTTAGTTGAATACTTAAAGAAATTTTCTTTAAATTTCATAGCACAGACTTTAGTTTATAAGGTATCTAATAGCATCTCATATTTGTAGTCAGCCCTTGCTTTCAAGGATGTTGCCTGTCATGCTGGCGTATTGAACTGTTTAAGTGGAATGTCTTCACCTGGACGACCAACTTGGCCTGGTAGAGTGCGTTTGATTATGTCAATTTATACACGTTAATGGCACCTTACAAGTGGGGGGAAAAGAAAGGGTCAATCCTTGTGAACTACGGTCATCACGTCGAACATCATCTACTGAAATGCCACCGCATCTGACCTACTTTGAACTACGCTCAATGTGTGTTTTATGAAAACTGGCTGCACAAATTGCGCCACAAATGCCCCGAGGTGCCGGAAATTTCCAGAGAAATGTGCAGCTCGCTCTTGGGAGTTCGGGGGAAAGGCGTGGGCCAAGCACACGTTAACAACTACTGGTGCACCCTTAATGTTGGGGGTTTACTAAAAGTTGTGTAGTTTTGACGTAGACTCACGTAAATTGTGCTCGTTACATTAATGGGACAGAGGCTGGTAATGTTTTAAGCTTCTTTTGTAAACTATTTCTAATAGGGAGCTTAAAAAGTAAGACAGAAATTGTGAACTAAGGAAAAGGGAAGTCGCTTTGCGTACTAAAATCATATTTCTTTTATATTTGTAATCATTTTGTTTAAAATTGCAATTGGTCAAATGCATTGATGAATTTAAACTCACTTAATTTATATGTCACAGTTTTAACTCATTAGGTTAATTGTATATATATTTGTTAACAGGTTTTTTGCAACCTGAAGGGGCAGGCAGGCTTAGCAAGTTTTACACAAGAGAAAAATAACAATATTGTTTATGGAAACTAATCACAGTAGCTAATCGATAGCAGTTTTAATAAAAGCTTAAGCTTATTTGAATAGCTTTTCAAATATTTAAACTACTTATATCATGGCATATAAGTTTAATATAAAATAAACTGTTTAATTGAAATACATTTTGTGTTTTATGTTTTGTTTGTTCTGTTTTATATTTATAATTATTATTTAATAAATGAGTGTTGTCACGACGAGCAGTGAAACTAAACTAAGCGCCTTACCGCCCTTATCAAAAAATATATTATAAACGAAGTTCCGTTTGACACCGCCCCCGGGGGCATATAGAAACAGCACTAGCAACTTATCAGACCGACGTGACTGCGACGTTGGCTCTGACGCTGACAGCCAACACTAGTGAAAACAACAGCAAGAGCAAGAAGAGCAGTGGCAACTACAACATGAACCAAACGAAAGTGTTTCACTGTCAAATGTCAGACTCGAATGTTTTTTTGTGCGATAAACGACAATTTCTGGAAAGGAAGTTCAAAATGGACGCGGAAATTGTGCGATGGATGACATAATCATTTCGTTTGTTGGTCGCAAAACGAGAGCAAATGGAATGCTTTTTAAAATTGCGACCAAGTGATCAACGCATAACTTTGTACTCGAAGTGTGAAATGTTACAATGACTAAAGTTTATTATAATGCTTGTATGTAGTGAATTAAAGTTGATCTTTCTGATCTTACTTGACTCACTTTTTCTTTGTGACTTGTAAAGGGTTTGTAATTAATGTATTTCAGTTTGTTTTCTGAAAGCACTTTTAATATAAATTTAATGCACAAATTTGCCATTAAGAACTTCCCTTTTGATAATAATGTATATAATTGTTACTATCTGTCAGATATTTACTACGGAGTCTCAGTGCTAGCTAAGGTATAAATCGATAAACGAAAATCGATTATTTTCTACATCTTTACAGCTAGAATTACAAAATTTAGTGAGAAGATAGCTTTTAGCGTTTCCCCAAAAACAGAGTCAAGTCACCACCATCGCCATTCGCCATCAGCCCCCCTGCATTCGAAATCTTTAACGCTCGTTCTTCCATGCCGACTTTTAAAATCAGAATCAACTATATCTTTCATTTCCACCAAATTCGGTAGGAAAACAGCTGGTGAGTTCTCTCGAATCCCCATATCTTTCACAGTTTTGTAGCTAGATTTACAAAAAATGGTTACACTAGCACCCCAAAGATCTATATTAAAAGATCCCTTAATGTCCCTTTAGATCTGAATCAAACTTTACTTGATCGCCACCACCACCCATTGCCACCCCCGTGCTGCCCCTTTGCTAGCAGACTCCTTACCACCCATTTCTATATTAGTACCAGAGTATTCCGCAGTCGATTGTGCCCGACTTCAACGGGTTAACTTGTTTGTGTCTATTTTAATTATAAAATATAATTTGTAAATTTTATACACTATGTGATATATTCTCAACCATAATCAAAAATGGCGATGAGCTAAGTTCGAAACATTACGTTGAGTATCTGGAAGGCCATTGTTTAGCAACAACGTGCATCGACACGCCTATCGGACAAGCATCACCAAACTAGATATACACATGTGTGTAGGTGTGTGGGTGAGTAAGATCGATAAGTCTTTGTTTTTATGGCACTTCTCATCAAAACAAATAAACATGCTGTGAAATCGCACAGTTGTTTATGTTAAAATAACGGCATATGCAGCAGCAGCAGCAGCAGCGTGTGTTTTGTATCTGATGGATGTGCAGCTAACCACAGAGATAGACAGACAGCTAGATAAACAAAATACATAGGTACAATGAGATTGCGATGCCCGACGAGACAGCTGACAACGTAATCATCATCGTCAGAGTCTGAAATATAATTTACGCCATTTGCCGGATTTATGACGTGTTTGCAAATAAACCACATTAAACACAACTTACTTATGACATGGCCCAAACTGTTGGCCTCGAACCAACAACCAACTGCAATTGAATTCGAATTTGTAACTGGAAATTGTACCTGATAATGACTATATCAGATATTTATATGCATTCACTTTAATTTCAGGGGCATAGCAAAAATCGATGCAATCCAATCTAAACGAACGTTTCTCATGCTAATGGATAATTTACCATTGTTTGGCTTTTGCGGCTTGAATGTTTTTTTTTTTAATTCTGTGCTGGAGACATGACTTTAAAGTGTAAAAAGGAAATGTAACGGGAATATTCAAATATATTTTCTTCATGCAGGCTAAGATCAATTATGTTTTTTAATATATAATAAGTCTTAAAGAAAGCTTATTGTATTTCCCATTGAACAGGGTATTATAAAGTTGACTCATATACAAATAAAATCTAACTTTGTATGTTCTTCTCATGCAATGTTTATTTGGCAAAGTGACACAGAACATTTTCGAGTTGGCATTGAGCCAAATACTAAAAGTGGAAGTCTCAACCCTCTTGGATTTAACCGCAGCAAGGTGAGCGCATCATGGTTAAGAAATTTATGCCATTTACTACAACGCTAGCTAATTGCAAAGACCATATTTAACTGTATAAAAAAAGTAAAAAATAAACACTCAAACTAATGACTTATTAAATGTGTTAAAAGTAGTCAAGTGTAATATATAAAAAAGCCATGTACGCATTTTCATTGCTTTTCATACGCTACGTTGACGCTGACGCAATACCAACCCCACAAAACCCCATTGCGCTACCACTTTGCCCCACCACAGTACTTTTTGTACGGACAGCTGGCTTCCGTTGACCCTGGTCAATAAACTACTGAGCAAAAAGTAAACATCATAAACAAGAAAATGTGTCAATAATGTGTGAGAGAGGCAGGCGTATTAAATGAAAAGCACAAGCAACTCATTAAAAAATATTTACTTCAACGCAAGGATATGACAGATACTCAAAAAGAATATCGTACCAAAGCATAGAAACTAAATTGTCGTTTATCTATTGTGCGTCTGATTAATGACTGACACAAATAAATTTGTGTACTTCCCTAATGGATGTGCTTTTTTGTTTGTTTGCTAAGGAACATTGAAAAAGGGGCAATAAATAATGGCGAGAACACAAAATAGACAATGTAGAAATTACGTATACAAATAAAATATATAGTATAACTAAGGCTGATAAAGAATACAGATAAAATAAGTTAAAGCCAAAGAAGATACAACAAAGAATTCAACTAGTTCTTAACGACTATGTTAAAGTTAATATCAAGGATATGCAAGAAATTTTATTACTAATTAGGGGCTTAATAAATTTTTTGATCAATTTAATATTTTTAGTTTTAAGTTTTATTGACATTTAAAATATTGTGTAAGATTACTATTTTTTATGTTTATGTATGTGAACGGCTTTGACAAAACGGTTGCTAGATTGTTAAAAATATCAGTAAAACCCGCTGTAAGTTGCCATTTCTCAAGTTTATTGACGTAACGAAATAATGTCACACTGACCAATTTATTACTTGTAAACAAATTTATTTTTCATATTTTTTTAATTTTACGCTTAGTTAATAGTTTTTTTAAACACTTATCTTGGCACTGTAAGAAAAACCAAAATCAAATTGTCTTTCAATAAGTTCACACAAAACTGTTTTTGTTTTCGTATTTTATTTTGTATTGAACTGCAGCAGAAACTTGAAGAAAGTGTGTGATAAATTTGCATGTTTTTTTTCTTCAAATTCCAAGGTCTTAACAAGTCTTTGCATCGCGATATAAGTTTATTGAAGCCAATGAATTTGAATGTGTGGCGCTTTTTTAAAAGTCCAATCGGGGAATGGTTATGAACTTTAGATTGCATACGCTACAATTTCTCTAGGCTTTGTTTACATTTCTCGCTGATAAGTTAACCGTTGATCCTCCAACAACACCAACAATCATTGAGAAGGATGGAGGTAGTATCAGCGCTGATAAGCACTGAACTTTTATGTTTATATAGTTTTAATTATAGTTGCTAGTGAGTGGCATAATGAAAGCGTACAACAAACTCTGTGCTGTGTGGTTTTTGTAACGTTATCAGCAAGGGTTGCTTACACGGAAACCATAAAAATAGAGAATATAATAAATCGTGGGTGCAAAATAATTGATTTCGCTTGTACTTTACACCTACACATAGATAGCATTAAGGTTCAAGTTTAAAGTGTTTAGAAGCAACCCACGTGGAATTGTTTCAACAAAGATTACACATTGTTGAGTAGACTACAAGCTAATATTATTTGTCCGGTCATTCATCTTTAAACTTAATTAGTTTCTTAATATTTTCTAATAGTTTTATATTTTTCATTTGATTATCTACCTGTAAAAAGGTTGCAAAAATATTAAAAGAATATTATTATATTACTTGATTTTATTATCTTGTTTTCAATTAAATTTCTTTTCTCCTGAAGACTAAATTTCAAAATGGATTTTAAACTTATTTTAAATACTTTACTATCTTTACCTGTATGCTAGTAGTAATTGCTGTTAACCTAATAGTACATATTTGTGTGATTTTTTTAAAATTGTTTTTGACATTGCGTCACATTTATTATTAATGACTACTGACGTCGTCTACAAAAACTACTGCTTCGATAATTACCTGCTGCTGTCGGTTCTGGTCCTTGTCTAAATAAACAATGCACATTGCGTGACCGAGTCGCGGGCCCTTCTCAGCTAGTTGGTGGCTAACTGAGCTTTGATTGTCTCGGTAGTTTGAAAGTTTTCATTGTTTGGCGAAACGAGAATACAAAAATACACCTACATCTACACTTGTACTAAAAACAACAACTGAAAATGAACACGAATGATAATTTCATTTGTGGAATAATCGATAAATTACGAAGTTGAAATGAGTGAAAAAAATTAATTATTGCAAACGTTATTTCCGGTGGAGATTCCACCCAAAAATGGTCACACAAATAGATGAGTAGTTTCGCTCCTCGTTGCGTAGACATCCGCCTCAGTGAGATTGGACATTGCTTTGCATACATGCAATAAATTAAAAATTTAAATCTTTGAGTGAGGGGGGGGCCCCCACTGTGTGTGTGTGTGTGTTGAAACATACGCTCCTCTCTCTCTCTCTCTCTTTTGGTGTTGTCGTTGATCTAATGTCTTTCTGTTCTGTTTTTGTTTGTTGTCTGTCTGTTTTTGCTGTTGTCGCGTGTACGTGACATGAAATGTAAATTGTTTTCCCCGTTTTTTGTTCTATTTTATCTTTTTAATGCATTCCGGATTTACTTTTGATTTTTGTTTCGGTTGCAGTTGAAAAATGCGCAGGCACGTCTGCTATTTAAAGCGCCACAGTTTGTCTGTTGAATGCTGCTCCAGCTTCCTTCCTTCTTATAGTTATATATGAAATTAAAATGCTTGCAACATGTGTCCATTTTGCAAAGATACCTCTAGAGTTTTGCTCCTTCTTTGTTGTTAATGAAAAGAACAAAAGCAAATCTAATAAAAAGTTCTAATAAATGAATACTTGAAAATGTGTTCAACGTTTTTTTTTTTTTTTTTTTTTGTTATTTATTTTTATTCATTAAAGTATATAAATAATAATTGAAATAATAATAGAAAGGCACATACGAAAAACCCTATGCATAATAATTAGTTGTTTTCCCATCAATGCAATATCAACATTTTTACAAGTTATTTGAAAATAAATCGTTTTTCGCACCTACCAAAACACATACAATAAATTTGCTATTAAGAAGGTTGCAAACAATATTCTAATCGAAAAGTTTCTTTTGTGGGTTGGTTTCAACTATGACGAATCGCATTGACAATATATATAAATCATTAAATAGCACACCTCTGTCAAAATGCTTAATTTTTCTACACGAAGTTCCTATCTATACATATACGTATTGTTATGTATTTATCTACTTATCGGTCAGATGACTCACCCTAGCAAACTTATATTAAGTACGAATAAAAATCTCATTTGTAGTTGTTGTTTACTTGACTCGAATTTTGTTGAACGGTGGTTTCTTTTTGTTTCGGGACTACCGGCTTGTTTTCTCACACGGTCACACTTGAGACATTTTTGCTATTGGCAAAATTTTCAGGCAGTGCGATGAACCATCATGTGGTTCAGTTCGTGTGGCACTCGCACTCATTAAAAAAATCATCTTTTTCGACAATCGATTTTATGAGTTATATAAAATTATATTCAAATGTTGATTTGTTGTGTATTTGCCGATAGATTTGTTGTTAGCTGTACTATGCTCTGTGTACAGCTGGCTGCCATGGAATGTGCATAAATATCAATTTGAAAATTCTCATTGGTTGAATGAAAGAGAAAACTCGAAAATCAGACGCCAATTGTCTGGCGGGGATAGGGGAAGGCTGAGGCATAACAGTTTTTATCTACATATCTATCTATATCTGGCTCTCTGTGGGTGATCTATTTGCATGCTGACCCAAATATATTGCGCATACGACGTATTCGCTACAACACGTTTCCGTATGCCGCGCGTATAAATTCCTGACATTTACGCTACACGATTGAAGAAGAGAAGCAGCAACTGAAGCAGGGAATAGCCTGGCAAAAATAGAAAGAAATATCACATAAATAATTGCAGTATTTACATTTTCGCGCTCGCCTGGAAAATGCCATCATTGTGCAATTAACATGAAAAATCGCCCATTTCATTTTGAAAAGTAAACAAAGATATAAGTCGTTAGTGAACGAGCTTAGCTATATACCGCATGCCAGAGAATAGAGTGTTTCTGAGAATAATATTATTGGAATTTTATTGATTCAGTTAGATATTCCCTTACCTACACCACACACATACATAATTGATTGTATATAAAAAAGATACACGTTACTCAAAGGTATTTCCTCGAATACTCATAGATAAGAAAGTATGTACTAGGAATGTTGGCATCTGTGATCAATTAATGTTATAGCTTGCACAATATGGCGAGTATATCAAAAGTATTATGTGAAAATATAGAATCTGCATAGATTTAAAATGATTATTGATTTATTTAATGACTTGAAATAATGTATAAAACAGGAATTTAATATTCAAATATCCCAGCTTCCTCAACTTTTTTCTATTTCTAAAAAGATCACAGATGACTAACTCTTATGTTTTCATAATGAGTTCATAGATCCACATTGTTGATGATAATAAAGTATATGCACATCGCAGATTTAAAGGCTGCTGCGTTCTATGACTGTTTATAAAACATGATTCACTCTGGTATCACATTTTTTTCTTTTTCGCAAAAGAAATGCTGTGTCTGCCGCGCATATCTAATCAATGGCCATAAACTTGCTATCATGAACTAATAGTAAATAAGTACAACGAAAGCACAATCTTTAAAGTGCGCCCCTTTACAATAATATACAATAAAAAAAATATATGTTTGAGCTTGCTATGGACAATATCTAAATTGAATTTTTAATACAGTGTGCACTTAAAAATCCATTAGTTAAACGCACTCAGCTAGGGTGAAATTAGATAAAGTATTGGTGAAGCAACGAAAGGAATAGGTTACTTTTGCTTAATTTTCATACATATATATTTAATAAGTATTTATTATTTGTTTAGTTTATGTTCGACAAGATACTTTCAAGTTATTCATGTCAAATGTAAAAAAAGTAAAGAGTATGTGTTAGTCCATCAGTTCCTACGCACTACAACTGTAATATGTTTACAGTTGTTATGCAGAGAGTCAAACGGCATGTGGCGATAAAATACAAAAAACACTTGCAACCGCCCCACACACACACACATATTTATAAACTTACAATCAAACAGCAAACACAAGCAACAAAAGGCCTTGAACGACCTTGGGGTCGGAGAGGAAGTCCAAACGATAAAGAGATCGAGAGAGAGAGAGAAACGAAAACTTGTTGCTGAGTGCGTTTAGTTTTAATGATGTAATCCGAGACTTACTAAGTGCATGGGTCGTAAAAGAGATAGCTGCAATCAAGTTTCTTACCTGCAATGAGAAGTATAGAGAGAACAATTACTTCAATAGTTTGAATGTTGAGCAAAGAGCTTAAAGTCTAGGCGATTTGATGTGACGGCGCTTTTAATTGAGCAATGTAAAGTGTTTGATGAGCCGCGACCGCAAATGTAAACCACAAATCGTTCAAGTGGCAGGGATAGGCAAACGGCAGGGAGGTTCTCTTTATCTGTATGCATAAGTAATTTATTTATCTTGTTCACATACAACAACAAGAGGTAACAAACAGTGGCAATTGCAGTAATGCATTTAACTTATGTGCTCATAAATTGTAAACTTGAGTCGCCTTTGTTGACGAGCGCGCAACGTGTTGCAAATGCACATACAAGTACATAAAAACTGAATTTCAATGCTGCTCACAAGCAATGATTGCGCCTCTGTCACTGGAACTGGGACTGCTACTACCAAAATACAAAAGATTTACGAGTTAGCAAACAACCAATCAATCCATCGTTATAGGGGTCATCGTTCTTCAATAATTCAGGATGCAAATTCACGAAATGATTAAACATGATTTAAAAGCTTTGAAATATTATTTTTTTTTTTCTATTTTAAAAGCTGTTGAAAGACTTCAAGAAGTTTTAATTAGCTAATATTGAACTCGTTATTAGGTTAAAATGTTTTGAAAACACATTTTTAACATTTTTGGAAGCGGAAAATATGTTGAAGCCTTGAAATCAATAGCAATCTTTAGGTTTTGAAAAAATTAACTTAGCGAAATTAAAAACAGAACAAATCTGTTCTTTAAAAATGTATAAATAAAAAAAGAATAATAGATTATTAAAAATTCGAGTTTCTAATTAAAAAAATAAATAAAGGTTTGACCTATACGCTATTTTACTTTGTAGTGGTTCATTTTGAACAGTGTGGCATATGCGTCAGGAACGTTTTATGTTTGAATGACTCCCGCTAAAGCTTAGTTATTTAAAAAAATTTTTTTTTTAAAAAAAAAAAAAAAAATTTAAAAAAAAATTTTAATATTTTTTTTTTTTTTTTTTTTTTTTTTTTTTTTTTTTTTTTATTTTTTTAATTTTTTTTTATATTATTTTTTTTTTTTTTTTTTTTTTTTTTTTTTTGTTTGGGGGGGTTTTTTTTTTGGGTGGCTCCTCCGAATAGGCTTTTTTTTTTTTTTTTTTTTAGGGGTTTTTTTTTAAAAGTGTGGCATATGCGTCAGGATTGTGAAGTCCCAAAAGGATGTTCTAATAATTAAATTACTGACCGCAAAAGCAAACAAAAACAACATTTTATTAACTTACCACACATGCACAATGTGTGTGCGTCTAGAGTCTAGACAAATAAAAAGTAACTGACTGCTAAAAATGCGCAAAATCACGCAAATAGCAAAGAAATAAACGCACTATGGAATAATTATAAATGGAAAAAAGATGGCAAATTGCTTATAAACAAAGCTAACCCATCCATACAGAAAATGAGGCTAATTTGTGGCTACGCTTAAGCAGCAAAATTGAAAAATACCAACATGTAAGTACACGCTTTTAACAGCTGCCTCGTAAATATATTATTTGTAAGTGAGTATTGCAAATGCAGCAGAATACACAAAGAAAAACAAAAAACAGCTATTGTATATTGTATGCCAATTATCCAGGGCTACGTACTTGCACATGCCATTTGAAAACACAGAAAAGGCATTAAATATAATTAAAATAAATGCCAACACTCCTAAGTCAGTGAAAATGAAATGAAATTAGAAATTAAAATGTGGCATCAGCACGCGAATTTTGCGCACTGTGCGTTCATTTTTTGTTGTTGTTAACTTTTGCTTTCATGATCAAGCTTTTCAACATACTACTAATTAAAAAGTAATTTGGGATAACAGCCTATACTGTTTTCATTTGTTTAATGATTTTAAAAACTTTATTTGTAAGTAACTAACTTCGAGGGGGAAAATATTAAAAATGCAAGGTTCATTAGACTGTCGTTTTGTAAATTTCAATAAACCTTTAAAAACAATTTGTGGGGCACTCACAGCAAAAGCGATTAAAAGGAACTTATCGAGCTGGAAATAAATACATATGTATTTACAGCACTTGGCCGCGTTTGAGTATCGGCTGTTGCAGGTACAAATATAAATACAAATAGTCAGCTGTCAGCTACAGATGTATATATGTACATATGTACATACATACGTTGGCCGCATCGATGATGAAGTCATTTGCACTGACGTTCAATGACTCGAACTGAGAGTGCCGCACATGTGAGCCTTCCATAAACATTTGTTCAAAAGCCTTTGATTCTGCTTTTATTGCTATACATTCACAAATATACTTGTGCTTTTGCAAGTTTTACTTATTTGGCAAAAACTCATTTGATTTGCGCAGAGCCAGAATCAGTTAAAATAATTAGAAAAAAAAAACAAAACATAAATCAAATGAGATTTGCAAATTTATGGCAAATGGCGTTTGAATTTTCGCTTTGTTTGTTTTCCACGTTAATAAATACAAAATTTATAGGTACATGTAAGAATCAGGAATTATTATAGTGTTGCTTGCAATTAAGGATCCCATTAAATATTCTGACGTTAATGGAATTTTCTTTGAAAATATGGGCTTCTTATTATCTGCCAGAAATGAGTTTTATTTCCATGCTTATCATTTGGGCAATTCAAAAACAATCACAAAAGATAATACGCAAATTAAATAAAAGAGTTCTTATAAATTAATATGATAATAAGTTGAGTAAACCAACAAGCTTGAAAATCAATAAAGTTTAAACTAAATTGGATTTTATTATGAATTCAATAATTTGTGTACACACATATCATATTTAAAAGTATTTTAATTTTATTTGCTCACAGCAGCTGCAAACTCATAGCTGAAGTACCCTTTAAATGTGTCAAAGCAACTCAATATTTGTTCGTGATTCGTCTGGCGTCAAGTGCAATTAAAATATGATCAAAAACAATTGTGTATACAGATGAAAATAATAAAAAAAAATTTAAAAAGCAACAAAGCAAAAACCTCGACATCAACCTAGCCGATGATTAAATAACATAAAAAAAACAAGAATGGTATTGCTATACGCACTTGAGATAAAGATACCCTGTAAGAAAACGTATCTTCATTGTCTGTTTGTTTTATGGTTAGGTTAAATTTATACTTAATAAGCTTGAGATAACGAACGCATTTTAACAAATAAATTAATTTTTTTTAACATCTTATCCTAAAATATTTTTAACAGGGTATTTTTCTGTGTCGTTATGTTAGTCGCACAATAGTTAGCTATATCCGCAAACTAATTTTTTGTAGAATGCCAAGACTTATGCAACTGAGTTAAGCCGAGTTTTTATTATTAATGCTTGAATCGAGCTTGGCATCGCGACAAACAAAACAAAACGCGATAAATTCTAATTACAACACAAGGCAAACTCGGGCAGAGCAAAGTTGTTGTTGCTGTGGTTTAGGCGAGACGAGGCGTATACTTAATCTCGGCTCGTGTCCAGCTGGCAGACTAGCTGGCACTTTGGGTGGCAGCTTTTTGGCGAGTGACACTCGAGAGCCGCCTCACTTGACACATATAGCCCCTATATGATATAACCAGTTTCAGCCTGATGTATTCATGTCAATCATTTGCTGCAATTTCGCAATAGTTTTTTTTATCTGTTTTATTTTTACTAGTATTTGTGTCATGTAATTGAAGTTAATATAAATGCTGAATTTATAGTGTTATCAAGTGATGCGACTAAAATGAGTTTTATTGGACATCTGATTAAGTGTGTGTGTGTATGTGTGTGCGGATGACACTTTCAGACAGTTGGAACTATGTCAAGATTTTGCAATACAAACAATACAAACATCAAACGCAATGGGATTATTAATGATCTATTGTGCAGTTTGAATTGGGACTAGCTTAAATTTTGTTGTTGTTCACCCAAACGCCCAGTAATTAGACAAAGCCCCGCTATATTTACGTTTTGTAACAGTTGCATATCGTATTTGTATTTGAAAGTTCACCACGATCTTTTTACTTTTCTTGGGGTAAATGTTTTAACTTTGTTGTATAACTTGGAAGTAATAAAGTAACAGAGCTGTTTAAGGAAGTAACAGTAAAAACTGACTGAGCAAAAAACTAATTTAGAGTTTGAGTTTATTTATAGAACAAGCACCCTTTGATATACAATAAGATAAGCGTATGCATTAGGTACAAACGTATAAATATTATCAAATAATTTATATTTACGACGCTGTCTTCAACTTGCACTTGAAAATGGGAACACAGACAAGAAACAAAAAAACCAATAGATAAAGCATAACGCCAAACAATAGGCAAACACGAGCAACAAGTAATGCCAACCACCTTGATAATGAACGATTATAAATATATGCAAGTCCACGTATTACATGGCCCATGGCCACCGTATTACTTTGGGAGGCAGCAATAAAAAATCTAACTTAAGTTATTGACAAGAGCGATTTGGAAATGAACATGATTGATGTACAACTACTTTAAAAAAATAATAAACTCCATAAGATATTTGAGAAGAGGAGCAGTCGAGTTGAACTGAACTTATGGATACTTAAGTGCTGCGGAAGTCGTGGAAGTTGCTACCTACTGCCAAGTTATTGAACTTTGCTTTTAAAATTAACAGACAGTCGGGCTAATTTCGTGCTTTAAACACAGAGGCAAAAAAAAAAACCCCAACTACATGTACCTTTAAGTTAACGTGCAATAAACAAATATTTATTTGCAACTGAACATGTTTGCACAGCTTTAACGATCGTCGAAATAAATAAATAAAAATAAAACGTTGAAAAATGTGCTGTGAAACCACGAATTCTTCCATTTACTATGTAAGATTATAATGATTAAATATTTGCTTTAGACAACAGAGTAGTATGGTAAATTTGTAAAAATGTTTCATAAGAAGGAAAAAAAAATGCAGTCGGATCGACAATTGAAAATACATAGTGGACAAACCCGATATGATTTAAGCAATCTGTGAAAGTTTCATCAAGATCGGTTCAGCAGTTTGGCCCTTATCGTTGTTGAGTGTTGGTAATTTTGTCGCTGGTGGCTATGTCGTAGAAGCTCTTGATCGGGATTAACTTGTTCGTAGTGGACAACAAACCCGACATGAATCTAAGCAATCTGTGAAAGTTTCATCAAGATCGGTCAGAGTTTGGCCGTAAATCGTGTTGATATGGTAAATTTGTATGGTGGCTATGTCGTAGAATGCTCCGATCGGGATGAAATTTCATAGTGAACAAACCCGACATGATCTAACAATCTGTGAAAGTTTCATCAAGATCGGTTCAGCAGTTTGGCCGGAAATCGTTTAAACAGACAGACGGACAGACAGTTTGAAATCAATTCCTGAGCTCGTCCTGATCATTTTGATATATAGTTTATGGGGTCTTTAAAAAATATATTAAAAACAAATTACCTTTAAGTTAACGTGCAATAAACAATATTTATTTGCAACTGAACATGTTTGCACAGCTTTAACGATCGTCGAAATAAATAAATAAAAATAAAACGTTGAAAAATGTGCTCAGAGAATTCCACGAATTCTTCCACTTACTACTTAAGATTATGATGATTAAATATTTGCTTTAGACAGCAGAGTAGGTTGGAAATCACTTATTAAAAATATTAATTAAGGAAAGAAAAAAAGTTAATCACAATTGAAAAATCAATCAATAAAATATAAAATTTTAAGCCCACCCTGATTTCACTCGGTCATGACTATTCAAGGAATGTGATCTCCAAACCTAATTTCGATACATTTATTATCAAGTTTGTTGTGAAAAACTTGCAAAATTTGCTCAACAACAAAATATTGCGAGACCGGCAAAAATTCATATTATCATTAGCTCAGCAAATATTTGCGATTAAAGATTGTAAGTAGACTGGCGGCAGGGGAGTAAAATTTAAAAAAAAAATGATTGTTGCAAAAATTGTGTCAGAAATCGAAAACTGGCATGAAAAAATAAACTGCTAACAAAAGCAAATACACAACAATACATTAATTTCAAAATATGTTATTGGGGAAAAAAAATAATAATAATAGCATTAATAACAACAAGAAAATAATGATAAGGAAATACAACAATAGTATTATTATTGTTATTGTGTACTTTGAGCATTGTGTGAATTGAACAATAGAATAGGGCGATAATATTTGGTTCAAAACAAATTTCGGCAATCAATTCACCAAGAAAGAAAAGACTATATTATTGGCACATGGCAAGAGTTTCATAAAACTTAATTTAGGTGTTAAAATTTGAGAACAATTTATATATACTTATATGGTATATCTCTCGACTTATTCCTACAAACATTAACTTTGCAATGCTTTATTTAAATTTGCGTACATTATTCACACAATCGAAAGTACTTCAATTTTACTACTTTAACTTTGTTTGTAAAAATTGTCTTCTCTACTTTATGAAATTGTCGTGTCGGGTTTTTAATTTTGCCATTTTTGCCAGCTGGCTTGACTGACTTGCAATTGTTTCATGTATCGTACTTTAACTTTCTACGATTTTCACATCACGTCAAGAAGCAGAAAAGAAACAAATCAAGTCACATCCACAGACAAAAAACTTGTTCTGTCTTTAGATTTCGCTAATGAAAATGAAACCCACACACGTACAGACAGACAGTCAGACAAACCGACAGAAAGTCAGAGAGATTGACAGAGTCTGCACTTATCTGGCACGTGATTAAGGCAAATGGGGAAAATATCATCTCAAATTATTGAAAAAAAAAATTTACGCGACGCGTGTAAATTTAGAAAACTGTCATAATAAATAAAAGAAAAAATGCCAACCGAAAGACAAAGTTCGAAAATTGAATTTATGACACAGTTACAGGGGGAAGAAATGCACTTCAAGTTGGAGCTTTATATTTATATGTGTGTGTGTGTGGGATGTCTCTGTGTGCGTTTATACAAAGCCAATCGGAAATTTTTCAGTTTGTCATGCTATGCCACACGGAAGTCAAAAAGAAATGCGTTTAGTAGCAGCAGCCTGCTCCAATTTGGATGTTTACTCAGTGGGGCAAGTCGTCAGTGCAAAAGAGTAAAGTTCTAATCACACATCAGCAGTTTGGTGTTCAAATAAAGCTGCAATCTTTTGTATTATATAAATACGCTTACGTTAGTATAAAAATAAATTGTTTAAACTATGTCAAGAAACAAAGGACATATAAATTTTAGTAAGTCCAACTCAAATTAAGAATTTGTTTTGATCTAATACATAAGGCGGCTGGCAAGCGATGGATGCTATAACTTAAGCTCGTTTTGCCTTTAAATTTTATATTTAAGTCCAGTAACCTAGGAACAAACCGCTTTAAGTGGGGCTGACAAGTTGTTTAGCATGTTAAATCACAAACACTTGGCATTGTTGAGTGACGAGGTGATTGGAAAAGTCGTTGGCAAGTAATTATATTCATGTAAATACTTGTAATATTGATGAATATGTTTGAATAATAAATGTGATGCGACACAAAAATCTTTAAAACGCATTGATGTTCAATACTATATAAAAATATCTCTTAAAATAAATACGAGTGTAAGTAAAAATAAAAAATGAAAGCAGTGGAATAAATCTATTATTGTTTAGTACGAAATGCTTTGAAAATTATTTAATAATAGACACAAATCTAAAATATTTTGCTGCGTCTTGAAATCAAGGGTTACAAGAATTAAGGTAAGTAGTGGAAAAAAATATATCACAAAATACTAAATTTTTAAACAATTCCAAAACACATCTGCATAATTAGACGGTTTTTTTTCTTAGCACCTATTTATCAATAGTCACATACCTCCCTTCTGAAATTGTGATTGTACAAAAGTTTTAAGAAGCACCTCACTGTCTGTTTTTGGTACCAAAAACTTTTCCAACCAAGACTAACAACATTATGAATTATGTATGAACAGATTTGTGAATTGCGTATGAGTTTCATTCACCTTACACTTCAGCTTCTAAGCTGTCAAATGAAGCCAACTCTCGTTGCCAATCAACTTCAATGGCCGCAAATTAAAAAGAAGAAAAACATTGAAACTTTGGTTGAGCTGCTTCCCATTTGAAGCGTTCATTTTTGTACTTTTGTTGACACGTCTGTCATTTTGTGGCAAATTGTTGAGTCTTTAGCGCTTTTCGCTAATATTTGTGCTCAATCTTGTTTTGTTGAAGTCATTCTGATTAATTTGCTTAAACAGTTGTTGTTGTTGTTTCTGTATTAGGTGCTGCTAAACAATTCGACAATTTGAACACTTAGCCAGTTAATTTTGTTTATTTATAAGCGCATTGGCGCTGAGAAATTAATAGTTTAATTAATTTTTTTTTTAGTACAAGGTCAGTCATCAATGGCATTGTGCTTATTGTTTTTGGTGGAGAGAAATAAAGAGAGAGGAAATTGAATTGGGAGAAAGATTTCCGCTTAGATTTCAAAATTTATTAAGAAGCTTTATAATTTGGAATTTTATTGAAAAAAAAACTTAATTAAAAGACTTAATTAAAAAATACCACCTTCAACACGTAAATAATGCTTGAAGTTTTAAATTATACGAAAAGGCTTTTGCAAACTATACTAAATTATCTTTCAAATCCATACTCAAATTTAAACTAAGCCAAGCTAAGATTAAACATTAAAATAATTGCCTTTCATTTGGTCACAACAAACTTGTACATCTCTTTTCATATTCCATCTTCTCCATTCAGAGCTTGCGAAGTATCGCAATTATTTCTGAGAAACTCATACATAATGTAAACTGCTGAAACTGCTATTCAACTTTTGATGAATGCCCATTACTGTTGGCCGTCGCACCCCTCACACCGGGAGAGCTGGGTGAATATAGTGGGTAGTTTCTATTATTAAAAACTTTGCTCCATGCTATTCTATTATACCTATTCCTTTCTAGGCTCAGCTGCAACTAATTGCCAAGAAAACGAGCGAGTGCAAAATGTTCATAGGGAAATAGAAAAGGCTCACGCAGAGATTGTTGTTTGCACTATTCGTAACTAATGCAAAACTTGACACTATTACATACCCTGTTTTGAAATCAAGTTAAAAATACTAACTACTAAAGTTACCAAACAATTAAATGGGAAAAGTAAATGTTTAATAGTAATGATTGTGTTTATGATTTATATTTATCTAATGATTAATTCTAAAAATCAAATGGGATAACGTTTATTTTCTGCTTAGCTTTTGAGTTTTGCTTGTCAAGCATTAACGACGAAGCTAATCAAGCTTCGTCAGCAAATGTTTTCCGACTTTGGAATTAAGCTACAAGCCCATCTCTCCATCGATTTAGTCGAAACTATATACTACAAATAAGTGGGGCCCCTCTATTATTTTGGATCTGTGTAGTGTAGAAAATACGGAAGTGCTTTAATTTTAAAATGCGACAATGGCAACGAGTTTTTTTTGTTTTGTTTCCCACGTTAGACAATTGAGATCGGAATTGAAATAATCAAAAGGGGGCCATGGGGATGGTTGGCGGGGGCTGTTGTCAAAACTGGGACGCAAACACAGTTGACGGCATTGAAGCTGGACGCAAACCCGAAGGTGACTGCATTACGCTGCAACTGCAGGCTAAAAGCCAGTTATGGGTTTTTTTTGTCTTCTTAATATTATGCGTCTCGCTCTTGCATATTGATGTTATGGTATATTTTACAGCTTCGAACTTGTCTGGCATTTTTAAATTGGGTTTATATTTTATGCTGCTTTTTTCCGAATGCCGAATTGAAACCTTGGCCCTGACTTGGATTTCTTTGATACTAAACACAAAACGGAGGCATTGCCCAAGTTTCCGTTTGGTTCAAGTTAAGATTTAATTTTTCTGAGTGAAGCTTAATATGTATACATTGCGTAGCGTAGGAATTTATTACACTAAAATAGTTTTTTGTTTTTAAACATCAAAATATTATAAGCATATTTACGTTAGGATTGGGAAACAGTTAGTATTTTTTTAAGTTAACAAAACGCTTAAAATTGCTGGTGTCTTAGTTCCATTCACTTCAATGACAATTCAAATATCTAATGTGTAACCCAATTTGTCTAGTTTTATTTTCAACAAAATTTTCACAATTTTATACCGCAAAGCAAACAAATTTTACTTATTGCCCTATTTAATTTATTTGGCAAAACAAAAGCACGAGACGAGCATGATTAAATGATATGACACGCAACTAAAAATGCGTATTTAAAGTGTTGAAGTCACCAAATGAAGTCATTTTTTGTACTAAAAAGAAGCCACAAACAGAGAGAGAGAGAGAGAGGCATCTAACCCCAACGAGACTGTGAACGGACATCATGATAATTAATAAAAAAAGAAGAAAAAAAATGATATTGTTGTGTTTTTTTTGCAGATCCGCAACGACATTAGCCACAAGATCTCATAAATTCCAAAGTAGCCGCAGCTCTAAATCCACTTTGTATCTAATCAAAGTCCAAATGAGTTTAAATTGCAAAACCAAAGAGGAAAAAAAAGAGCAAGTAAAGCTACAACTTCCAAACGAGTTGCGGATACTCGAGACAACGAGTGTTGCGAGAGCTAGCATAAAAAAGTGATTGAATTACAGTAGCAATGCCTCCAAGCGGGCAGAGACTGCGCAAAGACATCTATCGCTTGGTCACTCAATGGTGAAGATGCCCAGAACCACAACAGGTTTTCAGTCTTGCTTAGACTTTAGAGAGTTGAGAACGAAGCCAAAAGAGAAGTGATTGTTGTTGATCATTATGATTGCAAGTAAGCATAAACTAAAATTTATTGAGGACGTGTGTGTTCCCCTGCAGGGGGAATGCCTTAAGCGTCTTTCTTAATTAAGTGTTATTGAAATAATATTTATTGTTATCTTTATCAAATATAATGTTGGAAGAACCTTTTTAGCTTGCGGTGATATTCAAGTCAAAATTTAGAAAACATATACAAATCTTTGCTATTAGCTAATATCATCAAATAAAAACTCTATGATCCGTAATCGGGTCATTTCATTTCCTATTTCGTAAACTCATTATTTTCTGCGCTGATTCCATCCAAATCATCAGCCACTCAAGCTCTTAAGACTAGCTAACTTAAGCAACATGCCTCATAGCTCACTGTTGCCGGCAGTTAGTGGCAGTGGCAGAACTTAATTAAAAGACACAAGAGCAACGCTAAATCCCCACCAAACCAGTCAAGCATGCCAAACAAATACTCGGAACAATAACAACGTTGTACACATTATTTTGCTACCCACTGTATGTGTACGCTTTATTTTATTTTTTTTTTTTAGACGTTGCAACTAAACGTCCTTGAGTTGCATACGTCAACATAACGAGGGCTGTTCTTTAAGTATTACGCATCAATTGGGACGACATAAAGCGATTAAATTTTGAAAAACGGTTTTACCTTGCAACATACACGTGCAAAAATTTCTCAGGCTCAAAAAATTACTATTTCAATTGGTATATTGCTTTTTTGGAGGTTTTTAAATAATCTAAATAGATAAATATTGGATTTTAAACACCAATTTAATAAATTATTGCACGATATCTGCTATCAGCTAAAATAAATAGTTTTAAACATTGAATATTGTAAAAAAGTTTGAATTCAGACATAATACTTACTTATAAATTATAATTAATTGAGAATACATTTGACTAAGCGTATGTTTTTTATTTATTTATGAAATAAGTCGGAAGTGGATTGATCTTCATCAAAAGCAACTCACAAAGCATCTTATTCAAAACTGTCTAAACATAGAATCAATTAATTTACAAACAGCCCCCCCCTATATTATATTTGTATGTACTCATAAAAGAACTCTCATCTTTTGTACAAGCTCTACTGCACCGGTTGTTGTCTCCCCGTCATGCGCTCTCGACTTCAACCTCATCGTACCCCCCTTATCCTCTTAGCAACAACCACTTGAAGTGCAAAACGCAGAAAGCACAGGGAGAAGAAGACTCGAAATTGTATGAAGTGGCATGCAATATCAAATAACAGCTAACTAGAAACTGGTCACACCTGCTCATTCATGACTATCCCTTAAACCAACAGTTTAATAAAATTTAAATATTTTTTTTAAAATTTGACCCAGACACCTGATATATCATATATGTATGTATATTATTCTGCTTATTGATGATAAGTTCGCTTACTTTTGACTTGAGGCAAGCGACAAAAATATATGTTTTTAACAAGAGAGCCTAAACAAAGACATGGCAGAGTTAAGTGGTCGAGTGAGTTTTAGACTCTTTGAAGATTTGTTTCGCTTGCTTTTGACCTTTTCTTTGTCGCTAATCAAAATTTAAGCAATAAATTTAGATATGTTTATGATAAAATAGTGCCGACAGTTGTGTATATTATTACAGTCTCAATTTAAAAGCCCCAGAAAATACAGGAAATATTTGCGTAATTTAAATTTCAACAAGCGCAAAACGTTGTATTTTGTTATAAACGCTTTAAAAAATAATTATTGGGCAATAGAAGAATAACCTCCAAAGCTAGCAGCAGCTGCAACATACTATACGCAAAAAAAGAACCGCTAAACATTTGACACAACAACAGCAAAACAGTGGCAAAACAAAATACAGCAGGCGGAACTTGTTTCTGCAAACCCCAAAAAAAAAAAAAAAAAAAAAGACCGAACAGAAGGCAACACCAACAAATATTCTCTCACATTTAAAACGGCAAAAGTCTTATACAGAGAGTGAGAGAGGGCGATAGAATGACAGAGCTGTGCGGTTGCTTTGCTATTGTTATTTCATATAAGTATGGTAGCTGTTTTTTTTGTTGGGGAAACAGCCCGTCGCCTCGTTAACGGCAAACCCACAACTACCACATAGCTTAGCTGCGACCCAGTGACGTCTTCCATATGACGTCGCAATGTCGCCCATGAAACGTACAAACAAACATTTTAGAATGTTTGTATTTGTATTTGTTCATGTTAATTATTAGGCAGTAGCGCCATGACCTCTGCACATAGACAAGGTGCTTGTATGTTTTGTCCATGTTGTTAACAGTAACGACACTGTGACTGTAACAGTTTTGTAACCTTATCCATATATTAATACATACTTGCATTTATGTGTAAGTATTATTTTCTTAAGCAAATGTTATTTTTAGCACTTGAAAATATATCAAATAAATTGTTTTAAAAACATATGTATGTATGTACGTTTATTTAGCCAACTGTCTTCGTAAAATGTTTGTTATAAGTTACATTACTTTCAACACGAAACAAATGTTTTTTACATAAATTATAGAAAAATCATAAAAAAGTCTGTATATTTATTTCAATCTTGTACTCATATAGATAAAAAGTAAATGGAAAATGGAAACCATTATTATTTAGCCAAAGTTCATAGATGTTTATTAGTCATCGACCTTGAAATATTGTATTATCTACTTCAATGGATTGATAATTCTAATTTGATGGAAAAATTCTGAGTAAAATATTGTTTAAACAGCAATACAAAAGATCGATTGAATTTTTAAACTCATAATTAGTTTAACAGAATATATTTTGTTATTTTTTTTTTTAAATAAACACACGCCAATTTTTGGGCTTTGCTGTTTAATAGTATTATTAATTTGATTTCGTTGTCGTCTTGAAATATTTTTCGGTGCTTTTACACCCCGATTAAAATAACCGGTTTGGAATCGCCTTCGCTCTATTTAAGTTGGATATATTTTAAAATCTATTTATTAGAGTTTGTTTGTTACTAATTTTAAAGTTTCTTTTATTAGCAACCAAATCTAATTTGCATGCGAAACGAATGCATTTTTGTTTTAACTTTTATATCATTTGTTGATTTTTTTAGCCAAGGTCGTCTTTGCGACGCCTAGCTTATCAGCATTTGAACGAACACTATGGGGAAGAGGTCATTGCTGTTTTGGTCTTTTCACGGTTCCCCTTTCTCTCTTGTATCATTTGGAAATTGTCGCGAAATTTGTAATTTTTTAAGTATTGCCTGATCTATCGATTTCTCTTTATTAAGGAGATGCAGTTAACTTAAAGGTCTAATAATATTTAGGGCCATGCCAAAAAGCATTGTTATTGCACTTGTTTGATTTCAAGCCGCTTTAATTCCAGACAATTCTTATCGGCCTGTTCTATTTTTGTTTTTCAGCCTACTTGGAAATTGTTTTACGGCAAAAAACTTGAACTTTATCTGAATTTCATCTTATTCTTATTTCTTAGCATTTTTGTTACAGCATTCCAACATTAATTTATAGTTTTAAGTTATTTCTCTATTTCCTCCTTAGTTTAAGAGTATCAGAAAAACATTAAAAAATATCTATTTCCCATAAGCACGAATTTTATATAAGGACTTTATTGTAACGCATTGAATTCTTATGGAATTTACGTGAAAAGAAAGATATGTAGTTTTTTGGCAGATATCTTAATTCTTATCAAATGCTGTTTATAACATTGATCTCCTTACCTTTTAATAAAAACCTATTTATAAAACACTATCTATGTACTCTTTTTTTATATTTATTATTACTGTGGGTCATAAAGTTTATGTTTACAACATATGGTATGATACAAAGGAGATTCCCCGCCAACTTCGCAACTCGACCCACACAATTTCAGTCAAGTGAAACGCACCACCAACAAACAAAATGCCAAAGAGTTTGCTTAACTTGTTTTTTTCTTTATCAGCAAGAGTCTAAAAATAAATAAAAGCAACACCAAGAAGCGAATAAAACTGAATGAAAGGCAGGCAACGTAAAAGGAATGAGTAAAGCGCGAAAAGAGTAAGAGGAATCAACTGGAGAGAGAGAGAGGATTGAAAAGTGAATAAAAAGCCTACGCCTTGTAGTGCTGTGTAAACGTTTTAAAGTTAGCACCTGCATCTCACCCCCAACTTTTGCCACCGTCAAAAGTTCAGCGCCCCTGAAGAATGGTTTGGTCGAAAAGAGGGAGACGGGAGCATATTTAAAGATATATTACGAAGCGAAACAAACAAATGTTGACCCACAAAGCAGGTCCAATTGATTTTTCTAGTCTTTTGACACATGTAGAAAAACTCTCTTTCGCTTACTCACACACACACACACACACCTGTCCTTTAGAATCATTTCAGAGACATGTGGTTAAAACAAACGAACCATGTCAACCCCTCCAGTGACCACTGTATGTACTTTTAACACACAGGTATGAATGCAAATTGGGAAAGGAAAGGGAAGAGAAAATAGCATTGGACGCGTGCACGGCACGCGATCAAAACAAATGTGTTTATTGAGTTTTTATACCCTGTAATTAAGGTGTCAGTCAAATGAGTCGTAAAACCATTTCATATAATCGAGTTTTCAATAAAAAGAATTTTTACAGCCCTTAACAGATCTCTTTTTCAAAGTTGTTTGAAAACTTTTTCCAAGGCATCTTTTAAGTCGTTCATGTAAAGGTAAAAAGTAACTGTAAAATCAAAAAGTCCTCGCCAGGCGGTCCTACCCAGGCGGTTAGGAAAAATGCAAGTGACTTGTCCAACAAGCCAACAACAACAACAACACAATAGCAGCTAGCAAATATGTAACACGCTTATGCGGAAGTCGGAAACGGTTTTTTACATGCCCAAAGATGATGTAAACTGGGCCCAAGTGTATGTTATACAAAAAACAGAAAAGAAAAAGTGTGTGCGCAAGGTGTGTGCATTAATGATAATGATGATGATGACGACGATGTGCGGAAATTCAGATTGATAGGAAGTGGACAGGTGCAATGAAAGAAGATTTACAAAACTTATGGTTTATTTTATAGCGGGAAAGCTTGTCAATTGCGAAAGCTATACAATTTACTTTTTGACCTACTGAGACTAAAAATTATTATTTTGATTAAGTTTGATATGGACACCTTAAATTCGACACGTTCTTCTTAATTTAATGTTTACTTTGGAAGTTCATAAAATGTTTGTGTAAGCCCAATAACAATTTATTAGAATTATTCTACTCGTACTCTGAGTGTGGTTTAATATAATAAATTGTTATTTTCAAACACAAACTTACAACACCCACGCAGACAAAAACATAATACTTGCTACTGCCCTTACTTCTACGGAAAAGATGCTGCTTGATGAAAAATAGAAAATAAGTTAATACACTCAAAGAGCTAAATCCCATCTACTAAAGCACGAAAAAATAAAATCAAATTACATTCATATATATAATTTTCAATTTGAGAATGTTGCCAAGTGCGGTAATCAAATCAGCGCCCATAGGGCTCAACTTAATGGAAAAGTTTTCGTTTATCTTTTTTTTTTCTTTTCTATTTTGAACCTTAAACGGAGGATACGTTCAATTGGATTGACCTTTTTGCTTGGCTAAATGTAAGATCCTGACTGGGGGGAGGAAGAGTTCAACAATCGCTTAGCTAATGGTTTGGCCTTTGTCTAGGCCTTACCTTTGTACCCCTTTAATTCGAAGAGCTCGTTTTTTTTGTTCATGGCCGGAAGAGATCAATTTGTGGGCCTGGCCCCGGCAACTTGCGCAATTAAATTGCCTAATTGCAGTCACAGATACAGATATACAACTACAGATAAAGATACTTTTGCGAGTCTAGGAAAAATTATGAGAGAGGGGTGTGCTTTAGTTTGGCACACAATCCAAGGAACGAGAAGTAAAAAAGAGAGCCAAAGAGAGCAAGTGTAAGGGACTGAGAAGAGCACTGAACTTGCGGAACGAGTTCAGCAAGTTTTTCACCAATAAAAACACACAAAACAAAGAAAACACAAAATCAATTGAGAAACTTGCGAGTATTTTCGAAAACAAAATACTCTGTAGATTGTGCAGTTTAGTTTCGTTTTAGCAAACCATAATTTTAATCATGAACAAATGAGTTTAAAAATTAAATATAAATAAATGAGTTATTCGCTTAGAAATTAGTTTAGTTATTTTACGATTTGCTTTAAAATTTAACACTGTCGTCTCAAAATCCATTGCGAATTTATCGGAAAGGGGCTATGACCGCGGATACATATGTTCATAAATTATTCGGTCTAAAACATAGATTCTTTTCATAATTATTTAGTACAGGGTATTAAAAAGATTGGAATGGCGCTTAGAAGACGAGCGAGAATTATGTTTACCGCATTTAAGCTCTATCTTCTGTTGCGTGTGTGTTAGTTGATTATTTTGCATCTGTATTTGAAATTGTTTTTTTTTTTTTTTATCTACATTCTGCGCAATTCAAGTTCAAAGCATTCCATTCGATTTTCTGTTTACGCAAATCAATGGTGAATGTCTATTAATTATCGAGAATGAAAAAAATAATAAAATCAATTGAACTTATTTAAAATTAGTTTTTGTTTTGCTTTCTTTTCGCATGTTTTTAACAATTGATCAAAAATAGAAAGAATTCAATTTGACTTGTTTCAGTCAAATAAATAAACTGAAACGAATCAAAATCGCGAGTTGCGAGCAGCTTTCAAAACAAATGTAAGTTATTGTAGATTATCACATTTAATTTTAAGATGTACAAATTCTCGAATTGTATGTAACTTGACGAATTGGTTTGTAAGAACTTAACTCTTAAACTAATTTGTGAAACTCACCTCGTCAAATTTAAATTTGCAAATCTGTTCACAATATTCACGTGGTGGGTGTTGTCGACGTCACGAGCAGCTGTTGAAGGCGTGCGGCGCAAAACACAAGAGAAACAACCATTTTTCAATTAATATCACATTCTGCACCAACAAAAATTGCGCGCACACCAAACACGCAACATAGTATTTTAACAAAACACAATGAGATTAATAACAACAAAAACAACAATAACAGCAGGCAGGCAGCAATAAAAACAATTTTTCTCTCAATGAGCATAAAAATCGAATATCGAAGGTGCAGTTCTCTTTCACCAATACAGAGAGAAAAAGAGAATGAGATATATGTATGTAAATTGACTGGGCGTCGTAGTTAATACAGTTATTGTTGTTATTGCTGGCAACTTGACGTTTACTTTTTTTTTTTTTTTTGTTAAATTTTGTTAACTATTAGTATAAGAGTTTGCCAGTTTTGTACACATTTCCTTTATTCACAAATTTTAACAACCGTACCTTCCCCCCTGCAGTTTAGAAACTTTGCATCTTGTACAAGTGAATTCTGTGGCACAAACTTTCATACAGTTTAGTTGTGATTGCAATTCACTTCGGTTTCAGCACTTTAATTAAAATTTTTGTGGTGAAAAGAAGCACACATACTTCATTAATATATTTTAAAAGAGAGACACACGTACACATGTACACACACGATGCTTCTGCTTCTTCTTTTTAAAGCAGTAGTTGTTGTTGTTTTTTTGCTTTGCTCACCAAAAAGGCGACTGATTGACGCTCGCGTTGTTTTGCATAAATATATGTGTGTTTTGTGTATTTATTTTAGACTGTTAAAGCTCCTTGTTAAAATACAGCAGAAACTGTTTCATTTGCAGCAAGCGAAATTTTAAAGGCACGAAAAAAACGCCACCCACGAACATGAGCAGGCAATTGAAGCATTCGGCAAGCGATTTAGGTACTTTTGATGAAACATACACTTGTGCAGCTGCTTTATATTGATTTCGCTTTAGCAAACGAATAATTATAATTATATTTAAGTTGAAACAACAACATACAAACACATAAACACTATGGAAATTGCAAACGCACCCAAAACGCGACTTTACCGTCCGCTTGTAAGATTGTTAATGAGCAAGAAAATAATCGATGGCACACTATCGTCACAATTATTTTGTATTATTATCGATAGACAGCGGATCCATCGATAGTTAAGGTGAAAAAGTTTGGTCTCTCTTAAACACTGCTTTGAACTTGTTATATGCATAGACGAATAATGTAACAAGACTGGAAAACAGAGATGGTTTGTTATGTTAGTTTACATTCTGCGTGATGCAAGCGGACAACTGGGGAAACGGCAAAAAGCCAGTATTTCTTATCTCTTGTTAACCTACTTCACTCGCTACAATGTCAGCTGGTGCGAAGTCGGCCATCATAACTGGTCGCTGAGCATTCCCTTTTGTGTGTTATTTCTTTCTTTTTCTGTTTAAAGTTATTAAAAAATTTTGTTCACTATTTCGAGTTTTGTGTTTGATCACTATTTAGAGTACTCCATGTAAATTTTTGGGTGTTCACTATTTCGAGGTGTTCACTATTTAGGGTGTTCACTATACCCAGACACGACTGTATTTAATTTTTATACGCAGGAAGGTGCTCAAGTAACATAATGCGTGAGGAGGAGTTTGATTACTTAGTCCACGTACATCTTTTAATAATGAAATATATTTGACACGGAATCTAGACCGCAGCATTTCGCCATCTACTGTTATAAAATTGCAGCAACCCTTTTCTAAGCACATACTTTAACCTATAATTTGCATTTGTTACCCCTAGATGGTGTTATCAAAAAAAACAAAAAATTATCAAGAAAACTCGACAGCAGCATTGCGCCATCTATTGTTATTAATTTGGAGAATAGTGCAGACTTCAACCTATGTTACTCAATATTTTGCTAAGAGATGGTGCTTTGCAACAGGGCTCTGAAACAAAACAGAGAGCAGAACATTGACATCTACTGTCATAATTTTTCATTTAAAGTTGTTTCACCTCAAGATGGCACTATTTTCAAATTCTGATAGCTAAAATATCGATTGAAATAAAGTGTTGGAATTAAATAAATAACATTGGCGAAAAGTATGCAATCATATTGAGTTTTATTTAGTGAAACTGAATTCGCAAGAAAAGTGCACCATTCCGTGATCTTCTGTCATAACGTGGTAACTATTCACTTATGTCTGAGCGCAAACGTCAAGCTGAAAATGTGCAATATTTTACAACAAGATGGCGTTGTTTAGAGTAAAGTTTTTACATGCAAAAGTGTGGCTCTTTCGCAAATTCAAAAAAGTCTTTTCTGAATTTTAAAGATAATGCTGATTATTTTACTTCATTGGGTAACACATGTCTGGGTTTGTAAATAGATTTCGATCAGAAGAGCCCTCTAGCAGCACGGCCTACAACTTCCACATGATCCACAGCAGGGTCCGGCACCTCAGCAAGGACCGCAACCAGCCCAGCATTGTTGTTGTGGGTTGCAGCAGGCAAATCCGCTGACGCCACAGCACAAATCAAATAAACAAATAAACGAACTTAACGGACAGCAAGCTGTGGGTCGTAAAGACACTTTAAGTTCTTCAAGGAAATAGGTTGAATGTATTTTGTATTTAATAATTACATTCCCAGACTTTTCACAACAATACAAACAAGTGAAAACATTGCTGTCGGACGTAACCGACTGCGGAACTCTCTGATACCAGCGTAAAAACTGGTGGCTCAAGAATTGTTTATTGCAAATCTTTGGCAGACGTTACCAGCTACGAGTTTTCGACAACAACTGGAGGGCACAGACAGAATGACGGACAACAATACTTATACATACTTACTATTTATCTTCGGTATCAGAGCATAAAAGGATCCAGAGGTGTTGACTGCACAGGGCTGCAAAACAGGTGAAACGAAAAAATTCCAATCTGTATAGCTAGGTTAGAATAGAATCGGTGCATAAACAATTTCTGCATTTTGCCCTCAGGGATCTTTACTCCACTTTACACAAATTAATCAATGGTGAAATTGATTGTTCTGAATTAATCAAAGGATTTAGTTTTGCAGTTCCAATCAGGAATACTAAATATTTTCAACCTATTTCCATTTAAACTTGTTCTAACTATGCTATCCATGGCCCCTTTTGGATCTTGTGCTCAACCTATAACGATCTTTCCAACTTTATATATAGTGCTACTTCTACTTGAGCTCTTTAAAAGTTAGTCTGTTCGCGATCTTCGTAATTGCAAGCTATACGGTGCACCTCTCGGTTAGTACGGCGGGAGGAGGGTCGCTTAATGATTGGGTCCAGCCGATGCTTGGTATCGTTCGCCCACTTGAATGCACTGGTCGTTAGTACATCTACGTCCAAATGAATATAAAACAAGTGCCGCATAGTTAATTTTGGCTATGCCAAGACTATGATACCCTTCACACATGGACCAATTTTTTTATTTTTTTTTATTGCTCGTTTGCGACAACAACAACAACAATTTGACAATTTTTTGCGTTATACTACTTTTGAAGCAAATGAGCTATATGTAGGTACTTGAAAGTGCACGACAGCAACAACAATTGATAGTTCGATATGGTCAATTTATATGGTGGCTATGTCGTAGAATGCTCCGATCGGGATGAAATTTCATAGAGAACAAACCCGACATGATCTAAGCAATCTGTGAAAGTTTCATCAAGATCGGTTCAGCAGTTTGGCCGGAAATCGTGTTGAAACAGACGGACGGACGGACGGACACGCAGAATTCAATTCCTGAGCTCGTCCAGATCATTTTGATATAAAGTTTATGGGGTCTCCCATCATTCCTTTAAGGCGTTACAGATTCATGACAAACTCAATATACCCTGTTTCACATGTGTGAAGGGTATATTTAGTTCGATTCTGAATATTGGAGCCTACTTTGTGTATGTAATACACGGAGATTCGACCCGAAATATTGTGCTTGATATAATATCTATAAATATCTTTTGAAACAATAAAATTAATAGCCATGAACAGTGAACAAAATTCTAATATAGATATTTTCATAACTAAAAATCTTCCCAAATGATTTTGGACAACTTCGACACCAAATGAAAGGTTTTTTCTATTTTAAATATGGTTACGGAGTTTTTCGTAAGGTGCTGAGTTTTTATACTCGATACCGAAGGTAAAAGTATATTGGTTTTGTGCAATGTCCGTCATGGTGTCTGTCCGTCTGTCCGTCCGTATGTGTGCAAGTTTTTCCACACCCTTCAAGCCAGAGACTTGAAACTTTCCAATTCTTTTATCTATGGGATAGTAAATTAAAGTGTCAAGATGGGGGTTCTACGATAACTGGGGGCTGGCAAATCGATAAATTCGATAACCCAATACCGATAAAGTCCACATATTTCGCACATCCTTACAGCTAGAAGTACCAAATTTGGTAAGAAGATAGCCGAAGCCCCAAAACTGCATCAATAATTTTGGAGCCACGCCCCCCATGTCCGCCCCCCATTTTAAAGTCAAAAAGACTATATCTCCCACAGTTTTTGAGCTAGAGCCACCAAATGTGTCTGACTGACCCGTCTGTAAAAACTGTACAAAAGTTTGGATGCCACGCCCACCAATACCGCCCTAGCCACCCCCATCTGCCCCAACGCTTCGTCAAAAACGGAATGCGTGTATCTTCCAGAATTTTGGAGCTAGAGCCACCAAATTTGGTAGGAAGATAGCTGGCAACGACCCCCAAAATTTGCATCAAAGTTTTGGGAGCCACGCCCTCCATTTCGCCCCCTTTCCCCACTTTTTTACAAGTTTTCTAGCTAGAGTCGCCAAATTTGGTATGAAGATAGGAATTGACATTCCACAAAGATCTGCATCACAAATTTGGATGCCACGCCCACCCATACCGCCCCCAGCCCCCCTTCCCCACTTTTTACAAATTTCGAGCTAGAGTCACCAACCTTTTTTATGAAGATAGCAATTGATATTTCACAAAGATCTGCATCAAAAATTTTGATGCCACGCCTACCCATACCGCCCCCAGCCCCCGCCCCACTTTTACAAACTTCGAGCTAGATTCACCAAATTTGGTATGTAGATAGCAATTGACATTCCACATAGATCTGCATTAAAAATTTGGATGCCTCGCCCACCCATACCGCCCCCAGCCCCCTTTCCCCACTTATTACAAATTTCGAGCTAGAGCCACCAAATTTGGTATGAAGATAAGCAATTGACATTTCACAAAGATCTGCAACAAAAATTTTGATGCCACAACTACCCATACCGCCCCCAGCCCCCCTTTCCCTACATTTTACAAACTTTGAGCTAGAGTCACCAAATTTGGAAGGAATATAGCTGGTGGCATCCCCATCTGCATCGGAGAATCTTTAAGGCAGCGTACACCCCTGCCGCATCCGTACCCCTTTGCAATCAGGCCTCTTTTTACCGGTTTTAATACTGGTATCGAGTATGCCGCAGTCGGTTGCGTCCGACTGCAACGTTTCCACTTGTTTTTTTCAGATTTTAAGACAAAATTAACTTAAGGCTCTGTCTCTAATGGTTTGAACTATAAGTTGGTAGTTATACCTAGCCTAATAGTTAATAGTTCATCGTGCAATAAAATTTGTATAGACTAATAAAATATCATCATGTATCTGTCATCATCATTTTTCGCCTCTTGGATGATGTTCAGGTCCTTTGCTAATGAGATAATACTTTAAAAGCCCAGTAAACATTGTTTAGTGCCTTGACCTCTCGATCGGTTTGCCTTCTTTTAGCTAATATCATGACGATGTGAACTGGTTAGCTTGTACCATTAATACAAATTCTAAATAATAATATTCTAAGTAAAAATAAAAATTACATAACTTATTCGTTATGTCATTTTTGTTGATTGATATTTATGAATTTATAGCTTTGTTAAATTTGAGAAAGAAAAAACGATTCTTCTAGCAACAGGGTCCGCATCCTCCGCATCTGGGGAAGCTAAAGCAAGCGGCAGAGCAGCCGCCGCCTCCGCAGCAGCCATTGCAGCCACAGCAGCCGCTACAGCAGCCGTTGCAAGGTGAGGTGCACGAGTAGCTGCAAGAGTAGCAAGGTGAGCAGCACATATTGTTGGGTTGACTGGAAAGTGAAAAAAATTCTTAATAATTTATTTATATTTGAACACTTATAGTTTTTTTTTTTACCTTAAACAAAACTTTTGGTGTTGGCTATTGCAAATTGCGTTTAGTAGAGGCTTTGGATACAGCCAAAAGTTGCAGTCATCCAAGTGCAATCGTTGTTTTCTTGCTACAGCAAACGTTACAACCTGTTATTAAAAAAATAATACTTGTGTTATGATTGTACAAAACGTTTCAATTAACTTTTTTTAACTCTACTTACATTTGAAAAACAAATAATTTTAAGATGTTTAGTGACCAAGCCAAAAAGTCGAATAACGTTTGTATAAAATTTTTCTTTTTAAATATACAAATACTTACGGGCCTACTTTGTAGTTTTTTAAAACTCTAATTTATAAATAATATAAATAAAATATAAACATACTTTTTTTATTTTGTGCTTGAATAGTAAATAAGTAAGTTAGTTTAAATAAATCTTCTTCACAAAAATCGATACTGGATGAAATAGAAGCGAAGTGCTTGAAAACTTATTTTCTTGCAGTCAAAGGTTTTTATTTGCATACAGAAAACATTTTTATCTTAATCTTATTAAGAATTATATTTGTTTCTATTTTTTTTTTTTAAAAATTACTTAAAATTTATAGAAATTCACATTTCTGAATTATTAACAATGCAATGAACTTTTTGACGATTTTCACATAGCAAATATTTAACAAATTTGCTGTTTCTTCACACACTCACGCTGTGTTCAAATTATGTTCATATAAAAACAATTGACTTTTAACATTGCTTCGCTTTGATTTGCAATCAAAAACACAATGCGAAAGCAAAATTCAAAGGGCAAGGTACAAAACAGATAACAAAAATTAATCCCTTCCGTTTTCACATACATACTTTGCTTATTTATTTATTTAATTGTTTATTGTCAACAATGAAAAGCTGACATAAAAATCAAAATTAGTTCAAAATCAAAAAAATTAAAATGCAAAATTATATATAAATCTGAAAGTAAGCTAATAAATTAAAAAAAAATTTTTTTCAACTAGAAAATTAGACGTTCCAACATTTGTTGTTTATAGGTGAAATTGTGGAAAACCCAATCAGATCAGTGTTAGTGGTTACGATTAGATAAAGCAAAAAGGATCTAACTTTTAAGTACTGGAATTGAGGCCTCCAAGGAGACAAGAGAAAAAAGCTTTTTATAGTCAGAGCAATAGTTCTACGGTTTCATATCAGATCCGTACTCCAGGATGGGACGAACTAGGGATGTATAAAACGTTTTAGTGGTGTAGGGATCGTTAAACTTTTTTGACCACCGCTTGATGAAGCCAATGACATTAATGGCCTATTGACCATCGACGAAATATGAGAGTCAAACTTTAGTTTAGGTTAAAAAATAATGCCTAACTCTTTAATTTCAAACACGCGGTCAAGTGGTTTAGAATCAAGGAAGTAGTGAGCAGTATGAGGGGTACTTCTACAAAAAGACATGACTTTACATTTTGAAAAATTTAAATTGAGTAAGGTAAAACGACACCAAGCCGACAATGCACCCAAATATGACTGTAGTAAGTTACAAAGAGAAGCATCATTATAGGTGAAACATAGTTTTACATCATCAGCAAACATATAAACATAAGAGTAAGCCATAAAAGCTGGAAGATCGTTAATAAACAGATTAAATAGCAAGGGTCCAAGGTGACTTCCTTGGGGAAAACCACAGATCACGAACGATTTAAAAACAACTTTTTGTATTTGACTACACAAGTACTCCGAAGGCCAGAATAAGAGTTTAGCTGGAATTCCAATAATATTCAATTTTTAAAGCAAAAGAGAATGACCAACAGAATCAAAAGCGTTACTAAAATCGGTGTAAAAAACGTCAGTTTGAATTTTTCCCTGAGATCCATTGATAACAAGCGAAGTGAATTCAAGAAGGTAACAGGTCGTTTATCTAAGCCTAACAAAACGGTGTTGATGAGGCGATATAATTGAACTACATATGTGTTGCGATTGAGAACAAATAATTTTAACAAAGACTTTCGGAATGGCAGACAACTTGGATTTACCCATATAATTTTGTACGTTAAACTTAGAAGAATTTATATGTAGTGGAATTTTAAAGGGAAACACAGTTGAGTCAACCGACAAGTTAAATAATTTATTTAAGGGCTTACAAAGTAAATCTGCACAGTATCTTAGTATACAACTTGGCACTCCATCAGGACCAGTTACGTAGAACAAAAAAGGAAATAGATCCAACTCCAGAAGGCCATCGATTAAATCATTCACAGAAGATACCACAGATTAAAATTACCATATCCATCAACAAAGACGAAATACGTTTCAAGGCATTCAGATGGGATGAGCAGATGTTATTATTAGAATGAGGAGGAATGACACGAGTCAACAGCAATTAGAACACCGCCCCCCTTGCGGGAGGTGCGATTTAGTATTAAGGCCTCTAACATTTTGGTAGGCCAAGCTAATTACTTTTGTTAGTTTTTTGCCACCGTGGTGGAGGCAAAAGGATGGCTATACCATTATTATTATTATTTCGCCTATTCACATACTCATTCACGACGAGCTGCGGCGGCCAAAACTTTTCAGAACAAATTGTTGAGAAAAGTTCGGGCGGAACACTCAACTTGAAAGAAGATATGCACCAGAAGGAGTTTGGTGGGCAGGACATGTGGGATTAGGGTCCGAGCTCTTTGAAAGACGTATGCAGGTTATTAAATGCAACATGCATAGTTTTGAAGCTTTGGGAAGATTGCTTCACCGCCTCAGTCAGCAATTAAGCAGTGTGTCTCATGTGGATCATAATGTCGCACAATCCAAAAAAAATAAAATCTTGGTTTGTTGTTCCAACCAATTTGCAACTGTTGCTGCAGCAAACAAATATTTTGAAATATGTATGTTAATAGTTTTAAATTTCAATTGATATGCTGTAACAAAACAAAGTAGGGTGCAGGTATGTATAAGTAAGTATAAACGTTTCAATGCAATGAGCACGATAAAACGGTAAAGATCAAGAGAGCGCTTAAGCGGGAGTGCGTGAGCGCGTAGGCAGAAAGAACCGCAAGTACGACGCTGGAGAGCGAGAGCAAGAAAATAGACAAAGTGCTTGGTGTTAGAAGACGAAATCACAGAATATGCAAATGCAAATATAAGTATGTATGTATGTTTTCTTTATTTTTAAGCACTGCAGCGTCTGTCCGAATGCAAATTTAAGTCAAAATTCTATATAGCACACTGTAAATACATATGTATGTACAACGTACACTTGCGATCACTGTTCGTAATGTTTACAAATGTTACCAAATAAAACACCGTTCACAGTCACAAGAAAACCATAACTTATTACTAGCACGCAAAAACACAACCTTCACCAACGAAAGACAACAGATTATAGGGAAGGGAAGGGAAGGTAAAACAAATTATAAAAGCATTACCTAGACATGATTCATCCCTCTACTCCAACTTTGAAGAAAGCAATTGCTGCCAGTCATTTATATGTAATTGCAGAAGCCGTAATGTTTACAATTGTTAGTGTTAATTCAACTACTGCAATGGTTTTCGTATAACTTCCATTTGACTTTAAATTGTTCCAAATAGGAATGATGTAGTTCTTGCACATTTGTTTTGATTTTGAATCAGCTGTTTTAATTTTTTCGCCATCATTAATGCGCTCAGAAATATCGATGCATCGATACTAGTTTGGTGCATAATCGATCAAAACGAAAGCAGCATCGCGATTCGCGAACATATCGTTTAGTTAATTTTTTTTGTTGAATTTGAGAAATAATTTGAGCAGTTATGGCCTGGGCACCGACAACAAACTTTGAAAATGATTTGGTTGATTATCAACCTGAATTCCATTTAATACATGGACAGTTGGCGTACGAGTTAAAACGCAAGAAGGAGTTTACTTCTCGTCCAAAGTCAACGTATGAGTATCTAGCCGAGCGAGACAAGCGAAACGACGAGATCAAAAATGAAAATGCCTCTCGGTCGAAAGAAATTAGCGACAGTCTGGCAATGATGGAGTGTATACAACAGATTGCCGGAACAAAGCCGTTGGGTGAGCATGCTTGCATGTCCGATTGGGAGGACACCAGCACCGTAGAGCAGGAGGCGATCGCTATGATGCGACACTTCGGCATGAATTCAATGGCGGATGGCGCACTCAAAACTCATGAGCCTGTGCCACGGAACTTGCCACCAGACGGTTTTTACGTTATTCGGAATGGCCGGCATCGATTTCCATTGATCATGGATCCTGAATATTTTGAGCCTGGCAGAAAGCTCAACAATACGAATGCTAGCTTGAATGATAGTGATAACACCTTTTTCACTGCCGATACTGAGAGCAATCAAGACGATGAGAGCTATGAGGAGATACCATACGAACTGCTCAAAGAAGAAGAAGAAGACGAAACATCATATGACAGTAAAGAGCAATGAACATTAAATTTACAAATAATACAGAAAAAAATATCCAAGTATTACAATTAACTTCTTAGCGCCTTAGTATTATTATAACATTTAAAAAAAAATCAATGAATGAAATGTTGAAATACCTTATTTAAATGAAGACAACAATAAATTTACATGTTACTTAAGTTATATGCATATAAGCCATGTATTTTATAGATTTAGGATCATGTTTTTCTAAAACCAAACAATAAAATGCGATTAAAAAGAAATGGAAGCTAGTTTATATTAAGGTGCCAGAGTGCACACAAATAATATGTAGTTGTGCGAGACCGACAACAACCACATCTTGTCGAAGGCACAAAGAAGTCACCACATTCGCGTGCACTGAGCGAATATATACATACATATGCACAAATTGGCTTAGAAGCAGATCTACACTTTGCTTAGAAGTGTACATGCACAAACTTTTTTTTATGATTTTGTGCTCGAGTTCGAGATTCATGCCGGGCGCACGCAGGGTGTATTTTGTTTTTGCATTAATAATCTGCTTGCTTTTGTTAGCTCGCTTGTAAAATCTAACGGAACTAGACCGGCAAGACAAAGTATCGTATCTAAAGCGTTACGAAATTCGTAATAGCAGACAGCTCGGTCTAGTGTTGAACAAGTAAAAATGATAGTGCTTCTGCCTGAGGCGAAAACAAATAAATTCATTCAAGCAAGTTGTTGATTTCAACTGTTGAAATTCAACATATATTAGCGTCATTTGTACAAATTAAATTAAATTCATCAATACAGTAAAATAGATATTAGACAAGAAGAAGAAGTTCTTGCCCAAAATATACAGTGACCCTAAGAAAATGTGCACTGGGCGAAAGAAGGTGCCCGATGAGATCTTTTAGGTCTTCATTGCAAAGCTTCAAAAGTTCTCTTCCATCACAAGCAGAGTGTATAGAATGTCAAGAAAAGCTATCTCCCAGGCAGCCGAGGTAGGCAATAACTGAACTTTCTATTTGCTTGTGGTGTTTTCGAATAGTATAGAGAATAACAAAAGCAGTAAGCAATAAGTGTGAGCGAGCGCGATAGCAGATAGCATGTGCAGATGGTTTTGTTTCAGTTGTTAAAAATGTATAAGTATTTGTGCGATTCTTGTTATTTTTGATATATTTTATTTTTCTGTGTCGGCAAATGACATCGACAAATGCACTACTGAATACACTTTCGGAATATGTGCGCATCGCTGCGATGTCATAATTGTTGGCTAGTGTCATAGAATTACAAATTTTAAAGAGAATTAATGACCAGCAATTGAAAAATTGAAATTTGACTGTGTGTGTACATCTATGCATATACAGCACCTTTAAATGTGTGCTCGCTAGTGCAAAATCAAGGACCTGCGTTGACACTAACTGCCTGAGCACGGATTTTCTTGATATGAGAACGATTTTCTTAAATTAAGAACGGATTTTTAAAGGCCGCCGATCTGTCCTTAAGAACGAGATGGTGTCGAAATTGTTCTTCATTTGATAACATTGGTTCTTGATTTAAGAACAATTTGTGCTTGAACTTTGACTAGTATTTGTTGTTGTTTTTTTAAAATTATTATTATCACGAAATCAAATCAATCCATAACACGACATTGATGGTTAATTGAAGTACAGTATGTACAGTATAAGCTACTAATTCTTGTTATGAAATTTATTGCTAATTAGTAAATAAGTTAATATCTTTAATATGCTAGAGAAATATTATAAATGAAATTTGAATTAATTACCTATTACCTATTACGAAAAACCAAATCGTTTGACGCGGATCGAACCTGACACCTCACGAAAACCACGCCTTAGCCATTGCGCTGCTGCCGAATTTGTTTCGTATGCAGTTAAGTTTATAGTTAACCAATCAAACTTCGGCTCAGCTTCGGGTGGTAAATGCGTTCATATTTTAAGAACAGTGTTCTTAATTTGGTACAAATAGAACGAAATTGGTTCCATTTGTACCAAATTAAGAACCAATGTTCTTATACTGGACCAATATCAACAAACGGTTCTTATCTTGGTTCTGTTCATAATTTAAGAGCAAAATCAAAATTAAGAACATGTTTTAAGAACGCCGTTCGTATTTTAATACCAAAAAATTATGGACGAAAATTCTGAAAAATTAAGAACATTTGTCCTTTTTTTTTTCTCAGTGTACGACTGCAGCGCTCTCCCATTAATAAAAATACTGAATAACAAAATAATATTTATTTTATTAATATTTTTATAAAATTTACAAATATTTTCTCGTTGTTCTTAATGTTTAGTACCTAGATTTCGTTCTGAAGACGTTTTCTAACACCACCTACAGCTACCACAGCAGGATCCACAACCGTAGCAGCCACTGTAGCAGCAACTACCACATCCACTGTAGCAACCTCCATAGCAACCATAGCAGCCATAGCAACCGCCACAACAACCACCGCAAGGACCGCAACACATCTTTATATGGTCTGAAAACAAAACAACAATTCGTTATAAAATGTTCTTAATTAAAGGACTAAATAAAATACTGACCTTTTTAGAAAAGTTCTTCACGGAAACAGGTACTAGATGGAATATAGACGACTGCTTATTGGCTTTCCCAAAATTGTTAAAATGTTGTTCACAATTAAAACTTTTTAAAACCAATGCAGACGAAGATTTTATTTACGAGAACGATTTCAGCCTAAAGTTGTTGGAAAGAAAAAATGTAAACATATTGAAGATCGCATAAAAATTTCTTTTGATTTTGCAACTCACATTCCCGAAATATTCACATTCAAGAACAAACAAAAAATTTGAAGATGATTACAGGACAAGTCAAAAATCTGAATGAGAAGTATTTGTATTGAGTCTTGGTGTTGTGCTTAAATCTATGAAGCTAACATTTCAAAGCCTATTTGATTTGAATTTTAGGGTTTGCTTAAACAGAAATGGGATCGTTATTAAGAACTTTTCATCAGTTAAAGAATGGTAAAGTAATTACCTATCATAATTAAATTTCAAAAAGTTGAGACAAGTTTCAGCTAACTTTAGTTTGCATCTCAAATATATCTTAAAGCACAACTCTTTGAGAAATTAAACATTTGCACTTCAAACTTTGACTAACAGCTGTAACACAAGCCCAGAGGGGGAAAGGGGAAACTCTCTTAAGTTTGAGCAAAATGCGAAAAAATGTGGGACAGGCACTTCAAAAACAAACTCAAAAGCAACGGCAAAGAGCAGCATTCAGTTTCCAGTTTTGGGTTCAAATATCAACGAAAAATGGCAATAAAAAGGTCCAAGTGCTTTAGATCATCTATCAATATATACTTTTTAACTTAAATGCGATTGCTACGACGGCTTAATACCCTAGTGATTTGTATTTATCAAGAACCATAAAATCTTATCATAATGATAAAAGTGATTTTATAATAAGAATACTTTTCACCGGTAAATGTTCCAATATGGCACCCTCAAAGTAATGCAATATTATCTTATTAAGTATGAAAAATCGTTAACTAATTACATTAAAATATAAGAAAAAAAAGATAAATAATACGAATAAAAATAATAAATTTGTAGGTTTATATAAATATATGAAAAACTTTTGCGATTTGGCTAATGGGAACAAGACGGATCTATTTATGGCTATAAATTTATTTGTATCATTAACACATAATAAATAATTCGGTAGTTAAATACAGGCCAGTGGGGCAGTGGCAGAAGAAGCTGATGAGAATTGTTATACAACAGCTGAGCAGGATGCTGTTCAAGACTCAAGACTGAATATGTCCCAAGAATATATTTACTACTTGACGCAGGAATCACACTGCTAGACAAACACAAAACAATGATGCCCATGTTTATCTACATGTACGTGAGTGTAACAATGCGGAATGGGCAAGTGGAAGTAAAAATGACACACATAAACACACACACACACGTGCATAAAATGTTATCCAACTAGCCTCACGTCATTTGGCCGCTTGGCAGCCTGGCAGCCTGGCAGCCTCGTGACAAGAACTGTCCTGACACTTGAGTGGAGGCAGACAACCACTTGACTGTGACCCGCTCAATGCCGGCGCCCCTTGCAATAAAATGGAGGAGCGACACACTCCCTCAGTACTATAGAATATTATCTGTATATCTATGCATGCGTGCCTGACATTAATGTGCGTAACTTGGACAATTACGACAACGAAAAACAAGTAGATACTATATGAAAGTTGTAAAAGATTAAATACACATAGAGAGAGTTACAACAATTAGGTATTGTGATTGAGTTAAAATCATAGTCCAAACTAAGTTAATCAACAAACAACTACTTGTTTTGTAAATAATATAATGAAGAGTATTGAAAACTTTTATTTAATACAAAAGTCTTAACCTTAAACACGTTTATGTGGTATAAAGTGCCCGAGGTGATTTTCAAAGGGCTATAAAATTAATATTAATGAACCCATCCTATTGAATTAATTAATTATGTCTACTTGTTCGTTGTAGTTTTTTCTTTAATTATTTCCAAGACTCATCAAAATTGGATGAAAATTGTGGATATTATGGCCATCGAAACGAAAACTCACCTTTAACCGGTTTATCTGGGCACTTTGTGCCCATGCCTGTTTTTCATATACATATTTCATAACGAAAAATGTTTGTAAATTATAATTATAAAGTAAAGAGTATATTGGGTTTGTGTTACGTCCATCATGGTGTTTGTCCGTCCGTCCGTCTGTCCGTCTGTATGAAATGAAATTGAAAATTCAGCGAAATGATACACTTTTTTCTATTGATTTTTGGCAAAAAACGCAGTTTAAGTGTAGGAGTTGACATGAACGGCTTCAAGGTTAGTAGAAAAATAGCTTCCCGCTTGACAATTGCAGTTTTTCGTTTGCGAAGTGCATTTGATTTGTTGAAGTCATTTCAACATTTTCCAGAAAACAGCATAAGTAAAAAAATACTAAATAGAAAAGCAATCAACCGTGATTAAAGGCGATGTAACGAAAGTGTACATTTAATTGAAAATTTCAATTGAAATTCGTAAGGAATGTGATTTTGTGCAAGTGTTATTTGTTGCTGTTAGCGTAGTGCCAAAAGGAACATTTTATGTGGGTCATATAAAATATTTTACATACTAGAAATTAAAAATTTGTATTTGGCTTATGTTTATAATTCCCTGAGTAGTACAGTCAATCTTTAATGTAGTTGGTAGGTATGACATGATAATTAAATTGTTGTTCAAATTGTTTGTTCAATTTTGTCGCTCACTTAAATAGCGCGTTGAACAGCCATTTAACCATTCAGAATCAGGTTCGGGCTACAGATAGTTTTTTTTTAAATACTGTTTTCATCTGCCTTAGGGGGTGGAGTAACAGCTTGTGTTAATCACTCCAGCCCAAAGCGCTTAATGAGCCCAAAGAACCTACGCAACAAAAAAATTAAATGCGTAAAAAATTTCGTTATTTTTAAAAGTGCTTAACTAGCAGATACTCTTGGGACAGTAACAAAAAAAAATCTTTTTGCATCAACGTAAAAAAAAGTCGTTGGTTCGAGATAGACAAATTTATGCTGTTGTTTTATTTACAAAATATTCTTTTGTTGTCTAAATAATTCTTTTAATTGAAATAAATAAATAGAAATTTTGTTAAAGAGTTTGTTTTCTGCTTAAATTAAAAATTTTCTTTGAAAACCTTGGTCAGCTTGAAATGTATTTGCCAACCTTATAATGTCCAACATGTCAATTATTGAGCGCACAGGGAATCAAAAAACAAAACAAAAAACGTAGCAACAACTGCCTTACATTATCATTAAAAAAATCAATTTGTAATTATGGGCGGCAAAAAATGCGTATATGCTTGAAAAAAGGAGAAGAACAAAATGCTAACAGAAAATGTGAAAACGAGTACACATATAAATTTGCCAGCGTAAGTGAAAAATGTGTTAAGTGCATTAAAATTAAATTTCATTTCGCAGTCTCCGCTGCAACATATGCCAATATAATCATACATATATACGCTGTACATACATATGTACGTACTGGTGTGTTCGTTTGTGCTTATCTGTGTACATGTTTGTGCTGTCAGGCAGTTGCACTTTTTGTTTTTGTTTCTGTTTGAAGCACCGACAACAACGATAACAGCAAAAATTGCCGTTAAGGCTGGCGGATTAATGCGCCAAGATTTACATGCGAAATCAGCGACAGGCGAAAGCGTGTTCAATGGGCGTTGAACTGGGGGCGTGGCTTGTCCATTGTTACACTAGCAGCATAAACATGGCCAACACTGTTGCTATTCTTCTTGTTTTAGGGAGTTACCGAAATGACCCTCAATCAGCGGAGCACTCTATGTTCTATGGACTTTCTTATCAGACGTTGATGCTGATTTTTGTTCTGTTTTGGATGGCCTTAAGGGCTTAGAAAAGATATGACGATGACAGGACTAAGTCGGAATGTACTATACTTAACTCAAACACACAGAAAAAATGATGTAATTTGATTAAAGTGAGTTGAAAATTGAAATAATTTATTCAATGTTAATTAGTTAATTAAACTAGGGATTATCTTTGAACTTCTTTGTACTGCACAAATTCACTCTCATTTTAGCAAAAGTTATAATGACAAAAAACGAATGATTTCAGACTGAGAGAGCGACAAAGCCAAAACGGGTTTAGAAAAGTTTATTGGTACAGGAAAAGGTAAAGAGTTAATGAATTGAGATTTAAAAGAATAAACGGTTTTGAATACCTTTAGAATTGAGGTGAAATAAAGGTTCGAGGTAATTGGGGTTTTTTTTTTATTACGTATTTTTATTTCATTTGCGGTTAAGGTAAGCGAAGCAAAGATTATTGAAAAATGTTGATGGGAATAGGAGAAAACGAAATCAAATTAAGATTTAGGTAAATAAAAATATTAATATTTGTGCATGTACAATTGTTTTTCATTGCAAATAAAATCAAATTAAAACATAAGCTTCAAGATAAAATCAAATTCCATTGCATACATACAATAAACCTTTTGACTCATAAATGTTAGAATGCACAAACAAAAATATTGAAAAATATCTAAATTTATTCGAGTCAGCAAATAATATTTACTCATAGGTAAACGCATTTCACCAAAACATATATGAAAAATCCAATTTCGATTTAAAAAAATCCGATTTACAAATAAAATATATGCGAAAACTGAATACACCCACCTCCGTTTGTTTGGGACTTTAAGTGCATGTGTGTGTGTGGGGGTATTTTTGGGGTATTTTGCAGTGCCTACTTTCAGGCTGGTGACTTAATTATTCACATTTTCAACTTAATTTTTGTTTTGCTGCTGCTGCTCGTTTATTTTTGCTTTTGTTTTTGTTATTGCTGTTGCTGGTCAGCACGTGCTTAAATTTGGCGCTAATTGTTGTTGTTTTTTTTTTACTTTCCGTGCCGTCGTTGTTGTTGTTGCTGTTTGTTGCCCACTTTATAATTATAGACGTCAGTCAGGCATTTAACTCGTTTGTTGTTGTTGTCCAAAAACCAACAACAGCAGCAACAAATTGTTGCCAGCCTCGTCGGGTTTCAATTTGTGTGGATCGCACGTAGAGCCCAAGCAGTAGCAGCAGCAGCAACAACAATAACAGTTATTGCCATGTATGTACATGCGTGTGTGTGTATTGTTGTTGCTTTCGCTTTCTCGTTTGTTGTTGCTGTTGGTGGACATGCGAAATAATTGCTTCATACATAATTATCGCGATGGCGACCGTCGCTTTTTCTCATTACTATTTGTTGTTTCTTTTTTTTTTGGCTGCTTATTGTTGTTAATACCAGCCTTGTTGTATGGATAGCATTTAGAACAAAAGACTCGAATGCAGAGGATTTTGCAAATATATATGCAGATAGCAGTATTAGACCTATTCTTTCTTTTTATACTCTTTCGCTGAACTCAGCTTACAAAATTGCTTTGTTCAACATAATGGCATTGTCCAGTACTTCGTCCTAAAGTGTTGTTTGTTAAAAGTAAATTTATATAATTTCGAGCTATTTTTAAAATTTGCTAAGAGCAAGCTCTTAAATCCTAATCATATTGTTTAACCATACATCATAATTAGTACGAATAATGTTTTAACCAAATGATTTTATAATAAGCTTAAATACTTCAAGCTTCATTATTTTAACACTGCCTTTATGTATTTCATCTCATTTTAAAAGCTGCTTAAAAGCTACACCATTTCAAATTATCCACTTGACTTGCGGTCCAAGCATATTGAAGAACGCCTCAGGTAATAATCAACACCTCGAATAGAACACGCTAACCCAACACACACACAATAAAGTCGAGCAAATAACAACAACTCTGTTTAATCTGTGTACTTTTTATCCTATTTTTTTTTATATTTTCGCTCTTGACTTGATTTATTTAACTTTAATGAACTGCGAGCGACAGTAAAAAAAGGAAGCGCAAGGAGCAAAACAGGTAGAAAGGTGAAATTTCAACCGCAGTAACTGACAGATGACAAACAAGTTAAGGTAACTGTAAACGAAAGCGCCCAAAAGCGAGCTTCAGTAGCTTAAATATACTCGTGTACCATATATTTTAAGCTTTGGTTCTTGCCTTCCGACATGATGATGACCTTTTGGCCAGCTGACAAGCCCACAAAGTCAACTGAAATAAACATGCAGCTAGTTTGCCAGCAAGTTGCAGGTTTGAACCAAACACGCCTTCTAGCTATTGAGAGTGAGAGCAGGAGAAATAGAGAGCAAGAGAGATAGAGGGATAGAGAGAGCGGCAGAAAGCGAGCTTGGCCATCCGGCGACTGCAACAAACTGCCGCTGAACTTAACCTCAAACCTAATAAATAGCTTAATTAGTCTTTTGTCTGTCTGTGTGTTTGTGTGTGTGTGGGTTTGTGTGTTTTTGTGTACGTTTCCATTCCATCACCATGGCTGAGTAAAATCCCGCCACATAGAACCCAGCAGCTGACCCATAGCATCATTACACATTTAAACGGTTCGCTTTTGCTTTTGCTTTTGCAAGAACGCTTCACCACCAGCCAACCTGCCCCCTATTGACCCTCCTCCCGTTTGTATACGTTGATGTGTGAAATTACCAAAAAAAAGGTAAAAAAATAAAATGCATCCAAGTTATTGGCAAGAAATGCGCATCTGGTTATGGGAAATGCTTGTAAATGTATTTTACACCCAAGCGTTTAATGACTACGTCCTTTGTTGGCAGAGAGAGAAAGAGAGAGAAATAGACAGAGAGAAGAAGAGAGAGAGAGAGAGAGAAAGAGAATCGAAGTAAGGATAAGGTAACTCGTATCAAATGAGTCATATGCTGATTTTTATTGATTTCTTAGTTAAACAAATAACTTTATTAAGTTCGTAAAGTTATTAATTCTTTTAAAATTAAGATCTTTCTAAAATGCTGCATAAGTTGTATTTGATTTTAGTGCCTTTGCAGAATATTTAATTATTTTAATTTTATAATTTTTACGTTATTTAAGTGTGACCATGCCTTATTTATAACGAATATATTGAATAGCGTTTTGGTAAATTTATGTCAACTATATGAAAGAAAGAAAAAAAAACGAAACTGTTTCAGTGTTCAAACAAACGTAATATACTACTTAACCATCAAAAGCTTAAATTCTAGACAAAAGCTATGAATGCCACATTTATATATAAAATAGCTTGCCCTCTACAATTATCCATCCAATCTACTTGTTATAATTTTTTTATTTAAGGGATCTTAAGTGAAAATATAAATTTGATAAATTCTTCTCTTGTCTTAATTTTGTATCTTGAAAAAATATTTTTAGTCAGCATGTAGTTTAAATAAAACAAACATAATTAATGATAAATTATTAATGCAATTATTTTTAATTTAAACGCTTTAACAATGTACTTTTTGAATTGCAGTTTATATTTGACTAGTGGTAGTTCCTTTGAGTTTTACCTCACCTTCATTTATTTTTGCCAGACCACAATATCTAATATTGCTGTTGTAATTTTTTGTTTCAGCCTGTCCAAATCCATTCGAGAGGCGATGCAAGCAAATGCAAATGTAATTAGTTGCATGACCGAAACCATAGAGCAATATTTATGGCACACACTGTGGCAGCAACGAGCAGCAACGAGCAGCAGCAGCAGCAGCAGTGAGAAGTGAAAGCTCTATGTACAAGTATACATACAATGTATGTATGTCATACATACATATGTAGTACATACTAGGTGCAACTGTTCTATCTGTGAGATACTTTTAATTTTTTACAATTTTTTTTTTGCGTGGAGCAGCTTTATGCCATCATATTTTTTTATATTTGTTTTCCCTGCCCGTTTAGAATATTTCGTTTTTGTTTTTTTGTATTTTATTTTGTTAATTTTTTATGGTCGCTAGGGCTGGTTGGGAATGATGTTGCGGCTTTTGGGCTTGTGTTCGTGGGTTGTTTTGGGTGGCAATTTTATGGCGGAAATGGCAACGCTTGCCACAAAATAAAAGAAAAGATATGGCCAAAACGGTGCAGCGATAAAGTAGACTAGGTCGAAATAAGGGATAAAACTGGCAAACGCTTTAATCGAGGGGTTCACTTTTACCAATCCTTCCAGCCTCCCTTCCCCCTCTGTGTTTTTTTGTTGTTTTGTAATTGCTGTGCAGTGAGATATTCTAAATTTAAAAATTTTGCCTGCCTGCAGCTGCGCGAGAATACCTTAAAAAAAAAAGACTGAAAATAAAATAGTGCACGAGCAACTTTTGCCAGTCATTGGCGATGAAAATTGAGATTTATGAGTGCACCTGCCAGGGGGTGGTGGCAAAAGTGGGGGGGGTGAGTAGTTTCAGTACAGAGCTTGTCTGCTGCTGAGAATCTTATTTCTGTTGAGTTCTTTGTTTTTGCCAAGAGCTGTTGTAACTTGGCATATTTCTCCATTACGAGCATAGCTTGCAAATTGATTTGATTTGATTCGATTTTGAATCGATAAGCTTTTTCAGCTTTATCTATCCCCGCCGTCTACCCAGCCCTCGCAATCGTTGTCTTTTTCTAACGTCTCTGGAAAAGGGCAACTGTCTAAGGCAGCAGAGAGTTTTAGTTTGTAGCTTGTATCCTGACCGCCTGATTGGCACTCACAAAGTGAATGAGTATCCCGCTATGTAAATAACTGACACATTAAGAGGGTAAAGTTGCTTCCAAACAATTGAAATACGCCAGTTAATATATTTTCGGGTGTGCCAAAATTCAATAAATTTAGAAAGGCCAAAGTAAGTTAAAACAAACAAGCAAACAATTAGGAAACTATGACATTAAAATGTTCCTTTTATCTCGACTTTGTTGAGAGAAATACAGGTAAAGTTAAATTCATACGAAAACATTCTAAAAATAGTTTTTTTTTTTTTTGATTATTTGGATTAAGCGTTGAACCGGTACATTGCAGTAGTAGTATCATAAGAACACAGGTATACTATTAATAATTGAACCTAACCTCATGCTAGTCGCTTAAGGACTTACAAATAGACTCATATTGCGAGGGGGGGTGTCCAAGTGTTTTGGAAAAACCCTTTCTTTTTAGTCGCCTTAAGGGCCTGGCGGGGAGCAAGCGTCTTGCAAGCGTGCTGTGGTGACTTCTTATTCGACCACTATATCTGCTTGTGTGCCTTCCAATCTGCTCCTCTACTGTATACAGATTCAGGTCTCGATGAAGGGTAATGCCGCGTACATAATATGATCAGTCTGTAATGGCACGCATGGCACGATTTTGCAGTACCTGTATACGGCTATAATTGGATTTTGCAGCTATTCCCCAAATCTGCACTCCGTAAAGCCTAATCGGGGCCACACAGTGCACATATACAGCTCTTTTGGCTCGGAGTGACATGGTGCTTCTTCTATTGATCAACCAACGCAGTTGCTGCATTCTTTGACCACGTCTTTTAGCCGTAGCTTTAAGGTGAGGGCCAAAAGTCAATCTTTTATCAAGAGTGATCCCAAGATACCTAGCCTGCGAAGTTTGGTCCAAAGTAACGCCTTCCAATTTATTTGTTGGGGTGTAGTCTAAAAACAGTGTTTATAAGTTAAGGGTCAATCAAAAATCAAAATTCCGAATAAAAGTCAATGCGTTTTTAATTTAATATTTCTTTTGCATTTTGTTGCTTACTGAAAGATTAATAGAAAAATTAGTTTCTTATTGAAAAGGGTCAAGGTTAGCTGTCAATAAATTATTGTTATTAAGTTTTGGGATGAATGCACTATGACCTATGAGGTTTACTCTGCCCTCTTCTTGGCCTATGGCTGTTCCATTAGACCTAGGTCCTACATGAAAGCAAGTATCCTTGATGGCTCAATGATTTCTAAGCCCCTTATTTGGATGACATGTTTTCATGGAAAACTACTTTCTTTGCTAAGGAACCGCTTAAATTAAAAAGATTTAAATCTTTTTACTTTCGATGTCGAGTGGAACCTTTCGGTTGAATTTCCTATATTTACATAAAGTTTATACGAGTACACACAAAGTGTTTACATACGTATAATACGTATACGTATAGATGTATTTGTTACAAATCCTATTTGATTTATATCAAAGCATTATTTTAGTCAGTTTGCGATCTGGAACCGACAATTTCCGCTGCCAATAATATGAGCAAACATTTTGGCAGAGTGTCAATTAATTTGCCACACAGCCGCCACTCAACAACTAAACTTGCAAAATTAAGTTGACGTTCACGTTGCCATTGCTTATACTCGCTCTCTCTCTCTTTCTCTCTCTCCTCCTGTCGCTGTTGCTGGCAACAAGAGTCGCAGGTGTCGCTGTCAGGCACAAGGGCAGACATCAAACTGGCTGCAGTTTTGGGGCAAAGAGCTTTCCGCGCCTTACATAAACAACGTCGGCGCCAGGCAGCGATTGCTATTTAGCTGATTGTGTGGTTTTGGCTTTAAACGTCTGTGCCACATCCCCTCCTCTCTCTACCTTACCCTCTCCCACCTAACACCCACCTCCCAATTGGCAGTCATTGAACAGCAGTCGCCCCAGCATCACCCCAACAACATCGCTTTGGCCATAAAGCGCATGCATTTAATTAATTGCGCCATTTTGTCTTACCCTTACAGCGGTCGCAAATGATAGGGTTGGAGGGCACTTTGAGGTGGGTGGCAAGCGTCCTTATAGTCCAAACAATTGGTCTTTTGTGGGGTTTTGCGAATCGCTTAAACTTGAATGCAAAATTTATTTAATAGCACTAATAAGTCTTGCAATATTAATATTATGCGATTCGGAAAATCAATTGCTTAAATTAAGTAAGCCTTCTTTGTCTTAAATAATTTGGAGGAAATAATATTATGAAGAGCATGCGAAAAGCGTCCTAGGCTATGCTTGAACGAGTAAAATATTTATAATTTACAAATATTTATAACGCTTTAGTAATAACAGTAAGATGGCCCCGTACAGCTCCGTAGGATACAGAGTTTACGCTGTAACGACAAGTGTTGAAAAATTACATATGGGGGATTTTTGTAAATAAATGAACACTGACACATTTCAAAAATATTCGCCGCTACTGTTAACGCCCTTATAACATACAAATGGAAATTTTATTTAAATTATCTTATTAATTAATAAATTTTCTCTTAATATTAAAAAATTGTCAATACTAAAAATCCTAAGTTCAAATCAATTTAAGTCTATAGCTATGTACGTATGTTAAATCAGTAAATACTTCAGCTTTTAAACATTTTTCGATTTAACAATAACCCCACTAACACTATACATCAAGTATAAAATTCCGGTGTTTCTAACCGATTTGGACGAAATTTTCAAAAAGAATCAATCGTTACTCATTCTTTCAACCCTCATTTTTACATTTTCCGAATTCGATATTTTTGTTACGATCACATTTATATCGGATAACCAGCAAGTTATCGATAATTTGAAGACAAATTTGTCGCTCCTGAGTGTAGGAGACCATTTTTTTATATGCAAGTTTTTCTGTAGTCTCTAGCTCGTCTGGTACAGGCCTTTAGTAATAAAAATACAGAGTGAAAAATGATTTGAGAGAGACATCTAAATCGACTGTTTGTGCTGAGAAAGAATATATATACTTTATAGCGGTCGGAGATGCTTAACAAACATGTGTCCCTATTAATTACTGCTTGCACAAAACCATTAGACCACAAGATGTTTGCCATTTTATGGGTTAAGGGTATAAAAATAACAATAACAACGTTTAGTAAGGAATATAAATAAAGATTATACAAATTCCTAATTGCAAAGCCTTAAAGAATCAATTCAAGACGCATATGAAACAAAAAGTTAGATATAATTTAAAGTTTGTGTGTCGTAAAATTTTAAGAAGACCTAAAAAAAAAATTTAAAACGGAAAAAATAGAATTGGATACAAAATATGCGGCGCACCGTTAGTCAGCGTTTGTTTTTATCGATGCCCGTGCAGGACATGGCCATTACCAGGTTGTCCACATGTTTGGCTACTGCTGCTGCTTTGTGTTTGTGTCTGGGTCTCTAGTGCTGCTGGCAACAACAACAACTACTAACGGTGCAACATGGCCAACGTGGTCGGCCCTTAATCCATTGGCCAATAGACGCCAACACGCTTCCATGGCGTCCCAAACTGACTGTCTCTCTCTCTCTCTGTCCGACTGTCTGTCTGTCTGTCTGTCCATCTGTCTGACTGTCTGTCTATCTGTCTGGCTTGTTGCTGTTGCATCCCGATATTAACATGCGGAAGCAGCAGCTGTTCAGCGCAGCCAGTTGGCTTATGCCCGACTGCCCCAACTTCAATCCCTTTCCGCCCGCACTTGCTGGCATCCTGCAAGTGATCAATGTTTGTCTATGCTCTGCGGTGCTCCAAAGTATGCAACGCGCCTGGGGCATTGGTCATTTGTACAGCAGCTAGCTCCCCATGCTACCAGCTTCACCTGCCCCATATCCCAAATTGCCTTTGTAAACATGCATAAATTGTTGCATACTTTTGGGCTGACTGCACCAAGCCGGCAGCCGCCAATGCGCGCCAGTTGCCTAGTAGTCCAGCTGCCCATTGCTTAGCTCCTGATTATGTTTGTTGAGCCCACTTGGTTTCACACCGATGCAAGAGTGGCTACTGAAGCTGCTCTATTTGCCTCTAGTGCTGCTGCTGATGCTGCTTGCAACTCGTTAAATCGCCAGTGACTAATGTATATGTGGCACTGTCACGTGTGCTTGGCTTCGAACTGACATTACAACTGGCATTCGAAGAGTAGTTTTACTTGTACTTAAACTTGTCCATCAATTTCATTCATTTCAGATGCGTTGCTCTTTTCTTGCAACTAACTAGAGTAGATCGATTAGTCATCTTTAATTTTTTTAATTTTTTAATAAACGATATATACACTTATGTGGGGGACTTTGGGTTGGATTGAAATATATTTTGATTTATTTTTGAATACACGTAAACTCTCATCTTTATTGAAGCTGTGGTCTGAATGGTTCAGAAACCCTTTTCTCAAACATAAATATAATATATATATATATATAATATATAGACGTTAGCACAAATAGTGTTTTCGATGCCTCTGCACTAAGTCTATTAAATATTAAAGATCATAGTATTAAAAAGAAACGTAAATGCGCAAAGACGTGCCTAAATAATAAACATTTAGTTTTATTTAATTACACAATAAGTATTTATATATTTACTTATATAAATAAGTATATTTTTTTGTGTGTTCCTTTTTGACATAAATAAAGTTGGATACTTTTATTTACATATATGACGATCTACAAAAATTCAATTCAATTTCATCTTCTTTGGATGATATTTTCAACTGCCGAATGTTTTATAATATTAAACTTTTTTTAATTCCGACAATTCTCGATGAATACTTTTACAATAATATTCAATACTATATAATTTAAAACATAGTTATTCTATTTTTGTTTCTTTCTTAAAGCAGCAAATTAGATGATTAATTGTTCTTTTGTAACTTTAATTTCTTTTCAATTTTATATCTTACCATATTCAAATAATTTCTTGCTCCACTTTCAATCGATAACATTTTATACACTTTATGCCAATTCTCTTCTTCTCGTTTTTGTATTCGCATTCCAGGTTCCTATGTTTTTTTTTTTTTTTTACCGGCTATGTTTTCACACACAGCAGGTTCTCGCTATAATTTTCTTACACCTTACACCTGCTCGTTTCACGGCATTCTGTCGTGTCCTTTTCCTATAATATTTCCGTTACTCGCTTCCGGCAGCTACTGCTCTTTGAGGCGGCGGCTTTTATTGCTGCTGTGACTAGGTGTTTTTTCATTTAATCTTATAAATATCCCTGATTCTTGATGAGTCGTAATAGATTTCTTCATCTATGAAAAACCTACTTAGAATGAGATTGGATTTCTTGAACAGATTTGATGTATGTTTCAGACTGTGAGACCTTATTCTTACGGCAGACTGTTTTCAATTGGTAACTTAACATTAATTGCGCTTTACTTGAACTCAAAACAAAAATCAAAGCAAAAATAAACAAATAATTTAAACACATGAACGAACCTTTAAACAAAAAACTAATCGCATTTGTTTTTTAATAGTTTTTTATTTTCCTACGAGTAGCATGTTAAGCACACTATACTTTTAACTTTACTCTGTCCAAACTGCAAAAGTATGTAATTTTCAGCTTGACTCTGATAATTTTTTGTGCTTTGTACTTGCCATCTTTGAGTGGATGGTGGCTGAATGGTGTCAGTTAGTAAGTACGTGTTGTACAAATGCACACGGTTTGCACTAAATTTCTGAATAATATTGCGCAGCAAACAAAAAACGAAAAATTTGCCTGATAAGCGCTTTTCATAGCTGGGCACAACCCATACAACGGCATTGCCAATAAAAGAAACGCACTGTTCCAGAATTTCGCCCAACAACCCAGACATTTTATTGGCCTGGCCAAGACGAGGGAACGCGCTGCTGTGGCATGCTGCGCCCACTGCGTGGCATGCAATAAAAATAATAACACCACCTACACCATGCCCGCTTCCACAACTTGGCGCACAGCGTTCGCGTCTGCATTTGAAGTTTAAGTGTGGAGCAATTAAAGAAACCAAAAACCCAACCGAGGCAAAAAGGAAAAAAAAGAGCCACACAAAAAACGACAGAGTCTTCTTTCAACTGCATTTTAAAGGCAATTGCGGTGCCCATTGAAATTAAAACTCAACTCAACTCAATTCCGATTCTCGAAAAGTTGCCAGCGCTGACGCCTGATTTCTTTCTATATAATAATTGCATACTTTGCGGGGAGCGCTGCAAATTGAATAGCTCGTAGAGGAATAAGGGGAAGCGAGAGCAGCCGCAGACAGCAGCCAATATTTACACTTAAAGTTTGCGTGTTAAGTGGATAAATTAATTGGTTGGAATTGTTTCATTCAGTCTTAAGATTCTTTGCCAGGGCTGCTCAGTGCACAAACTGTAAACGGGTAAAGAATAATAAATAAAATGTTAAAAAAGGATTTGCCAAATAAAACAAAACAAAACAACACGTTTAAAATTCAATTTTTCTTGATATAAAAAAATCAACTAATAAAGGATCTTAATTGATTCAAATATTATAAAGTTGTTCAATTATTTTGTTGTTATTAGTAGAGTTAAATAGTTTTACCAATCTGTGTTTTATTTGCACTCATGAAATAAAATGGCTAATCGGCAAAAAATCAAAAATGAAACTCAAAGTCAAACTGCTCGTTTATAAGGCTATTCTGAGGCCCATCTGGTCCTATGGCATCCAGTTGTGGGGTACAGCGAGGAAAAGCAACCTGATGTTGATTCAAAGATTCCAAAACAAAGCTCTCCGAATCATTTCCGGTGCGCACGTGTACCACGATAATGCCACCATACATAGCCAACTGGGCATGCCAACTGTTAATGAAATAATTAGGAAGATGAGTGCCAGCTAAACTGCTAGATTATTTAATCACCCGAACAACCTTGCCCTATCCCTTCTGGACAACAGCCTTACAACAAGAAGACTTCAGAGGACCCACCCGCTCGACCTCCCACATCTGGAAGACGATTGATCCTCCCCCACACGTGCTTTTGAAACTGATGATATCAAAATCTACATCTGCCAACTTTTTAATTATACAATTTAATTACTGCCCTTACGGGCAGATTTTAAATATAAATCAAGAGGTGAAATAAAAAAAAACTGACTTTCATATAAATAAATAAATAATTTCACTCAAATGTTTATAATTTCAAACTAACTTTTGCTTATTTATATTAAAAATTGTATATATTTAAAACAATATGCATATAATGTTGCATATTTACATTAAAACTTGTTTGCCTAAACAACTAATAAAATTAGTTATAACTTTGTGTATTTTAGGTTTGTTTATTTGGACCGAGTTTTGTGCAACGATATTAAAACAATTCCACATATTTGCCAAAAATTATTTGACTGGTTTTTGCTATTTTTATGCAAACGCCCGTTTAGTTCATTGATAGCCTTTCAATTAATTTGTTTATTAAAACTTTTGGCTGCTTTGTAAATGAAAATGGCCAAAACACACACAAGCGCACGCAGCAGCAAAGCGTTATAGTTAGCTGAATTCGCGTTGCTTAAACAAATTGGACAATGCATTAAATCGAAATGAGGTTTTTGCACAAAATTTCATATTGTGCATACGCCACGTATGCCGAAAAATAATTAAATTTTACGCTATAATTTACATTGCGCACAAAGTTTACAAACAATTTTCCATAATTAGATTTCTGGTGCAGCTTTCTCATTTTTTTATTTTGTTTTTTGGTATGGTAGGGATGGAAATCGTAATGAGAAATTATAAACACATTGTTGATAACTTTGTTCAATGCCATAGATAAAGAAAAGCTGGTGAAAGTCCTAACATAATCCAGACAACTGCATCCCAGCAATTCTGTTGCCTGCCTGCCAGGAATAATAAAGCCGAAATTCTTGAAAAAAAGTATTCGTTCCAGCTGCATTGCCAGCGGCACAGAAAGCGACTAACAACACGGCCCATAGATAAATTGAAGGTTGGGAGGATGTTGCTGTGGAAACAGGATAAGGGATATGAGATATTCACGACGCGGCCGTAACAGCTGCTGACAGTTGCATTAACCTTAGCTGTCAGCTTAGCTAACCGGGTTCTGGGTTAGTTAGGCTGCGGATTTACTGATTTTCCTTATATTATACCCTACCATTGCCAGGTTCAGAAGTCCATTTATCTTTTAGGCTGTAGGATCATTAAATTATGAATGTTTAAAATAACAATTTAATTCTATTGTTGGGGACCCGAAAATAAGAAAGAACTTCCTTCTGTTTACATTCTAACAAGTTTTGCTTCTATTTTGTGCAAACTAGCGTCTTACTCAGAAAGTGTATGGTGAGGGAGTGACGGGAGCGTAACTTAAGTGTGACCAAGTTCATGTATTTATGAATGTTTTTAGATTTCCAACATCTTTTTTATTATATTTATAATTGACAATCTAAAAACGGATTTAGTTTTATTGAAAATGATTGATTAAAATTGTTTAAATTATTTTTCTATTAAGTAATATTTAAAATAATAATAAATTGCATAATGTCAATTATAAATTACCGTATTAAGCTAAAATCATATAAACTAGTTTTTTCTTTTAAATGTTCTCATTTACATTTATTGTTTTGTTAAAGTGCCAGTGTGTTTGTTTACATGGCTTAAAGTTTCTTCTTAAACATTATTTAAGTTTAATCTGTTACGCTTTAAGATAGTTTCGACAACATTTAAAGTGTTTAATAATTTATTTTCACAACACAAATTTTATTTGTTCGTCAATTACGTAAACTATTCTCTTTTGTAACATTATTAAAAATAGTTTCTTTTCATATTTAATGCTGTCAAACAAAACTCAAGTAAAAAGCACAGTGTCAAATGCATGTAACAAAAGTAAAGAGATGGAAGCTGTTGGTTTGGGGATTTGGGGTTGAATGTACAATGTTTTTGTATGCGAAATTGTTCGGAAATAATTTTGTTTACCTTTTATTTTGCGGTAATTGTTTGCATATGCAGCTGACAAAATTGTCCTCCAATGAATTACAAATATGTGTGTACATACACCCTCCCCCACTACGCAACCCCGTTGCCAGCAGCTAACAAAACAGCCTTAAGCTGCCAATGTTTGAACAGCTTGGAGTGGCAATGTCCATAGGCAACTGGCCTTCTGGCCAGAGACAACAAGAAGCGAAAGTGCGTGAAAACCTACGCAAAGTGCAACTAGAGGAGGGAAGAGTAAGTAGAGGAAGCGCAGAAGTTCAGCAAAAATTCCACACAGTGTAAGTCAAATGGCAATAGCGACCGCAGTTTGTTTTTAGCGCTTGCCTGCGCTTTGATAAAGTGCAGCCAAGCAGCATAAACAAAGTGGATACTCGTATGTGCACTGGCCACGCCCACTTCAGCGCCCACCTACCCATAGCTTTGCACGTTTTAAGCCGAAAAGCAGTGCTGAAGCTATTCTTTTAGGTGTGCCACACAGCTGTTGTTTCTACACTCTTGGAAAAATTTTTACAGAAACTTTTAATGTTTCCCTTAAATTTTTCTGGCTTTAGAATTAATGCCTTAGATTACGTGTCAACAACAAATATGTTTTTATTTATTTTTTTTATTTATAATGCCATGAAATTATAAAAGTTCGGGAAATCTTCTTTACAAATTAGAAATTCACCGTCTTATGTCATTTTGTGAAATTTTATTGAGTTTTTTGTTGAGTGCACTACGGCTGTAACGACTTTTTCAGGTAGTGCCTGTCAATGTGGTAGGCGTGCCACCACCACGGTGGATGTAAGAGCGGTGCGTGTTTTTGCGCTTGAAGTACTTTCGGTAGCCGTTAATTGAAATGCATGTGGTGCCGTAGCTATAGCCAAAGCCATAGCCGCGTTCAATGCCAATGCTGATGCCGCAATAGCAGCAGACACCGATGGAGACGGAGACAGAAAGGGAGAAGCAAGTGGAGACAATTGCCGCCTGCTGTGGGTCGCTGTACGACGGCCTGGGTCGACGTAAGGTGTCAGGCTAAAGGTGTTTGGCTAGTTTCTGCATTTAATATCAAAGGAGTGACATACACTTATAGAAAGGGCACACTGAGTTTTAATTTTAGATATGTCAATCTTGAAATCATTAAATGTAAGGAGAGAAGGATATCCAGAAAGAGGCTTTTCTGTAGTCAAAATGAAAATCTTTTGAGTGGATAAATAATATTGTCTTGAATGGTTATATAGTAGATTAGCTTACTCGTTCTTTAATATGTTTTTAATATATAATGTGCAATTTAATAGTGAAAAATTAATATTTAATGATAATTATTATGTTCCGTCTAGTTTGTTTAAATTTTAATAAACATAAGTAAAAGTCAGAATCAGTTCAAAGATTTTAGTTCATATAAGCTAAGCGTGTTAAAAGAACCATTAGACAATTATAAAATAAAAGCGATTAAAAAAACCAAGCAAAGTCATATTAAGATTTTTGTTTGCTTATATGTTTTTATACTCGATACCGAAGGTAAAGAGTATATTGGTTTTGTGCAATGTCCGTCATGGTGTCTGTCCGTCTGTCCGTCTGTCCGTCCGTATGGTTGCAAGTTTTTTCCACACCCTTCAAGCTAGAGACTTGAAACTTTCCAATTCTCTTTATCTATGGGATAGTAAATTAAAGTGTCAAGATGGGGGTTCTACGATAACTGGGGGGCTGGCAAATCGATAAATTCGATAGCCCAAAACCGATAAATCCACATATTTCGCACATCCTTACAGCTAGAAGTACCGAATTTGATTAAGAAGATAGCTATCTAGCAACCCCCAAAAAAAAAACATGCGGTATCTTCATTATAAACCCCCCCAATTTTTGGGGGAGGTTTGTTTCAACCCCCCCCAAAAAACTGCATCAAAATTTTGGAGCCACGCCCACCCATTCCGCCCCCAGCCCCCCGCATTTTAAAGTCAAAAAGGCTATATCTCCCACAGTTTTTGAGCTATAGCCACCAAATTTGGTGCCAAGATAGGTGATGATGACCCTCTAAAAACTGCACCAAAAGTTTGGATGCCACGCCCACCAATACTGCCCTAGCCGCCCCCATCCACCCCAACGCTTCGTCAAAAACGGGAATGCGTGTATCTTCCAGAGTTGTGGAGCTAGAGCCTCCAAATTTGGTGGGAAGATAGCTGTTAACGACCCCCAAAAAACTGCATCAAAGTTTTGGAGCCACGCCCCCATTTCGCCCCCCTTTTCCCTTTTTTTACACCAATTTTCGAGGTTAGAGTCACCAAATTTGGTATGAAGATAGCAATTGACATTCCACAAAGATCTGCATCACAAGTTTGGATGCCACGCCCACCCATACCGCCCCCAGCCCCCCTTTCCCCACTTTTTTACAAACTTCGAGCTAGATTCACCAAATTTGGTATGAAGATAGCAATTGACATTTAACAAAGATCTGCAACAAAAATTTTGATGCCACGCCCACCCATACCGCCCCCAGCCCCCCTTTCCCTACATTTTACAAACTTTGAGCTAGAGTCACCAAATTCGGAAGGAATATAGCTGGTGGCATCCCCATCTGCATCGGAGAATCTTTAAGGCAGCGTACACCCCTGCCGCATCCGTACCCCTTTGCAATCAGGCCTCTTTTTACCGGTTTAAATACTGGTATCGAGTATGCCGCAGTCGGTTGCGTCCGACTGCAACGTTTCCACTTGTTTTTTTTTAACTTTAAGTTTAGAATGCTTTAAAACCTTGGTTCGGATTCGAGTTCAAGTATAAACGGCTTTCAGGCAATAAAAAAATGTTGGTCTGTGATATCCTCACAGTAGAACGTTTAAAAAGTCCGTAGATCTAATTGCCTTTTAAGAGCCGATACATTTTAATAATTGTACTAAGTTTATTGTTTGCTGTTATGGCAAACAACGAGTGATATATGGTGCATTACGATACAAGCGAAGCATAAAAGAATCAAATTTGGGTTTTCTATTGTCATTTTTTTCACAGATTGCCCTAAGCTGTTGCTATTTTTGCGACTTTTGGCTGGGCAGATACTTTCACTTAGGTTTCTGTAGACTTCATTTACTCTTTACACGCACATTTCGCTTCAGGCGACACTGTGCACGTGAGAGTTTTTGTAAGTTAGTATGCACCTGAACTATTATGTATACATACATATGCACATATGTAAGTGTATCTGTGAGCTGTGTGCTCTCAAAGTCATAACACGCACATTTCAAGAGGTTTTCTTATTTGCGTGCCAGCGGCTGTAGCAAAATTCTAATTTATTCGCAAAACTATGCAATGGTTTTTGTTCTGTTATGCCCCCGGTTATGGGCGCATCCCTGCATTAAGCGTGGGTGTGCGAGTGTGTGCGCGCGTGTGTGTGTAGAGCGTTGATTAAAACTGCGGCAAAAAGAAACGTTTAATGCATAAATAAAGGTGAATGGTTGCTTGAAGCTATGATAAGAATAAATAAAGTAAAGGTGTTGAATTTGAAATGAAAACGGAAAATAAACTCAAATTCCCCTAATGGGGAATTGAGAATCGATAAGTCCACATATTTCCCACATTCTTGCAGTTAGAATTACCAAATTTTTTAAGAAGATAGCTACTGGCGCAAACGTCTACGGCTAATTTGTAAACGGATCAGCCGTTATCCATGCTTTTTTATTCGACATAAAATGAACTGAAAGTTGCTTAATAATCTTAGCTTTGAAAGCTCATTTTTCAACACCCGTTAAGCTAAAAACTTTAAACTTTGCAAATATTTCTTTCTATGGCCCGGACCAGCAAAGTGATATTATTGGGGTTCTACGCCTACTGGGGAGCTGAGAAACGATAAATCCACATATTTCCCACATCCCTGCAGCTAGTATTACCAAATTTTTTAAGGAGATTGCTACTGGCGCAAACGTCTACATCTTACACAGTTTTTGAGCAAGAGCCACCAAATTTGGTGTCAAGATAGGTGATGACGTTCCCCGAAAAACTGCATTGGATGCCACTACCTCCCACACCGCCCTAGCCGCCCCAGCCGGGCAATCACCAAATTTGTTAGCAATATTGCTGGTGGCATCCCCATTTGCGTCAGACAATCTCTGAAGGCTGTGATTATCTCTGCTGCATCCGTACCCCCTTGCAATCAGGTCTGTTTTTACGCGTTTTTAAAAAGGTATCGAGTATACCGCAGTCAGTTGCGTCCGACTGCAACGTTTTAACTTGTTTTTAATTGTTCTTATAGTAGTCTCGTTAAATAAAAAGCTCAAAAAGTGAATTTTTTCATATTGATAAACCGCGTTATTTAAAAACAAAAAATATTATTGAATAGAGAAAAAAAAAAAAATTCTTGTAAAAAAGTGAATTTATTCTTGTTGACCGTTTTATTTAAAAATGTTCATTTTCTTTTTTTTTTCTTCCAATTTTAAGTAATTTTTGTTGATTGAAAAACTTAACAACATTATTAAAATTTGTTTTGTTACTCTTCAAGTTAATTGGATTTCCTGACAATCTTTTGGATTTATAATTTTACTGTTTTGTTAAATAAAAGCCTAAAAAGTACTTCAGTGTCTTTTTCATTTTGGCCACATACTCATCTCCAAAAATAATTCATAAATACTACTCAAGCAATGTACATGCCAAAACCGATACTTGTTCTCTAAAGAAATGTGCACTAAGCCACTTGAATATGCTTTTTGCCAAATGGAAACGGCAGGGAAAATGGGAACAGAGGCGGATGCGTTGGCGGAGGCAGGGTTGAAGGTAAAGCATATTGTTAAGACACAAACATTGTCTGTGGAACTATGTCTATGACTTGATAATACTTACGGGTGCTTAATGCCTGGACTTACAATGGCAAAAATGCCTATCTAGCCAAGCATCTAGTCAACATCATTTGGATTATGGCGTCAGCAGCTCAAAAGAAAAAACATTTTGCAAAGACTTAAAAACTTTATTTTGTTGTTGCTGTTGTACTGAAAGCCAAAAGCCAACGATGCTCGGGCAATACAATCAATGGCTTAAACTTTGAGCCCAATGCTTCAAGCATGGCCAGAGGAGCAAGTTGGAAGAGTGAAGAGAGTATGGCTGGTTTTGCAAAAAAGTCAAATGTCTAACAACTTGTCATACAAGGCGATCGAACTCACAAAAACACACACAAACACGCAGACCAGATTTTCATAACAATTTTTGCTGTTGCTGCAACCTGACAACAAGTGTAGGCAAACCTGCAGAGTAGATATGGGTTTGGGTGGGAAGTGGAAATGGAAATGGGGGGTGTTTTCAAAGTAAACAGCATAGAGCCTAACTGAAATGCATGCAAAAGTGGCGTTTGAACGGTGTGTTTTCGTTCTGTGTGGATGCGTGTGCTGCTGTTTCAATTTAGCTGCCAACAAATTGATAAAAATTCAATAAAATAAAATATATGTAGGAATATCCAGCAGACGGCGTTTTGAGCAGTCAAGCACCTACGCATCTACACTACCCAGCACCCGTATTATGCTGCTGTTGCGTGTGCATACACCAGGTGGCGCCCTTGTTAGCAAATACATATAACTAGAAAGTAACGCTAGCCGGAAAGGGGCAGTCGAAGAATACATGTCCTTGTCAATTTGAACGTGAGTGAAAACCAAATTATTTGTCTTTAATAAAAGGACGCTGAAATTTTGAGTTCAATCAATTAAATAAAAAATAGTTTATTTGATTTTCACCTAGTGTAAATATACAGAAACATATATTTATTTTCTCTTATTTTAATATATATATTTGAAAAATATTTGTTTATTTTTTAAATCGAATAACATGCAGTTTTCAATCAAACTTAGCAAATTAAAACAAATTATTAAAAACTATCACAATAAAAATTCTGAGCAGTTGATTAGATTTATATGATGTTTTATTTTAAACATACAAACAGATATATATGTATATTTTATTTCTTTAAAGCATATTGCTTTCATTCTGATCAAAAAAGTTATTGCAGGGTATTCTCATAACTTTTTACCTTAGCTTATTAAAATGCACACAGCTTTGTACTTACATCGATATACCCAATTCCAGGGTATTCAAATATTAAGCTGCCATATGGTGGGTTCTGCGTTCTGGTCTCGTCTGCCTTTTAAGTAATATGAAAAAGTTGCCATGCATTTTTCATGGGCTACAAAACTCAATTGCAGCACTTGCACAACTAACAAACACACACACACACACATACTCACACATAAATATATAAACATACGTATATATAGGCATGTAATACTATGAGTATATGGAAAACATTTGCGCCTACAAGTAGGCAATAGATTTACGAGTAGAAGCAACTGCGTGTTTGTGCACATGTTGATTTTCACTCAATGCGTTAACGTTGGTGGCCTTTTGGTTTTCCTAGCATATTCACATTATTTTCTATACCCTACAAAGAGGGCATATTAAATGTACATACTTAGTTTTTGGACTGGGACCAATGAAAATAAGACTAATTTTAAATGATTCATAATAACAACAAATTATCAAATTGTTCTGAAAGCTGTAAGCAAACCGAAAAATATTCTTGATACCTTAAAAAGTGTAAATTAAATTCGTTCAAGCAACGGTTGATTATCTCAACAGTTTTGTATATTAAAACATGTCCTCAGGTTGTATATGTACCACATTGCGTATGAGTGCTGTCCCATGTTTGTGTGTGTAAATGTGCATATGAAGTAAGGTAAACATTGTTCACGATGGCAACGACGAGAGAGGAGAAGATAGAAAGTTTGGGGGTAGGGCCGAGTGGGTGATAAAGGCGGTTGCTACCCAGCTGGCGGGAACTGTGACATAGCAAAGAGCTTCAAGCTGCGTGGCATCATAATGCTAATGATATTTACTTTAAAGGGCATCAGGCAGCATAGCAGAAGCGGCAGCGCCTGCTGCCGTGAATTGAATTTACTTGATGGAAAACTCTACTTAGAAATACATTAGCCAAGTAGCGAAACTTTTTGTTGTTGTTGTTGGTCACTTGATGTATATCTGTTTCCTAGAGTTTGTCACAGTCAATTGACCAATAGGTTGGGTTAGAGCAGTAGTGAGAGGTTCGAAGAACCATCCACTCACATAGGCCATGTATTGGCCCGTTGTGGTGCCGCGTTTTGGACTAAATCCAAAAACCGTCTACCCAAAGTGTGTCACACTACTTTCGAGGGCGTGGTCCCAGCCCGAGGCTTAAATAAAAGACAGGATATTTTTCGGGCTAATATCTGCCAGTTGAGTGAGGTCCGATAAAAAGAAAGAACCAAGATAGCGATTTCTATTTTTGCAGAGTGCCGGACAGTCGCAGAAAAGGTGGGAAACCGTTTCCTCCTCCTCCTCGTCCCGACAGCTTCTGCAGAAATCGTAAGAAAGGGGCTAAAAGTCTCGCTGCGTGAGTTCCCACTAGCCAGTGCCCCGTAATGGCTCTAATCACGGAAGCACAGCCTAATCTGCTTAGGTGGATTAGGCCCGATGAGCGCTTCTTGCAGCGCGTTTGCCTAGCAATCCTACCTATGGCAGTGGTAAGCTGCCATCTCTTGTTAGCTTCGAGTTCGAAGTGCGATCGAACTCTGAGCTAACAGCTGGCCATGGGAATACCCCAGCCCTCCTTATCTGTGAGGAGAGGCATGGTAGTGCCATGCCTTGCCAGCTCGTCTGCTTTGAAATTGCCCTCGATGCCGTTATGTCCGGGCACCCAAATGAGGTATAACTCGAACTGCTCTGCCATCCCCTGTAGAGATCTGCGGCAGTTTGTGACAGATATTGAATTTGATGATATCGCCTTTAGTGATTTGATAGCCGCCTTGCTATCAGAAAATATGCAGATCCTAGCTGCGGAGCATTTAGTTTTGGAAATGCAGGAGAGTGCCTCCTGTATTGCCGCAATCTCGGCTTGAAACACACTGCAATGATCAGGAAGGCTGAAAGATTTACTGATGGGTATATCTTCGCAATAGACACCTTCCCCTACCCGGTCATCTAGCTTTGAGCCATCGGTAAAAATCTTTATTGAGTCTGTCGGCCCTGGCGTGCATGAGCACCAAGCGTCCCTTGCGGGAATGAGTGTATGGAATGATGTTTTTGGGAATTCCTGCGGACAACAATGGTCCGTGTTTGAGGGTATGAGTGAGTTTCCCACAAGAATATTAGAGTGCCCGTAAGTCTGTTCGGACCACTGCTTTGTTTCCCTATTGCGTAGAGCAGAGAGAGTTGCTACTAATTTCCCCATCATGTTTATTGGTAGAAGATTAAGTATATTGTCAAGGGCCTTAGTTGGGGTCGTTCTGAGGGCTCCGGTTGTGGTCAGTCCAGCGGCACGCTGTTCTCTGCCGAGCTTGTGGACTGATGTATTTTTAGACAGAGTTGGCCACCATACTGCACAGCGTGATGTGGGGTGCCATTCCCCGTTTCAGTTCAATGGACTTCTTGCATGTATATAATGCGACCGAGGCCTTCTTAACCCGTTCTTCAGTGAGCCCTAAGTATTTGGCAGATTTGCTGAAAGTGAGTTCCATCCCATTTAGATTTGGTGGTCTGAGGGGAGGAATCTTATACTTCCTTGTGAGGAGGACTAAATCAGTTTTTGCGGGGTTTAGCCCAAGTCCCTTTGAGTTGGCCCATGAGGACATGGTTGGAAGTGGAGCGGTCATATGCTCGCACAGACTTTGGGGGTATTTTCCCGAGAAGACTATGGCAACATCGTCCGCGTAAACGATCACCCGACAGCCCCCTCCCTCCATAGAGCGCAGCAAGCTATTAACAGCTACATTCCAAAGGAGAGGGGAGAGAACACCTCCTTGCGGGGTGCTGATCAATCAGCTCCACAGTGTGGTGCCCAACCCCCAGCTCCGACAATATCTCGGTAATCGCTCAGGGTATGACATTGTTAAAAGCGCCCTCAATGTCCAGAAAGGCTATAAGGCAGTACTCCTTGTGGTGGAGTGCCTCTTCTATTGTAGAGATAACAGCGTGAAGAGCTGTCTCAGTAGATTTACCTTTTTGGTAAGCGTGTTGAGCTTGGGAGAAATAATCGGTCGTGGTCGAGTCTCTAATATGTAGGCCCAGCACCCTTTCTAGTGTCTTGAGTAGACTTATGTTAGACTTATGGGACGAAAATACTTTGGGATCGTGTACGAGGCTTTGCCAGCCTTGGGAATGAAGACGACTTAAGATTCGAGCCATGGCTTGGGGATCGAAACTGTCGTCAGGATGTCTGAAAAGATTTTCTGTAGCCAGTTTATGGCAATATCCCCTGCATGCTGCAGTTGGGCTGGAATGATTCCGTCCGGCCCAGGGGATTTATAGGGCGAAAAACTTCGGATAGCCCATGAAAGCCCAGTGGAGTCATGCTCCTGAAATTCTTTGAAGATAGGGGGTCGTAATCCTACGACTGAGCATCCAGGAAAGTGGGTTTCCACCAATAGTTCCAGTGACTCTAAACTGGTCGTTGTCCACGAGTCATCAGGTTTTTTGTGGAAGCCGAAGGGTGCTTGTGTGCGGGAGAGAACTTTTCTGAGCCTAGCGGCTTCTGCAGTACTCTCGATTGTAGAGCAGAAATTTTGCCAAGTGTAGCGTTTAGCTTGTCTTAGTTTTTTTTTATAGGAGGTTAGACTGGCTTTATAGAGACTCCATGATTGGTCATCTCCCTGAACCTTAGGTGGGGACCACCACGGTGGTTTTGCTTTCCCTCTAGGTTTGCTCTAGGGGCATGCATTGTTTAGGGCGGACTTGCATGCCTCCGTGAGCTTGTTTGGGAGCAACTCTGTGTGCTCGGGGGAAGGAAGTCCCGCTGGGGGATTCTCTGGGATAAGTCTTGCAAGACATTCTTTGAGTATGGTCCAGTTTGTACGTTTTAAGTTTCTGCACCATTTAGGCTTAGGGATATCTAGAGAGAAAACTATGTCGATATATCTATGATCGGAGAAGAAATGCTCTTTTAGCACTCTCCATCTGATGAGTCTTTGATGAAGGGAGGCTGTGGCTAGCGTTAAGTCTAATACTTCTTCCCTATTCTTTGTAATAAAGGTTGGATCGTTTCCTATATTACAAATATTCAGACTAGTCGAGAGGATATAACTAAAGAGTAGCTCACCCCATTCATTTATATCCGTACTTCCCCACTGATGGTGGTGAGCGTTGGGGTCGCATCCTATGATGAGCTCGGTGTGAGTCGCTTCGCAGTCGGCGATTAGCACCCGTAGCAGAAGGTGGGGCATTGGCCCTTGTTGGTCGTGGGCCATGTAGGCTGAGCTGCGCCTGACTTGTCCCGACTTCAGCTCAAGGCACGCAGCAGTGTTGTCTCCATTACTGAAATTGCGGAGCAGAAAAATGTCTAGATGTTTTCTGGCTAGTACGCAGGTGCGGACTTTACTTTTTTTTCGGGCTACAATTAGCTTGTAGTCCTTAGTCCCCAGTCCAGAAATTTTGCCACCGCAAACCCAAGGTTCCTGAATGAGGACAACATCTGCTCCACATTGGCTTATGCGGAGCAGCAGAGCGGCTGCAGCCGCTTTACAGTGGTGGAGGTTGGTCTGAAGGAGCCTCAGAGACATCAACCAGGCTTCAACTCCACCACTGTCAGATTTGCCTTTTCGTCCATGTCGTCGTCGGGGCTAATCATATTAGCCATGTCTTCGGCTAGGTCGGATCCTTCCGACTGGTGGCCTGCTTGGGCTTCAGCCGTCGCGTCACTTTCGGTGAAAAGATTTGGCGTACCATGGGCTGTGGTATCGCCTGCGACGGCCTCCGGCGTTGGCTGCTCGCAAGAGGCTGCGACGCAATGCGCCACCAGTGAGTCTTCCTCAGCTGAAGGCTTGCTAGCCGCATCCGAACGGTAGACCCGTATTACTATCGGCTTGAAGCCGTAGTGGGCCGAACCATTGGATGCGATTAGGGCCTCAGCTGACTCGTCATTTAGGACTAGTATCACCTGCCGATTGTTGTCTTCTGGCGCCTCGAGCCAAGGTCGATCTTCTAGTCGTGCGTAACCAGGTCAGGGTTACTCATCTGAAGGAGTTTGAGGACCCTTTCGGGTTCCTCGGGCTTTGGGGGAAACCCAAACTCGAGCTCGTGGTCGACTGGGCACATCTTTCCAGTCAACTGCCTCTAGCTTCGCACCAGGATAAATCTATCCCAGGAGGGCAACAGCTTTTTTGTAGAGCTCTTCGAATTTTTCGTTCTCGCAGGCTATGGCTTTGATGTTGCCCTGGTGCCATCCAGCATCAGATCATCGAGGTGGCAGTCCTCCGGACAGCCGCATCAGATCGACAACCCTATCCTGCATCTCATTTTCGATGGCCCCCCACCTATTCCGCGGAATATGGCCCTCTTTGTGGCCCCTGTGGAGGACCAGTGGCTGGACGCGGGGGTGGCCTGATCCGCTTGGCTTGCGGGGCCGTCTCCTCAACGGAACGTTGGCGCTTCTGTTTGGCTTTAACAGAAGTGGCCGGGATCGCTGGCTTAAAATCCGGAAGGATTTTCTTAGCCCACTCGACCAGGTTGAAACGGTCGGGGGATGAGGGCTGGGCGGTTATGTTTTCTTGCAGAATCTCCGCCGCGCGCCTCCAGTCCTGAATGAACGGTTTATTTGCCGCTGTGTTAGCGGGCCCCAAGGCAGTTGCCTGCGTCACGGACCGGGAAGCTAGTGTTGCAGACTTATGCTGCAACCTCCGAGATCCAGGAACCGCTCCAGGTCGACGTCCGGGGTGTGAGGACGAATGGCTTGTTCGCCCTGCACCTGTGCCGCTGGCGGCGTTGCGAGCACCTGCTGGCGTACCAGGCGTCGGAAAGGGGGTGCTAGCACCTGTATGGGTGCTACCACTAGTAGAGGGATTGGCGTTTCCCACCGGTTTTTTAAGTGATCCGGACACTGGATTTTGGTTTTTAATTATTGAGCTAGTTTTAGTCCCACAAGTAGACGGGAATGGAAAGTCACCCGCGACATAGCCCGTTTGCCGCGGGAAGCCTATTTAAACTGGAGGTCGGCAGGTATCCAGAGCTCGCAAAGTAACGACCGAGCACCCGCTCGGCACAATGCTGTTCCACCTTGGACTGCGGTAATTTTATAGAGTTTTCTTCTCTCGCCCGACTACCGTTCGTCAGCACCCTTGGCAAAGACATGACCGTACTAAGGGCCTGCTTCCAGCCGCCCTCGCGTGGAGAGTAAAGTCGCACTTCCAGTTGTGCATTCAAATTGGCGGTATGAATGCGTTTCCCTGCGGCGCGCGTTCTTACCCTTGTTGCTCCAATTGGCTGACGGCCAATTGACTAATAAAAAATATTAATAAAAAGGCTTGAACCCTTTTTTGAGCATAATATAATTAGATATCTTACAACACTTAAGAAATCACTGTGCAATGCAATGAGATTAATCATCAATCAAATTAACTTGGCCATAACATTATGAGCTTTGCTTTTTCTATAATTTGTAGTTTAATAAAATGCGCTACACTTAAATATATTTACTCGTGTTTTTAAATGTTTCAATGGTGCTTAAATGACCGCCTAACATGCTTGTTAATCCACGCAATTCATATTGCAAATTAAATAGCCAAACCAAAATTTGGTCATATTTAAATAACAGATTAAAATTAAATATGCACTAAAGCAGCAAACAGTACAAGAACAAAAACATAAGCGACAACAACAACAACATCAACGCCAACCAACTGACAGCAAAAACAAATAACAATAATTGACAGCTCATTTGATTTTAATCATTTGAAAATAGTGTTTAAAAGCCATTCATGCAACACGCGCTCATTCAACTCAAACTCAGACAGCCGTGAAATATGCAATGCATTTGTGAAATGCACATTTCCATCAGTAAAAGTACAATGTACGTTTATGCTTGTGTATGTGACGGCTGTTGTTGGCATAAGCCAAAAATTAAATAGACTTATTTACGATAATCGCAATGCGTGCAGCATTTTAATCACGTTATCATAGCTTTATGTCAAACTAATGTAAAAACTACTTGACTGTGCGATACGCTGTCCGCAGATATAAAAATTTATAAATAATTCAAAAACAAGTTTCATTTAGTTTATTTTCACAGGGCAGTGTTCTTGGACCGCTGCTCTATTCGCTGTATACTCCCGATATACCCAGGCCCAACTGTCAACATATGATAGCTCCCTCTTAGGCTCTTATTGCGACCAATGCAGATGACTACCGTCGCAATCAAAATATCTTGGCATCACCCTGGACAAGCGCCATACTTTTGGGCCACAGCTCAAGGCCACGGTAAAAAAATCAGATTTGGTAGACACACAAGCAAATATTCCGAAAGATTTCTGAGACACCGCAGCCTACTGGAATAACTAAAAATAATTAGATAAAATAAATTAAAATACGCAACAAAATGCAGCCTATACTATATCAAAATTTGTTTTGAAATTTTTTTTGTAGAATCGAAAATAAAACGGTTGTGCTTGAAAGTCACCTTGGTTCTTCTTCTGGTGCTGATTCAAAAAGCAAATCAGCTACAAATTTCACTGACGGCGGCTGTCGCAATGACAAATTGTGCATTGGGGTACGCCTGCCCTCATTTCCGCATAGTAAAGAGCGCTGCCCTTACCTTGACTTCGTCTCTACGTTCCGTTAGTTAGGACTGCATTAAAATGAAGAAGGGAGCAGGAAGGCGAGTTTTTAATTTTTGGAGCAGTCCTCTAATCCTTGACAGCGACAAAAATACCATAGCAGTAGCCCTTATCGTCGTATGCCTTTAGTATATGGTTAACCACCCTGTGAACCTCTAGGTCATCCTCCGGATTACCCGACTTATGAATCATATTGATCCTTGCTAACTTCCACTGGGCAGGAAAGTGCTGGGCCCTTAGTTTAGCGTTGAAAATCAACGACACAAATCTGAAAGGGAGCTAAGGGAAGCACTAGATTATGGAGTATGGATTAGACCCGTGACGCAGGTTACTCTCTCTGGCGTGCCACTCGTAGCCTAAAGGATCAACCTTGGAAGTCTGTATCGCTTCGTTGCCCTGGAAACGGACGAAAAGTTTACGAGTCACCTTGAAGAACGCTTTACGCCGCTTGACCTAGCTAACCAGGATAATCTCGATGAGACCAACCGAGAACTTGAGACTCCACTGCAGATGTCTCTGCCCATCAACCCCACCAGAGTGAAGGAGATCAAGGTCGCGATTAAAGTCCTTCACAGATTTTACCATTCCTTCCATTTACCATGCCACCCTGGGGGCCCTGCTATGGTTGCTATCGTTTTATTTTTAAGCCCTTCACCACGACTGAGTAAGTCACATTGTGTATAATTAAACCTTGGTTTTTCTCATGCAATCTCACTTGCAATACAATGTATCGAACCAGCATCAGTGATGTGTATAAAATTTATAATATATATATTTATTTATATATATATATAATATTTATACTATAAATAAATAAAAAAGTATAGTCCTATGTGTGGGGCAAAATAATACATTTTGCACGAAGAGCAAATAGGCAAAGACGGGATATAAAACGTAAACATGTTTGCTTAAAAAATGTCTGGCATCACCTATCAAAGGGTAAAAGCTCTTGCCTTATACCTATTTTAGTAACATTTTATAACCCATTTTTAAGAGACTTATTATGAAATGATGGCAATATTTTTTTTGTTGTTAAGGTTTTTTGCAAACCTGGCAATTTTGGTCAACTCCATTTTCTATCCGCTTTTAGGGTAGAAATCAAAATGTGATTGCATATGATTACAGTGACACTTGATGCATCCTCAACGCAAGCAATTAAATCATTATTAAGCTCGAGTTCCCGTGTAAGGTCGCATTTACTAATCCATGAATTTAGCTCTCAACACTCATTGTATTGGGAGTTGATGATGATGATGATTGGGGCGTGGGCAGAACAATCGGTACAATTATCAGCGACGAGCTGACGACACTTGACGATAAAATGTCGCATACCCTCTGCCCCCAACCCAACCACCTGCCACCGACCCACAATAGGGAGAGATAAAATTTTGTTGCTTAGTGTAATGCTTAACGATTGTGTTCATTGACAGGGTAACGATTTTGTTGAGTAGGCTAATGTGCCAGCTTCGGTATCGAGTCGAATGCCTGATGGGTTTTGCGTGTGTATGTGATGTGTGTAATTCTTGTGCGTGTGTGAGTGTGTGTGAGAGAAGGAGAGTTCTGTGGCATATCATGCTTAGTGAGCAATATTCTTGATGGCGCACAGCGCACATCGAATAGTCATGAATCAAAGGCAGCAATCGGAGCCAGGTCTTCCCCCATGTGCGTGATTTGATAAGCTATTATTTTACTATCAACAACTCAACAATTGGCCAACCAAATTTGCAGGGTATGTCGTCAGTGTGTGTAGTTATTTACTTAAAGAGAATACGTAATTTTTTGTTATAAACAAATATTTCTTTATTTATTTTATTTGTAATTGTATATTTTATGTTGATGCAAACAGCGAATTTAGACCCCGAAATTATATTTATAAATTTTTTGTTTTATCCGAGGTTTAGATACAATAATTTGTGCTGGGTATTCAATATCAAAGCTGCGATCTAAAAGTTAATATGCTAAACAAAAGCACTTTAGATAGTAACTCTGCTTAGCAAATTAATATATTTTATAATCTCGCCCACCGTTTTTTTACCCAGAACCCATTAAATGGGTAATGCCGGGTCGATATAGCCATGCCCGTCTGTCCGTCCGAATGCGTGTATCTTCCAGAGTAGTGAAGCTAGAGCCACCAAATTTGGTAGGAAGATAGCTGGCAACGACCCCCAACAATCTGCATCAACGTTTTGGAGAGTCACCAAATTTGGTATGAAGATAGCAATTGACATCCCACAGAGATCTGTATCAAAAATTTGAATGCCACGCCCACGCATACCGCCCCCAGCCCCCCTTTCCCCACTTTTTACAAACTTTGAGCTAGAGTCACCAAATTTGCAACGAAGACAGCTGGTGGCATCCCTATCTGCATCGGAGAATCTTTAAGGCAGCGTACACCCCTGCCGCATCCGTACCCCTTTGCAATCAGGCCTCTTTTTACCGGTTTTAATACTGGTATCGAGTATACCGCAGTCGGTTGCGTCCGACTGCAACGTTTCCACTTGTTTATAGTTATGACTATATGTTTGGAATTTTATATGGAAGGGATATTAAATAAGTAACAAACAATTAGGTGATGCTAAAACCCAATACTTCAGTATCGTGGTCAACTAGGCATCTTAGTTGGTAGCTTTCAGCTTTCAATAGACGAACAATAGATTCAAATAGAATTTATTATATAAGATTTTTGTATCATTTAGAGTCTATAAATATGCAATCAGCATTTCCCAACGATTTAGTATTCAAAAAGTGAGAAATTAGAGAAGAGAGAAACAGAGTTGCAATCACAAATACGAGAGTGAACATGAGAACTACAATAACTTACTGTTATTGGCTTGACCAAGAAAACAGAAACAAATTTTCATAAATAACAAGTACTAAATAAAGTGCGAGAAGTACAGAGAGAGAAAGAGAGAGAGAGAGAGAGAGATAGAGAGAGAGAGAGCACAAAAGAAATGCCAAACGTGTTTGAAAAGCTTGGAATACTGTTGGTGTTGGACCATTTGGCGCAGCAGCAACAAATCAATGCAAATTTCATCTTACACGCGATTACCAACTATAAGAAATCACCGTCCCAGCTTTATTCCTGCTGGGGCTGTGGCGCGAGCTCTGGCGGCGACACAAGCAAATACGACGTGACTACAAGAATGTTGAGCCACAGCATGGATACTTTCAGCAGGAGCTATATGCGCGCATTCATGATAAATTTATCGAAGCCCGCAGTCTCATGGGACGCAAAAAAATAAATCTGCTCAAGTGCAAAGCTTCTCAGGCGTAGCATGTTTACAGAAGGCCTTGCAATGGAAGTGAAACTGGACAACAGACAACATTCGAAGCAAGCAAGAGTGACAATAGAGTAAGAAAAACCAATTTTAGGATCGCAAAGACTCAAATTCAAGATATCCTGGATACAGTTAAAACTTGAAATAAGTTTTGATAACTGCTTGCTCGATAATCATACTCTTGAAAACTATTATGTAAGATAAGAAATGAAACAAATTAAACCTAACAAGGTGAATTGGTTTAAAATTGTTGAAAAAAACTCAAGTCAACCATCTCAATAAGGATAAAAAAAAAAAAAAAAAAAGAAGTTATTATTTATTTCTGTGACCAAAAGAAGGTTTTTTATATGCATTACTATTACTGCATAAAAGGAATAACAAAATTATATTTTAATGCCTATTTGTAGTTTATAGGAAGCAAAATCAGCTTAACATCTGTCCTTGATGTGCACAGTGCTGGGTATAAAAAGTGTGAAAGCGACGCGTGCTTTAAATATACATGAAGATACCAATATGCATATCACTGTTAAAATATATGTATGTCAAACGTGCGCATTGAGCACAAGCAACTGGATATTTTTCTTATAAATATCTTATATATATGTATTTAAACATTGTTTAATACACTTAAAGGTTAATCAATCAATTCGCCAATTGTGAAATTTGATTGATGGCGCTGTCATTTTCCATTTGTGTTTAAAACATAAAATTGGCTCATCATAATCGTATATTGCTGACTGTGTGCGGTATGACGTGCAACAACTGTGTACACACACACACAGAGAGAAAACACACACCCACTTCTTGGCAATTGGAAAAGACCTTGGCCAAATATCTTTAGAATGCACTTTAACTAATGACATTTTTCCTAGCAAAATTCGTATTGTCATTTGCCGTTTAAGATGAAAGGTGAAAGTAGACAAATATTGTCAAGTGGGTTTTTGTAGAACAAACAGTGAATTTGTATAAAATATGTAATAATGGCACCAATTTTTATACTCGATACCGAAGGTAAAGAGAATATTGGTTTTGTTCAATGTCCGTCTGTCTATCTGTCCGGTCGTCCGTCTGTATGAACGCAACTTTAAAGATGAAGTGTAAAAATTTAGGTTCTACGCCCACTGGGGGGCTGGCAAATCGATAAATTCGATAGCTCAAAGTCGCTGAATCCTTATATTTCCCACACACTTTCAGCTAGAATTACCGAATTTGGATGGGAGATAGCTACTGGCGCTCCCCAAAAAACTGAATCAAAAAGTTTGGAGCCACGCACACATATTTTTCGATATAGATAATTTTATCTTCTTTTTTGCCAATTCACGAAAAGGTTGATAAAATAGAGAACTATGTCAATCACGACTTTTCGTTGCATTTAGTTTCACTCTATGTTGCTTGGGGAAAGACCGCTAACAGAAAATGCGGCTAATCAAAATAAGTTAATTTTAAACACAATTGATGTTCACTCTAACTATTAACTAAATCAGGCTTAAAATGGGTTATTGTAACATTGTATGAATGGTTCATGTATAAACTGCACAACCAAAAATAAAAACGAGGGAAAGTTATGATCTGTTGACTTCATACAAAAAGTAAAGGGCATGGGCGGAGCGGCAGGGGTGACGCTGCCTTAAAGATTCTCCGACAATAGGGATGCCACCAGCTGTCTTCGTGCAAATTGGCCTTGCCAAAGTTTGAAAAATCCAAATTTTGATGCAGATCTATCTGGAATGCAATCTATCTTCATACCAAATACCCTAAAGTTTTAAAAAAGGGGGGGGGTGGGTGGGGGTGGCATCCAAATTTGATGCAGATCTTTGTGGAATTCAATTGCTATCTTCATACCAAATTTGGACTCTAGCTCGAAGTTTTAAAATGTGAAAGGGGTGGGGGTGGTATGTGGCATCCAAATCTTTATGCAGATCTATCTGGAATGTCAATCTATCTTCAACAAATTTGGTACTCTAGCTCAAAGTTTGTAAAAGTGGAGAAAGGGGGCTGGCGTATGTGGGCGTGGCATCCAAATTTGTGATGCAGATCTTTGTGGAATGCAGTTGCTCTTCATACCAAATTTGGTGACTCTAGCTAAAATTTTGTAAAAGGTGGGGAAAGGTGGGCGAAATGGAAGGGCATGGCTCCAAAACTTGATGCAGATTTTTAGGAGTCGTTGCCAGCTATCTTCCTACCAAATTGGGGCTCTAGCTCACCTGGAAGATACACGCATTCCAGTTTTTGACGAAGCGTTGGGGTGGATGGGGGCGGCTAGGGCGGTATCGGTGGGCGTGGCATCCAAACTTTTGATGCTTTTTAGGGGTCACATCACCTATCTTGGCACCAAATTTGGTGGCCATAGCTCAAAAACTGAGGGAGATATAGGCTTTTCTGATTTCAAAATGCGGGGGCTGGGGGCGGAATGGGTGGGCGTGGCTCCAAAACTTTGATGCAGATTTTGGGGTTGTTGCCAGCTATCTTCCTACCAAATTTGGTGGCTCAGCTCCACAACTCGGAAGATACGCGCATTCCCGTTTTGACGAAGCGTTGGGGTGGATGGAGGCGGCTAGGGCGGTATCGTGGGCGTGGCATCCAAACTTTGATGCAGTTTTGGGTCATCATCACCTATCTTGGCACCAAATTTGGTGGCTATAGCTCAAAAACTGAGGAAGATATTGGCTTTTTACTTTAAAATGCGGGGGGTTGGGGGCGGAATAAAATTTGATTGTTTTTTGGGGTTGCTAGTAGCTATCTTCTTACCAAATTTGGTAGTTCTAGCTGTAAGGATGTGGAAATTTATCGGTTTTGAGTTATCGAATTTATCGATTTGCCAGCCCCCCAGTTATCGTAGAACCCCCATCTGACACTTTAATTTACTATCCCATAGATAAAAAATTGGAAAGTTTCAAGTCTCTAGCTTAAGGGTGTGGAAAAACTGCACACAACGGACGGACAGACGGACAGACACCATGACGGACATTGCACAAAACCAATATACTCTTACCTTCGGTATCGAGTATAAAACTTATGATCTGTTGACTTCATGATTTTAAGGTCACTGATTCCGAATCCGAGCTCTGTTAAGGTTTTGATTTTTTGACATTACCTCCGAAAAACGAATACAGTGAACTCTTTTTTTAAGAAATTAATCAGAGTCGCTTAAACTGGTTGTTTGAAGTTAGCGCGGTCACTGATCACGAATGTACATTTTTTAAAATGCGAAATTGGGGATCTTGATGGAATCTCCAGTCACACTATTAAGATGCATACAAACCTTACCTTACCCGCGGTAAGGACGCAAATACATGAACTTGTTAAGTCCCTGGATCACAGCTTTATTGGCGTCGTGGAAGACACATGCAGGAAATCTTCTACGATGCAGGATGACCACTGTAAATTTATCAACATATATGGATAATTGTGGATTTTTTGATTGTGGAAACAAGGTTCAAAGTAGCATACAACATCCACATCATCCAAAAACATACACAAGAGAGACATTTTTAAAGACATATATACAAGTTTAGGTTCCTCGAACAAGAACACAATTGGTTTCCTTTATTATCGTTATCATTTTGCGTATCTTATTTGTTTTCGGGGCGCAAAACAATTGTCTAAACCAAATAATGTGCTAAACAGCTTATTAAATTGGCGACAAAAGCAAACTAATTTGATAATTTACTTTAGATGGCCACAGTGGCAAAAGCAATCGCCAAGTTTTCTTGTTTGCTATTGACCACAGGCCTAGACAATTGGTTTATAGCACAAAAAGGCCAACAAAATTGAGCGCACTGAATTAGGACCACAAATTTATGTGACGGCTGAACGGTTTCACTAAGTGGAAAGTGGAATGAGAATCGAAACGAATTTTTCTCGGCCTTTGGTCACACATATGTATATATGTATATAAAAAAAAAAAAAATAAAAAAATAAATAAAATAAAAAAACAATATGTGGCCAAGATAAATGTCTTTACGTAATGCGTATGAAACAAGCTCCGTACATATTGCTATTAATAGAGTCCTTTAAATGGAAGCACATTTGTAAATGTTTGTTTGCCCTATTTTAAGGTTAACAAGGTAAAGCTTCTTACAAATATATCTTATATAAAATTCAAATTTGTTTGTGTTATGAAATTCAATTTCAATTTTCAATTTTAGCAAACAATTTAAGTGCAAAATCATTAAATCTATTTATTTTTTAGCGAATCACTTTGATTTTTAAGAGCGCAGTATTAAAAATAAATGGAATATTATATATGGATCACTAGGGAAATTAAAAACAAGCTCCTTGTTAAAAACATTAATTAAATAAATCTTTTTTAAAAGAAAAAATGTGTTTTTACCTTATTAATATTAAAACAATATTTTTAAGTTTTCTGCTTGTGTTTTGACAACGAAAAAACATAAGCGTTAAATAAGCAATAAATTTATGTAAAATAAAGTAGAGGTAGACAGGCCAAATCAAGCAACAACGCTGCCTTTTAGGCCTTTAAATAGGGCTTCAGAAATGGGCATGCAAAAAAGCGAAATGGCACATTTTAGAGTTGCGCAGCGCGTACTTTAATAAGATTTATTAAGTCATGAGAACCTTTGCTGAGGAGCAAGCCTTGCATTTACTTTGGCTCTTTGGCTGTGTCTTACCATACGGCAAATAATAGCAGCAAGCCGGCAGATGGTTGCCATGGAGGGGGGTAAAAGGGGAATGGGTTTCTGTCTGTGCTTCGTTGTAAATATTTGTAACTTAACTCTTGCCGCCTTTGTTTGCGTTTGGTGTTGTTGCCAGTTTACTTTCGTGTTTTCCTCACTTTCTCTATCTTTTTTCATTAGTGTTTATTTTGCAGCTAATAAAAAGCTGACGTTGTTGGCTGTTTAGTTCTTTGTGAATGTGTTCAGGTATTCACCAAAAAATGGCTAGGAATATTTGATTCATAAACCAAATTTAACTGCCACTTGCCAAAAATATCCTAAATAAATGCATTAAAAAAAAAAATATAAGGAAAATATCTTCGGCAGGTCTCATTGCCTACTTCTTCATACTACTTAAGATCATAATATAGATCTTGCATTTGTGTGGTGGCAATAGGAAAATAAGACTATGACCAAAAAACAACTGAGAAACTGGTTTTGCATTGAAACAGGACTTAGCCATTGGTGCTGATCATGAATATGTAGCAAAATAAACAGTTCATTTGTGTTTGTATTTTATTAAATCTAAATTAAATTAAATCTTCACTTCTTGGTGTTATTTCATATGTGCCCATATTTTCTTGAGTACGCTTGATTTTGTTGGGTATCAAATCATTGAATTTGGCAACATTTTGTTCAGCGCTTTGTTTTTGTGCGCTTGTGCATTTGCCGTAAAAAACAAATTTAATAAATATTTTTGGCTTTCAGCAGCATTTCGAGGTCGTCCCTGCAGGCGGTTCGGACCAATCCGTTAAATCGACACAAATGCGTCATAGAAAATTGATGCCCTGTCGTCTACCAATGAAACCTCTCTCCTACAAAACCCCTGAGCAACCTATACACCAGATCTCCTTGCCAACCCAGCCTACCAGCAACCCACTCGGACCCAATCCCAATCATCTTACCGTCTGGCCGCCAGCCCTGCACAGTAAATAATGTAATAATCTGGCCGGGTCGTGGTCTCCCAACGTCCCATAAACCGAAATTTATGCACAAAATTCAATTATGCTTAAAATGTGGTTAATAGGCCGACAGGCTAGCGGCAAAAATAGCCCGCTCCCTTGGGAGAGATTTCCTGCTGGAACCTATGTTTGTAGCATTCTATGTAATTCTCCCACACACATATGTGAGATTTATCAAATATTAGGCAACCTCCCCTCTTGAAATTAGACATTGTTGTGTTGTAATTTAATAACAAATTAATCTGCTGCAGCTTTGGTTGTTGTTATTTTTGTTGCCGTTTTGATGACCATGATTTTATGAATTATATGACAAAAAAAAATAACCGCATAATAACATTCAAACTCCTTTTCAAAACTTTTTATTTAAGTTTAACATTCCAGTAATATTATCAGCATAAATTTGTTATGCACTAAAAGGGATCTCTTAATGTGGTATTCTAAAGGTGACTAAGTGATTGAAGTTCACCAATATAAATAAAGTTCAAATAACAAAAGCAGAAGCATGATCACGATATTATACAAAAAGATATTGCTAACAAATTGCAAATAAAGTATATTTATCAAGGAAACTTCATTTTTAAAGAAAATATTTATAGCTTATGATAAGTAATGGGATCAATAGAGAAAATCTATTTATTTGCAGGTGTAAAATATTCGGTTGGTATTTTAAAGACTAATTTGTGCTATCACATTTTTATACTCTGATACAGATAAGTCCCTATGAACGCACGTTTCTTGGATACCTTGAAAGCTAGAAGCTTAAAGCTTTGCAAAATAAAATCAAACTTCCGTCTAACGAAGTTTTCTATGTTAGGAATTTGCTTCCAGAATCCTCCAATTCATTTCTGTCAAAATCCCATTCTACATTAAAAATTTTCTCTATATCGAAGGTGTTTCTTGTCTCCTTGAGATTCATTCCATGGCGCTACGGAACCTGGCTGGGGAATCGATAATAAGATAAGCCTACAAGTTCAATTCCGTAAAACACACATGTTTCCCACATTTTAACAGCTAAAGTCACCAAATTTGGTGAGAATATAGCTGGTGACAGAATTGGGATGCTACTCTCACCCCTGCCTACTCCAGCCTATTGGTCTTTTAAAAACGGTACTGCCTATATCTTCCACATGTTTTATGCTCAAGCTAAGAAATGTGATGGGAACTCAGCTGGAGACGTCTCACAAAGAATTGCATCAAAAAATGTTTGAGGACTACGCCCACATCTCTCTCCTTCTTACCCCCATTTTTAAACAAACTATTTACCTGTTTCTGGTATCACAGTATTTCACAGTCGGTTGCGTGCGACTGCAAAGTATTCTCCCGTTCTGCTTTTATTTTGTTAACAAAGTGCCTTGCCATTTTAGTATACATACAATATATGTTTATTTAAATATTGATACATTATGTTCACTGTATATATATATAATATACATCCCTTCTGAGCTACAAAAAGAATGAGCCAATAAAATCAGAGCATTTTCATACTTTTCGCATATACAGCTCATGAACTTATCGCTAAATTAATCCCAGATTTCCACCAAGTCTTTGTCCGCCTTAACCACTTGACATTGCGCTCCTTGAACCTCAACCTTCTGCTGTTGCTGCTGCTGCTCGTTTCCTTCTGAGGGTCCTGCGGCGATACTGATAGGGAAACAAATCCGTACACACGAGACACAAAAACAAATACAAGATATGCTTAAAGGGACGTTGTGTGTGCGCGTGTGTGTGGGGCCAAAGGCAAAACGCAGCTCACAGAACTTGCAAAATGATTTTAAATGCTATAGAAAATGGCAGAAAAACAACAAGCACAAATAGACTTTAGCTCTGACTTGATCTCGTTAAGATAAAGTCGCCGATGTCGTCTTGCAAATATTAAGTAGAGAAAAAATATAGGGTATGTGGAACAATGAACTCGTTGTCGTTGTTTTGCTTTGCACAGTGGAACTTTACAACTATATGTTGGGTTAAGTTTGGGTAATTTTTCTGGACGGATGGACATGTCTATATCAACTGGCGGTGCAGAGCAAGAATATATATGAATACTTTATGGAGTCTTTAATGCTCACTTCTATTAGTTACTTAAAAAACCGCTCAAAAGAGATTTTGCTATTAACGTTTAGACATTTATTAAAATATATAATAATTGAACATTGCAAACAACACACTTAACTAAATAAATATTCAAGCCAAATAAAACAATATGTTATCCAACTCTACTAAGTGTACAAAAGGTTGTTAATTTAAGGAAATTTGTATTCCTCAGAATCAGTATTTATTTTAATATGTTGTATTAATTTTTTTTTTATTTTCTTCTAATTTCACAATACCATTCTATTTCTTATAAGTTATTGATAATAATTATTATTAATAGGAAGTGTAGGGTCACAAAGTCGTTCTATACTTTTGTAAATTGAAGTTAATGCATACTTAAAACAAAATGGCAAACGTAGACACAGCGCCTGCAGCTTGTCTAGGCGACAGTTAAACATATACATAAATAAATACACATGTGTAGCCTTGGCTTATCACCTGTGCCCCGCGTAGCTCCTAACAGACACACAAACACACATACATATGCTGTGGCCCTTTATTATAACGACAACGTGCGTCATTTTCTTGCTTTGTGTTGCTCCTTTTTCGAGCTGTTCGCTATTCTTCTACGAAGAGGACGACTACAACTACGTTCTACAACAACAATTACGTACTACTATGAGCATAGCATTTTTTTTTAATCTACTCAAAGATATTAGTCTTTCAATGCTGGCGTCTTGTTGGGATTGTGCAGTGCCCGCTTTTCTATTTGTCACCCAGATAAGTGTTTTGTAGTTTTTCCTTTGATATGCTCAGCCAGCGAGCTGGCAAAACCAAATCCAAATCTTAACTGCAATGCGCTACGTGCCTCGTGGCACCAACAAAACCAAGCAACTGTCATCTCATGGCTGTCTATATATACACATATGTATATATGTATGCGTACTTGTGTTTGTTGATATGTTTACACAGAAAAAACTTTCGTTCTAGATTAAAGATTTTTATTCTACAATTATTCCGATTCATACTTGAAATATTAAAGTATGATTTATACTTAAGTCTTAAAGTGATTTAAGATAAAAAATCTTGGTTCAATCCAAAATATACTTGAATTAAGTATACATTTTCTTAAGAAATCTCTAAAACGGTCTTGAATATTTCTTATTTTATTTAAATGTAAAACGTTCCTGATTTAAGGATATAATTCGAAATACTTACATCAAGTACTGAGTGAACTTTAATATAACCTAACTTTAGTATAACCTCAAAAATTCTGAAATCAACTTCGAACATTCTTGATTCAAGTACGAGTCGCGTGTTCAAATTTCATCGGCTTTTCAAAAAAACTTTTGTTTTGGTCTTTAAAAACGGATTATATGTAAATATGTAGTTTACTTTTGTTCTTATTTATTTTTAAGTCATCAATTTTCATAAAAATTTCTAATAAGCTGAGTTAAATCATAAACATTAACTTCGAGCAAAATGTGTTTGGAAATGGCTCAACAGTTAAGGCACTCGAGGCAATAACAAGATATCTGAGGTTCAAGCCCCTTCACGATAAGCAAAAACAGATAAATTTATAATGGTTCTTGTTTCTAACTTCTTACATTTCTAGCTTAAGCATGAGAATGATTGTTTCAAGTTTTGTCAAACATACTTTTGATCAAGAATTCAAGTGCTTGGATTTTAAACCCGATTCAACCTTAATGTTGACGAAGTGAGAATTTCCGTTAAAAAAATTACAACCTTACGCAAACTTGTACACGGCTAGGCTGCGTTTAAGTACGGATACAAACCATTTTTTTTTTTAAATGTACAGTATCGGACAATACTAAAGCACCCCCCCCAGGGCCATTTTTTTCATTTGATGTTTTTAAAAATTTTAAAATGGTTTTTGACAAAAATTTTTTGTTTATGGATTGTATCATGCCAAAATCTTTTGTTAATTAATATTTAGGACACAAGTAAATAAAAACACTAACACAATAAAACAACAGCATCTTTTTCATAAAAAAAAAGTCAAATGAAAAAAATGGCATAGGGGGGTGCTTTAGTATTGTCCGATACTGTATGTGTGAATTTGTCAGTTCTTAAATCAAAAATTAATAATCTTAAAATTCAAGATCTAACATCTTATTTCTAAGTTCAATTCAATTTAATTTTGAGTTTGTCTTTTCTTAAATTCTAAGACTTTGCTTCTTAATTCAAGAATTAACAATCTTAAAATAAGAACTTTTCATTCTCAAAACGTAATTAATTTAAGAATGCGCGATCTAAAAAGTTAATAATGTTTTATACATGATTCAAGAATTATCGTTGTTACACGAGAAATAATACCGAAAAGTGTTGATTCAAGATGGAAAAGCTTGAATTTTTTTTTCAGTGTGCACAGTACACAAATCGTAAAATTTATTTATTAATAATATTGTATATATAGATGATAATCTTAAATCTTAATAGAATATAAAAATATAAACCGATATTACAAATGGAAGTTCGAGCTTTATTAAAAAAAAAAAAGTTTAAGATTGTCATTCTAAATAGTTTTCTCTGTAAATGTGCAGCACTTTTCCTTACAGCCCAGTTTCTAGTTTCCACTGCGCTCACTGCTGTTTGTGGCAGTTGAACCTGCAAGCTTGCTCGCCCAGCTTGAAGTCAGTTCCATTCAACTGGCAACTGTCTTTAAGTTCTTTCTATCTATCTCTGAATTCACTCCTCCACTCCTGCAACACACGTCCTGCGAGTTAAGTGAGTTGAGACGACGGCGAACAACTTCAAATCTGCAGTAATAGATATCAACAACTTTGAGCACAAGTGCGCCTCACCCCCCACCGCTTCCTTATATGTACATACTCCTTATAGTCGACTGCAACAAGGAGTTGAACCCTGCGAGTATTTTCTCTCTGGTGTGTGCGCCGCGAGCTTATACAGATTGCTCCCGTTGTTCCGCTTTTTCAGTGCGTTAAATTAAAAATGAACCTTGGCAGCTCAAATTCATGGTCATGTTCACTTTTTGCCTCAATTCTTTACTGGTCTTGGTCAGCTCAACTGGTCGCCGTTTGTCTTGTCGTTTCTTTCTTGTCTTTCATGTCGTTTCTTGTCTTGTCTTTTGTGGTAAGTAACTCACTGGCTTTTGTTAGTCACTTGATAAGATAAAGCTGAGTTTTCTATGCACACTGATTGCTGGTCTCCCTCAGAGATTTCATCAGAAACGTGTTCAGATAACAAAACGACTAAATCAAAGATTACACATATTTACTATGTGCTTACTATGCTTAAATTTATTTCATAGACTATGCCAAATCAATCAAAGTCATAATTGAACTTGAAAACTTAAGGTCCAATATATATATTGGTTTTGTGCATCATTCTGTCTGTTCGTCTGTGCTTACGCAATTTTTTCAACTCCATTGAAGGTAAAAGCTCGAAACTTTTCAAATACCTTTCTTTGTCTGGTCAGATAAAGTGTCAAAATTGAGGTGGTACGCATACTGGGAAATCGAAAAAATCGATAACTGAAAATCGATAATACCTTATGTTTCCCACCTTCTTACAGCTAGAGTTACAAAATTTGGTAAAAAGATAGATACTACCGTTTTTAAAAAAAGCACAAAACAACTTTTGATGTCACACTTACTCCTTTCGCTCCCAGACCAACCCCAAATCAAAATCGGAAATCCGCATATTTTCTATAGTTTTTAAGCTAGATCCATTAATTTGGTGGCATTAACTATTTTTGAAGGCCGTGCCAGAGTACTCCGAAGTCTGTTGAGTTCAAAAAAAAAATGTTCTTGTTTGAAACTTTTTTTTAATTTTTTGATACTTTAATAAGCAAATGACATCCAATTGGTTACTACTATCATTTGTTTTACTAAGAAGTTCATGAGATTAATTAGTAAATGAGCAACCCAGACTACAAGCTGTTCAGTATAATAATTAAATTTGAATCCCTTTCCAATGGAAATCTTAAAAAATTCATTCTTCTAGTTTAATGTACTATTAGCATGTTTTTTGTTATTTAATGGTAATTTCAATCAAATACTCAAATTTTTGATCGATGATAGACAATTTAAACAATTGTATTACATAAGAGAACTATAAAGGACAAAATAACTGAAACACAAAAACACAATTCACAAATTTTGTCGTCTTCTAAGCGATTAGTTTTACAGTCGAACTTCTAAGTATGTTACTTACTTCCCTACGACGGAACTTTCTATATAATCAATTAATTTTCAAATCTCAGTAATTTGATTCAATCAGAGAACATTTCCATACGACGCATTTTTGGTATAGTCTTATAGTCTCTAATAATAAATAATCAATCTTGGCAAGCAATAAATTTTCCCATAATAAGGTATTTATCGGTTTAACGTCATTGCCAATAAATATCAGAGATAAGGCAATCGTTTGCTAAATCTGATTAAGCTTTGATAAGTTTTGGGGTTCTCCAAGCAAGTCATTCAACATTTTTATACTCGTTACCGAAGGTAAAGAGTGTATGGTGTCTGTCCGTCTGATCGTCTGTCCGTCTGTCCGTCCGTATGGTTGCAAGTTTTTTCCACACCCTTCAAGAAAGAGACTTTAAACTTTTCAATTCTCTTTATATATGGCATAGTAAATTAAAGTGTCAAGATTGGGGCTCTACGATAACTGGGGGGCTGGAAAATCGATAAATTCGATAACACGAAACCGATATATTCACATATTTCGCACATCGTTACAGCTAGAAATACGAAATTTGGTAAGAAGATTGCTACTAGCGATTCTAAAGAACTGCATCTAAAATTTTGGTGCCACGCCCCCCACCCATTCCACCCCCAGCCCCCCGCATTTTTAAGTCAAAAAAGCCTATATCTCCCACAGTTTTTGAGCTAGAGCAACCAAATTTGGTGCCAATGTACGTGTTGATGACCCCCAAACGCCACGCTCACCAATACTGATCTAGCCACCCCCAGACGCCCCAACGTTTCGTTAAAAACGGGAATGCGTGTATCTTTCAGAGTTGTTGAGCTAGAGTCACCAAATTTGGTAAGAAGATAGCTGGCAACGACTTTAAACTAGAGACCAGGGATGTAACCGTTATCGACCTTTTGAAAAAAATCTTCTAGAACAATTATATTTTGACTTTTTTCAGTATTGGTAGAAAATAACCATTATAATTGAGATGAAAACATTTTGGTCATATTTAACCATTATTCTGACCAAAAACTTATATTGGTCATATTAAACCATTACTTTGACCAAAAAATTATATTGGTCATATTTAACCATTTACTTTGAGCACAAAATTATATTGGTCAACAAAGACCTTTATTAATTTATTTAAATTTTTTTTGGTCAGCCAAGACCTTTATATATATATTTTTTTTTGGTCTTCCTAAACAGCAACATTAATTTAAACATAATAACAAAAAAACATATGTTTGCGCTTGCAAGATCGCATGGGCGGTCACCGCCCTTTTTTTTTTCAGTTGTTAATTAATGCCAGTTTTTGGAAGTTTAGGAAGACCAAAAAAAAAATATAATATATTTATATACAATATAATTTAAAAATATGTTTTTGGTCAATAATGTAACCAATAAATAAGTTTTTGGTCAGAAAAGTTAAATAACCAAATTTTTTATAATAATGCAAAATTTTATTTTTGTTGATTTACTAGACCTTTTCGGTTCACTTCTCAAAAATAATGGTTATTTTGGTTCCCTGCTAGAGACACCAAATTTGGTATGAATATAGCAATTGGCATTCTACATAGATCTGCTGCAAAAATTTGGATGCCACGCACACCCTTACCGCCCCCAGCCCCCCTTCCACCATTTTTTTTCAAACTTTGAGCTAGAGTCACCAAATTTGGAAGGAAACCAGCTTTGTGACATCCCCATCTGCACCGGAGAATCTTTAAGGCAGCGTACACCCCTGCCGCATCCGTACCCCTCTGCAATCAGGCCTCTTTTTATCGGTTTTAACACAGGTATCGTGTATACCGCATTCGGTTGCGTCCGACTGCAACTTTTGCACTTGTTTTAATAAAAGAAAGTTGCACGCAGTTGATTACATACATATTTTGTAGACATTATTTAGTTCCAAGATTTTTTACTTAGCTTTGATATCGGCACTTATTTTAAATTTACAATAGTTGTCAGGCTGTAAATTTAATTTCAGCTGTAGTAGCAGCTGGTGAACAACATGTTTACGCGTGCTCCCACAACTTACTAATCAGTGAAAATCAGAAAGCTCTCAAATATATATATTGCCTCTTCAAGTTTTGTGCGATAGATGGTGCTTGATTTACAGCTTACTTTGGTTAGCTGATAAGATGGCGATTGGTATAACTTACATATGTATATAAAAGCAAGAAGACAGACCTTCTGTTTAGTTAAGTACATGCTAACAAAATGAACAGTTTGATTGTGAGTTTAGTTTTGGTGCTGGCCTGCATTGCCGCCTGCAAAGGATTCCCAGACTCGGGCTTTCCCTTCGGCCGCATTGTAAATGGCGAGGATACCACAATTGAGGCGCATCCCTACCAGGTGTCTATCCAAAAGACAGACGGCTCCCACTTCTGCGGTGGCAGTCTCATCAATGAAAACACAGTCGTCACTGCCGCGCATTGTCTGCAAAGGTACAAGGCATCCCAGATGCAGGTGCGCCTTGGTTCCACATCGTTAAACAAAGGCGGAGAGGTGGTCAGCGTTAAGGCCTTCAAGTTCCATGAGGACTATGACAGCAAAAGCACTAAAAACGATGTCGGCATCATCAAGCTAAGCTCCCCAGTGCGTCAATCAGCCAAGATACGTACCATCAGGCTGGCCAAGGAAAGTCCCAAGACTGGAACACCAGCTGTTGTCAGCGGCTGGGGCACCAAGTGCTACATGGTTTGCGGAACATCTGCTACGCTTCAGTATGTCGAGCTGTCTCTGCTTGATAAAGATACGTGCAGATCTGAGATATATAAATACGGCAACGACAAGATTCTGGATACTATGATCTGCGCCTATGCCGAGAAGAAGGATGCCTGCCAGGGTGACTCTGGTGGCCCATTGGTTGCTAATAATGAGCTGGTTGGTGTTGTTTCCTGGGGTAATGGTTGCGCCTGGACCAACTATCCTGGTGTCTATGCTGAAGTTGCTTCTCTTCACTCCTGGATCGAAAAAGCCGCTGCCGCGTTGTAAAGCACATTAAAAAATATATATGAAATGCAATTAAGAGATATATGCAACAAATACCAAAATTGTATTATTTTTTTTATTGTTTACACTCATATTTAAGACTTTTTCAAGTTTGTCGATGTAAACTTTTTTCAATGTCAACATCAATGATTGCGTTTTATGCTAAGTGATTTGGTAAAAATGCACATAAGATATCTACTGTATGTTTTGTATGTTTACAAATCATTAAAATAATAGCTACTGTTACTACGATTACAATCGATAACTATCGATGTGTGGATATGTCCTCTCCTTACTGATTATTTAAAACGGTGTACGAGAACTTATGTTCCCTATCTAAAACCTACAGCATTAACAGTTTCTGGTTTGATTTTAATGTACAGATTGATCATACATATTTCTTCCTATACTTTTACACGCATTCAATTTACCATTTACACTCATTTTAAACAGTAAAGGAACATACAAAAAATGTTTGTTGTGTTTTTATTCTTTCAATGTAAGGAACATCATAGTTATATTAAACGTTTTTCCTGACATAGATTGTATTTTTGTTTTCTGTAGGATCTCGTTCATTATTTATGTAAGTTTTATTATGCACAAACACACTCGAAGCAAATAGCGCAAGTTTAGCTGGTGTAACACCCAAACGGAATTTTGATTAAAAATGTTTTTAGATAAAAGATAACATTTAGTCTCTAGACTTTCCCACACACATACACACACAAACACACGCTCATGCATAGAGATATATATGTAATTGTGTTTGTTTAGATACATTCAGCTCCGGATTTGCTTTAGCAGTCTTTGTCTCCGCCCCGACTGTTTTATTGCTTGCTCGGCGCCGGTTTGTGGGCGTGGCCTGTTTGTTGTTGTTTTCTATAAAGCTGTTAAATACTTAAGTGTAATTTATGGCATGCGATATTATTCGGTTGTGTTGTCATGTTTGCTAAAAGTTTTACATATGCCCAGACCAATGTTCGAGCAAAAACTTAAACTACAACCGGAGTCGAGTCGAGTAGAGTCAAGAACTGGCAATGTTTTAGTAGTATCTGTAGCTGGCTAGATACTCTTTACTAATACAGCAAAGTCAAGCCACAAAATTTCTTATGCCAAAAGATACTCACATACATGGAATTGTTGCTGTTGTTGTCGTTGTAGTAGTAGTAGTCTCAGTGTCCCGACCCACAACCCACTCAGGCAGTTAGTCAACTTGTCGTCGACATCGTTGTTGTTGCTGTTGTCCTTTTTATCCTCATGCTCCGTCTTGTCAAAAGTAAAGTTCTAAACTCACTTCTAATAATTCTTTGCATATTTTCAGATGGTTTGAGTGGCTTGTTTTGTGGCTGAGCTGCGGGCAACATGCACATACATACAAACATGTTTGGGTATGTGTGTGTGTGTGTGTGTGTGCCTGCAACAGTCTATTAGAACTTAATAAATGAGCAAGTTATAGACAAGTTGGGCTACGTCCTGGGTGCTGTCATGTGGCAAGCTGATGGCATGATAATGTTCACAGATTGACATTAGGCCAAAAGGATTAAAAGCCATTACGACCATCTCGGGTTACTTCAACGAAAGTCCAAATAATGGTTCAATATGAAATAGGTTTACATTAAATAACCTATAGCTCGATAAAAAAGCACTTACTTTTAATAGTATTCCATACATTATATCCTATATACTATATTATTCAAGCAAGCACCATCAAAAAATGCAAAGAATTGCAAATAGTTTTTATTTTATTATATCATAAATAATTGTTTTAGCCTCATTGAATAATGTTTCTTGAACTTAATGTTGTACTTTTTTTTTTAAATATCAATTAATGTTGTTTTCATGAATTATATGTAAGTTCAGTAAAAACGCCTATAACAGTCAGCTCTCTTAACACTTCCCTTAGGCAGACATTATATCGCGACGTTTGTTTTAGGTGTATATTTTCAAATAATAAGGTGAGTGACCAAGTCCATGAGAATTTTCCCAGTCTTTTTGGTTCACAGCGAGAAACTATAATTAAAAATGTTTTTTTTTTTGAAAGTTTGACGACTGGTCATTGAATGGGGTTGGATGTGCTGTACATCCGTACATCATTCACAGACATAGGTACGAGTGTGACTGGCTGTGACGCTGTAACGGATATCCATGGAGCACATCAGATATTTCTGCTATGCCACGCGTCTGGCATATAATTTTACACTTGCCTGAACGACGACGACGACGACAGCGATTTGCGACCTGTGTTTCAGCTCTCGAGCGTTCGTTGCTTAAACAATGGAATTCATTTTGGTTGCCATGGTTTGGTCGAGGGTGAAGGGAGCTGCAATAACAACAAGTTGCAGAGGCGTGCCCCTTGCCGCTGCCATGTTGCTGGGTCAATTGCTGTCCATTTGAGCTGAACCCAAACATTCGATATTTTCATGGCATTTCGTTGTTGGTTGAAAGACAAAATATGATACTAAAACACAACGGTGTGGTGGCTGTGTCCCAAGAACCCACTTCATAGAGTTGATTACAACTTGTGTACAAAACTATAGAGCAAACAGCGGACGCTTTTGTAATAGATTTTAGCTTTTTTATCGGTTATGAAGTTCAAGCCAGGTGAAAAGTTGATAGCAGTCCGACTCAGGTTTCACAAAATAAAATAAATATATTTGAGGATTGTATAGTCAAGAAGATTGTTTGGTATTAAAATAAAGTAAGTATTTATATATAATTTTATTGCAAGCCATGTTTTTATGAAGTTAAAACCGAATGTGCATAAATTGATATCAAACAAGATCTTTTTTTCTTAATTTTTGTTGGTATGAAGTTCATACTATGAACTAAAGACTAAAATATTTCAAGCTCTTTAAAGTAAAACTTTCTTTGCCTTTCTTACAAATTCATTTTTTATGCACTGTAAACTTTCAAGTCTCTACGCATCGTCAGTATATTAAAAATAATTGAAATTTAAGCAGATCGGATGCTAATAGAACGGTACACGAAGCTGCTTATTGAAGGCACACAAAACCAAATTGGCCAACAAAGTTTTCTGCCGGGCTGTTGACTGTTTGCGAAGGGGTTTAACAAGGGTCCAGAAAGGGGACTACGAAGGCCACTGACAGGCGGCGTTGTTATAAGTGAATTTTAAGTATGGGCCTCTCCGTCTCTTACTCTTTCTTTTCTCATATGTTTATGACATAATGACAGCCGACTTTTCCGACCCACAGACCCAACATATTACACATACGCAATGCTGCCATCAATGGTGGATGATGAGGAGGACGAGGAAGAGGAACACGCTGTGTTGGTGAGAAACTGAGTTGAGGCACTTTCTGACAGTTATGACTGGGATTCAAATGTAATCAACAATTTTTAACTCGCTTTAGCATCAGCCTCACAGCTTTAACTTTGCATCTGAACAGGTTTATTATCTCAATGTGTTGGCTGTGCTGCAATCAACTGTCAGATTTTGGGTTAGTCGCATAAAAGTTCACTCACTTGCAAGGGATCAAAATCACTTGATGGCATCTTTTCTCTATCGTTTTTATTCTTTTTTCGTTCCTCCTTTATTTTCGTGCATAATATGATAATAAAAAATTTTTTTAAAAATTTTTTTTTATTTTTTAAACATAATTTTAAAACCGCCCTTCGGGTGGCAATGTTTTGGTCTGTACTAAAAAATACCCCTATGAGGTCTTGTCCCTTTCCAGTGTCTTCAGCGGCTTTGGTGTCGGCTGTCTTTTCGTCTCTATCTGCTTGCCTTATATTCCCCCATCTTCTCCATCCTCCCATATCTCTGTTGCCTACCCTTACTCTTTTTGTCTCCCTTTCGGTCTGCCCTCCGTCTCTTCTCTTTTCTGGTCTGCTTTCTTCTCCCCATTTTATATTTATCCTTTCTCATTCTCTCCTCCTCCTTTTCTTGCTTCCCTCTTCTCTTCCTTCCTCATGCTTTTCCTTCTCCTCGCTTTCTCCTTTCTCCTCCTTTGCCTCTCTCCCCTTTCTTTTTTTTTTCCTCTCTTTACCCCTTTCACGCCCCCCTCTTCTTTTTCTCCTTCCTTCCTTCTTTCATCTTCTTACATCCTTTTCTTTCTTCTTCTTTTTTTCTCACTTTTCCCTCTTCCTTTCCTCCCCTCCCCCCCTTCTTCTACTCTCCTACCTTTCCTCCCTCCCTCCACTCTTCTCTCTTTCACCTTTCATTTTTTATATCCACTTACCATAAACTATTATATCCCCCATTCATTTTTATCATCCCAAATCTTATCTTTTTCTTCTATTTTTCCTCACTTTACCTTCATTTACCTCCCTCTTTCTTCCCTTCACTTTTTCCACTTTAATTAACATTTATTTGCAAAGTCATGTTTTCTTTGCTAACACATTTCCATAATTAAACTTTAAACATGCAAACAAACATTCCAAGCAATGACAAGCCAAGTCAATTTTATGGGTAACTGTCTGTGTGTGTGTGTGTGCGTGTTTGTTTGTGAGTGTGTGTGTGTGAAAGGCATGAGTGTGCGTAAGTAAGTGGGTGGCTTCAAAAGTTAATGACAAATGTGATCGAAATTATTATTTAAGATATCAAAAAAATAATGGTTAATATAAATCTTAATAAGAACAAAACAGTACTTAATGGCTTGTGTCGCTGGGGGGGGGGAGGTAATTATTTATTAATGGTTAACTACAAACAGCCAATACAAAACCCAAGTTAATTAAATTTAAAATACAACAAAATAAATTTATTGCGTGGATTAGGAAAAAACAATAGGAATGTATGCATTCTTATTGCCACCGGTTGATGAAGCCAATGACAATAATGGCCCAATTGACCATCAAAGAAATATGACAATCAAACTTTGATTTTCAAAATATCGGTCGAGCAGTGACCCATCAAGCAAGTAATGAGCAATATGAGGCGTAATTCTACAAATTTTGTAGTACAAAATGACAAGTCTTTACATTTTGATTATTTAAAATAGAGTAAGTTTAGAAAATTTTAAAAATCCGGGTAGTTTCTTAAAAAAATTTAATACATTAATAAAACTTTTTGAAAGTAATTTCCCAAATTCTCAGACTTATGCTCACTGAGATAGTAAGCTATACGCCGGTGAGCTAACTGATTTTAGCTCTTTAAATTATCATGCAATAAAACTATGAGCAGGTGTTTTTGGAAAGACTTTTTAGAAGTCGTTTCGCACCAAATCTCAAAAACAGCTGGATGGATTCGACGCATGACATAAATAAAAAGCCACTGGCTTTACCTGATATTCCTTTTAACTTACCATTGTTATCAACCTTTTGTATATCCGATGTTTTTGAGTCGAGTTATCGTGTAATATTATTAAGAGCAGAAAACTGATATAGGAAACCTCAAAAAAGTAATATTTTTCAAGCCGCAAGATCAGCCCCCTCTTCCCACTACCATTAAATTAATGTTTATTATTGTTGTGATAAGTAAGGCATAACAATAAACTTACATAATATTATAATTTCTTGATTGTATTGAATTTTAATTTAATTTTTTAAATTTTGCAGTTATATTCATTAGTTAACTATGTATCTCATAAATATCTAAATTCATTTCTGTGACATTTGAGGAAGCTCAACTTTGAAAAACAAAAAGATATTAATTTATGTAGGGTTTAGACTACGTATTGTATTTTATTAAAGTTAGATTGAAGTTGTTCACAATGTTTTGCTTAGTGTTCTAAGTAAATTAATAGAAAATAATGTACGTCACATTATTCGCGACACTTCGGTCAAACGATCTTTCTTCTACGACGAAATGACGCTAACTCTACAAACTAATCGAAAACGATAACCTACGGTAACAACGGCGATCGCAGGGCACGGCAAGCCTACGTAACGATAATTATCTTTATGCCTTGTTCTAACAGCTGACTGACCAGGGCTACACTAACGCAACTTCGCATTCCCACATTTAATAATATATTTTACATTTTCATAAAAACGATTGCTATTTTACTTTTTCACAAGTTCTTTTTGCCAACTTTTATTTATGTCAAGTACCCCTCTTTTAATCTGCCATCATGCAAATGTGTGAGTATTTTTTGAGTTCATCAATCATATTTTTATCAATTAAGTCAAGTTATTGTTGACGTGTTGATATGAAGCAACAGCTTTTTGCTGTTTTGAATCGCAAGCCAAATAATTTAAGCTGAGAGTGAATCAACTGGCTCAACCATAAGCTTATTTAATTAATAAATACCAACACCACTTCCCATATCTCTCACACACACAGATACTCACATATGCAGCCTTTAAAACTTGTTCAAGTACATGGTTAACTTTTGAAGTGCAACCAACCACTAATTAATTACTTTTTTTTTTGTAACTTCTGAATTTAGAAAGCAGTCAACATATAAGTATACAAATAAATATATTTTGTAAAAAGCTTATTATGGGATTGCAGAAATATTGTGCAAAAATCTGTATCAGTAACGAGTTTAAACTTTAAAGTAATCTTAATGGTATAATTTATAATTTAAATGAACAGGTTCGAATTTTTCTGTCATGCTAATAAAATTAATTAGTTGTTTAAATAAAGTGACCAAAGTTTAATTATTATTACTAATTTTTGTTTTTAAATATTGTTTTTGTTTTTAATTCATAGACAACAGAAAAATTGCAATATAAGTTATTTAGCTTTAAACTTCGAAAAGTTGAGAAAAAATAAATATTAAATAAGTTTTAGGATAAGAAGTTTCAATATTAGCATTCAAAACGATGGTAAATAACAATAATAACAAAACTTAAAATTAAAAAAGAATACTCTTTTATATATCTTTTAAATACCTTTTCAATAAATACGTGTATGCAAGATTTCTTATTGTAATAAAAGTAAAATTGCCAAAAATTTATGTACAATATATATTTTCGGGGCATCTAAAGTGGTTGCCTTAAACTTATTTGGGTCATTGACTTTGGATTTGCAACGAGCTTGGCATTTGCTTTTTCAAGCAAAGGCTGGCCATAATGTCAGGCCACTCATTACTCATTTACCACAAACTTTTCTTGACTTTTCATATTTTCTAAAATGCACTGCAAACACACACACACATCTACTACTGGAGTTACATGCATACAAAGCGAACAGAGCTTTTTTCATTGTATTGATTTTGCTGAACCATTAAGAACAAATTGTGGGCAACCAAATGGGGTTGCTGGCGTTGGAAAAGTGGGGAAGTGGGTTGAGCTGAAATGCCGACCAGACAACAAATCGCCAGCTATAAATTCTGCACTTAAAAAGTTTGCACAGTTTGAGCATTTTGTGGTTGTCGTTGCTGTTGTTGTTATCTTTGGTATTGTTGTTACTGTTCTGACTTTTTGCACAATAATTTTTGGGGTAGGCTTTCAGTACGTAATCCTCAATGCCCATGCTTTCGTCTGTGCATTTTTTTTGTTGGCATTTACAATTTAGTTTTTATAATTTCTAGCATGGCTTATCTCTAGCTTCTTCGCTTGGCTTACATCCGATCCACAAGGGCGACTTGTTTGGGCGTGGCTTGTTCCTTTTACATGTGTTTTGTCTGTCCAAGTATGCCAACAAGTGGCTGTGGCAATTCAGCCAGGTTGTCTGTCCACCGATTGCTTTGAACTGTTTGTTCACTTTGCCTTTTTTGTGGTTCAAATCGAACAACTTAAAGCACTAAGAAGAAGTGTGAAAAGACTTGATTGGGGTTACTGGTTAAGATTGTTTGCAAAGCGTTTGTTTAATTGAACATATTTCGAATTTGCTGGCTTGCAAGATATTTGAGTAACAAATTGTTGTTCTACACAAATTGTAGTGTGAGTAAGATAAAGATTGTTAGTTGAAAAATACTCTTTCTTTTAATAATTGAAGCTATTGCTAAGTAGTTTTTCCAAATCAAATTAATTCCTTATATTATGACAATTTAAAGGCAACAAAAATATACTTTAAGGCTTTCAGTAAAATGTTCAAAGCGCAACAAATGAAATTTTGCCCGTAGAACGGAGAAAGTCGTTTGATATAAGCTGTTTGCGGCACAGAAAGGGCGCTACTGGAAACATGCCACAAAAGCTTGACACTAAGCAGCTGTTAGGTTGAAAAACATGTTGCATGAAAAACTATTAACTTGTTTTGCTTGCCAGTAGTTGGTTGAATGCGCTGCAATGTGTGTCATAGTTGTGAAAAATACCAACAGTCATTCTACATAGTTCCTAAAAGATTTAACAAATTAACTTAAAAACGATATTTGTTAAATTGTAGCTCTGATTTAATTCGAATGTACATATTTGGTAATAGTCATATTCCAGAATCAAATAAGATGTTTAAAATTATTTCTTTTGAACTACACCCAGAGAAAATCATTTTAAATCAAACTTTTATTCAAGAGTTTTTGGCAATAATTTTCTATAACATAATAGTGTTGTTTTTTTCAAAAATTCTAGTTCTTGCTATTTTATTTAGCTTTAAATATTTTAAGCAAGTTTTGTAAGGCACAAACAGGCATAACGTACGCTATATGAAATTACGCTTGACATACGCATGAAATTTGTTGCAGAGGGCGGAGCAGCCTCTCATAAGCAAAGTATAACGAGGCAGTTTATATGTATGCTTGTTTTTCTTAGATGGAAGTTTTCGTACCATTTTGTTACTATTCTCCTCCCACTGACTTACACCTTTCACCTCTCAACGACAACTTTGGCTTATGTTAAGTGATTTTTTGTGTAGCATACTTTCAAGCATACTGTCTGAGCCCAATTTTAAAATGCGCGGTCAAAAATTGTAGCGTATAGTGCCCCCGCTTCAGCTATCCCACTCTTTCGCTCTTCCCCACCATCATTTCCCCCACTTTCGGCTCACTGTTATGTGTTTGGCGCTAAATTGAAGTCGTTAAGCAAGGCAACCAAAAAGGATACTTAAATTGTTTTCGTATTCTGTGTATTTTTTCTTTGCTGCACTACGTGTTTTCTTTTGTGCAATTTTCTGTTCTGGTTGAATTTGTCAAATATGCATAGACCGTTCTTATATTTACATGTTTATTCACACATATTCTGAGCTTCTGGATTGAGCGGTTTTTTAATGTGAGGCAATTTATGCCTAAATCAATTTTGAAGGTAGTGAGCTCAAAATTAAATTATTGAATTAAGATTTTATTGAAATTGCTGCGTAGTAAAAACAGGGATACATTCATAGATCTAGGAATTACACTTTATTAAGAACAATGCGACTCCGAACTGACGCTCAGATACATACCGGCTCGATGCGCACTTAGCGGCTCTCGGTTGCGGACTGCTAAATGAACAAAAACAAAATATAAGAATAGCTAATGCGAATTGCCAATCTTTATAGCTAATGCATTTTTATGGGGTCACATTTCAACAGATCCTTTATTTAAGAATTTAAACATATATGCCTTAATTTATTCATGTCATTTATGTTTGTCTATATGAAATCACAAATCAATCCAATTGAGTAAATTAATATCCAAATTATCCATATCTTAATAGTTTTGTTAAGGCTTAATGGATTACATGTTTATACTTGATACCTAAGGTAAAGAGCATATTGGGTTTGTGCTATGTCCGTCATGGCGTTTGTCCGTCTGTATGTACAATTTGGTGCCAATATAGGTGATAATATTCCCCAAAAAAATTCATAAGAAATTTGGATGCCAAGCCCCCAGTGCCCCACCGCTTCGTTAAAAGCGGAAATGCGCATATCTTTCACAGAAATTGAGGTAGAGTCATAAATTTTGGTAGAAGGATATCTGGTAACATCTCACAAGATCTGCTCCAACGCCTCTTCAAAACTGGTTTTGAGCTACAGTCACTAAATTTGGTGGCAATATAGCTGGTGGAATCCCAATTTGCATCAGAAAATCTTAAAGACAGCGTACAACCCTGCCGCATCCGTACCCCTTCGCAATCATGCCTCGTTTCACCCCGTTTTAAACAGGTACCGAGTATACCGCAGTTAGTTGCGTCCTGCAGACTGCAACGTTTCCACTTGTTAAATTCCAATTATTTGAATAATCAAATTTTTTTGATATACATAAATCTTTTGTTTTTATCATTTAATCAATAAATCAATCTGTTTGCTTAAATTTCACAATTAAAGCTCTTTTTTGTGCAAATTGAATTAAAGATGTCTGGCATATTTAAAGGGTGTACTTTGAGCATAATTGATTCTATAATTTAACCTTAATATTTGGCAAAATTGGTGACTTTATGGCTTTGTTATTGCTAGTCGAGCAGCTTCCGCTCAAACTTCCGCTACAAGGGAATTCCCCTCGTCCTCTCCACCTATTAGACATTCTACCAAGCCCAGACCCTGACTGGGCAACCTGGCTATGGTTGAAGTCACCTGAAGCTCCCAGTTGCCAGGCGAGACGACTGAGTTTCATCATCATCATCATCAGCAACGCTTTCGCTTTTGTTTTTGCATTTCTCTCTGCTCGCTTTGGCTTATTAAACATTTATTGTGTTTGCTTAGTTTCCGCTACAATTTGTTTCAGGCTTCCCGTTGTATTTTGGCTTTTTTACGGCTACATCACGCTTCTCCAACCCTCCCTCTACTAACGTGTCCTGTTCACTCCCGCCTACTTATTTTAAATCCGAAACCGTTTACACATCAACAACTTGGCACTCTCTTATCTCGACTGCATTTGATGTGTCCCATGTGTGCGACGCTGACGTTGACGCAGACGGAGACGCCGTCGCCGACGCCGACGTTCCTCCCTCCATGCGCCATATCCGCTTACACAAAGGAACATGGCGGATAATAGCATATAGAATAGAAGGGTGAGATATTCAAACTGAAAGCCTGCCCAGCATCAGCGACTGAGCCCCCGACTGGGTGGAGACATTGAATTATGTGTCTATCGCACGCATTACTTAAAATGGAGAAAGCTAAGCGAAATAGTTGATGAAAGGCAAATACTCATATTAGTATACAATTTAATGATATTTAGAATTCCATTATTTTCTGACCTTTTGTCAGTTATATTATTTAGAAAATTTTCCATGCGTTATTTTTTTGGCGTAAATTTATTATAAGTAAATTTGAATAGGAAATTAAACAAATTTTAGGAATTTTTAAACCAAGCTCTCAATAAATTTTAAAATTACAATTTCTTATGTAAAGTATTAAACAATGCACTTAATATTATGAAATAACTTTTGTTGTGCTAATAAAAAATATGTACAAAATTGCACTTAAAAACTATGTTAATGCATATTACTTTTACGTGTTTTTGCATCAAGATTCTTAGCTTTAACAAAATTGCAAACTAAACTTGCTATTTCGTGACTATCATTATTAGCTTTTTTATCGAGGCTAGTTTTTCATACAGTAGTTTAGGATAACTAAATAAAGGGTAATTTAGATATTAATTATTTTAAAGTAAAGACATTAAGATACGTAACTTTATAGCCTTTATGTTAATGATGTTAATGGCATTCAAAATATCTTTTTTATTAGTTGTTTAACAAAAATAGCTTAACAACAGACGATTTTGATAATTATAAGCTGCATTCAATTGTTTATTTTGCAATAACAAATGCAAATGAAATCATGTTGAAGAAGAAGGGACAATATTCATATGCCCTTATGGCTTGCATTTTTTAAATTTTCTCTTAGTGTATCTTATTTTTGGCATTATACATGTTATTTTTCTTGTTTACTTGTCTTTTTTTATGGCTGTGTAGCACTTAATAAATTATGATGAGACAGTTGTTGGGCGTTGCTCAAGTGTTGCCAACAAGTTGTTGCTTCTGCATTCCATTGCTGTTGTTGTTTCAGGCGCCTCATTTGGTTTAAAAATGGGTGAAAAAGACAAGGCCCTCTTATCTTGGAAAAATATCAATTACAATTAAATAGATTAAACCTTATCATGCAACAACTGTCGCACAAGTGTCCTGACAGTGAAGACAACATCGAAAAGCGGCGCAGCTATGACAACAGCAAAATACAAAGAAAGCTGACATGCACACATATACTGGGAGTTACAAGGCAGCCACACAAACACACTCACACACACACCCGCACACGCACATTTATACAAGGACACCAAGGCTGAAGCAACTGTGAAAACGCTCTACAAGATTAATGAACGTACAAAAGTTTAGAGACAATGACGACGAAGACGACGATGTGGACGACAACGAGGACAACGACAACAGCAACGAAGATAACAACATGACAAGCGGCTGAGACTGGCACAAAATACAAAATAAGCACACAACAACAAGAGGAATAGTCGAACTTAAAATGCACTTTGAAACCAATGTGTACACAAGAACTTTATTTTTATCTAAGAGTTATTTTTAGGAATTTATTAATGCAATTACTATCAAGAAAAAAGTGTTTTAAGGCCGTTTGGACATAAACACTATCTAACTTAGATTAAACACTATAATGGCGGTCTTCAACGAAGTTGAATTACAAAACTATAAATCTCTTAAGACATAGCTTTAAGCATATTTTCGAATTAAAGCATTTGATATTATTACGTTTTATATATATACTTATCTTACTTTACTCGAACTGTGTGAAATAAAAGAATATGTAAATTCTTCAGATATGACAAAAATAACAGCAAACTTTTAATTTTGAACATAGTGCATTCATTTTGGAAGTGTATTTATATATGGTATATGGTGTACACTTAGGCGTGCGTTGAGTCGGTAAGTTGTGCAAATTTATTTTGGCTTAAATTTCATTTCACTAATCGAATCGATTCTTATGCGTTTTATTTGATTTCAGTCTGTCTGACTTTTCGCCTCACGCGCACAAATACTTAATTCGTTAGCATCGATGTTTACGGGCCGTTATTTATTTATTTTTTGCACTGTTGCTTTCTCTGCTTCTTTTATCGGAATGTTGAGCTGAAAGTGTTGGGATAGGTCTAAGAAAAAATCTGTGCTGTTGCATGTTCTCTTGTCGATTTATATATTTTGAATATAGCTTCAGTCAAATACAAATTCTATGCTCTGCTTTATACGTTGAAATCAAAAATCTACCAGAGACTGCAACTGTTAAAGAGTAGAGATTGAATGAGACTGACACAAATGGTTAAAGCGATTAGTATTCCTTATCAAAACAAACATTGAGGTAAATGCTACTTTAAAGTCATACTTAACCCTCAAATAACACTTTATAAATCTTTCAACTCTTCCCGCAAGCAAATCACTTTGATTCTTAGTCATTGTTCGAATTTTTTCTAAAAGCTTTTGTTTATATTGCTTCATTCTCGTTCATCGCGCTTTGCACCTATTGCTGCCTGCGCCTTCAACATTGTCAATGTCTTCGATCTAGGTTCGTTACTGTAAACTTGGGTACTCAGAGAGCTCAATCACAGTTGTTCCTTACCAATATAGCCTTTCCTTTCGCCCGTTTTTTTTTCACTTGCTTTTATGCCGTTTTGGTAATTGTTGCTTGTTGAATTCAGTTGGCAGCCAAGTACAAAGTCCAAGCACTTGTCGATTATTCATCTGGCTTCTTGTTCTCAATCTGTTTCTTTTATGTTTCGCTCCATTTTTTTCCCCAGACATTTATTATGCCACCACTTTTTTATGCAACATCCCCAAAAACAGACAAGCGAGCAGCTCGCCTAGACTCAATCGGCCTCTCTCCTTCCATTCATCCTTTAAGTAGCAGCTGCCTAGTTGACCACCCGAAACGGACAGTGAGAGCGACAAGTACAGTGAAACCTGCTGCTAAATGAAGTCTTAAGTGCTGCTGTTAGCGAGTGGATGCACTCTTGTTAAATGTAGGACAAGGACTTCCAAATGGCAGAAAGAGTGTAAACGTGTGTGTGTGTGTGAAAAAAAGAAAGAAATACATAAAACGTGAGAAGAAAAGAAAGTGCAATATTAAAAATAAGTTGAGCTTAATGGTAGGGATTCATAATACCGAAATAATAAGTAAAAAAGATAACAAATCAACAAAATAACGTTGATTATTAAAACATTTTTGGAACAATAAAAACAAATAAACTGAGCGAAAAATGAAGGAAAAAAGAAACTTATTTTAGATATTAGGAATATAAAAATCATAATTCATAATATTAAAAGCACAAGTGAAAACTTTGCAGTCGGCACAACTGACGCGGCAAGCTTCGCTCCCACCAAATTTCGTAACTCTAGTTTCAAGGCTGTGGAAGAAATAGGCATTTCCGATTATTAAAGACGGGAGACTGGGGTGGGCATGGCCTGAAAAAGTTAATGCAAATCTTTTTAAAATGTCACTAGCTATCCTTCTACCAAATTTGGTGATCCTTGATCAAAAACTGTGAGAAATATTCGCGTTCCCGCTTTTAAAAACGGTTTGCAAAGTTTCGTGTCTCTAGCTTCTACGAATGCCCAAGCACGGACAGAAACCGTGGCAGCCAATATACTCTTTATTTTCGGTATCAGAGTATAAAAGGGATTTGCTGAATACATATAATCTATCATTAGCAATACATAATTCCAAAATAATTTCTATTCAATTTTTAAACATAAATATTTCTTGATGTTTTGCTTACTTTAGATTTGTATAACCTACGATTATTTGTTATATCGATCTTAATTTTTCTTTTACTTTACTTTAATTAAATATGAACTACAAATAGAAAATTGCAGAATATTATAATGTTCTTAAAAGGACAAATAATTTTCCAATTAACGCTTCTTCAAATTCAAGTTTTATAAAACATAAGGTTGTTAAGTAATAATAAAAATATTATTTTAAGCATTGCAATCAACTCTTTGTTTAACTCTTCCTTTTTACAAACTTTTCACTTTTTTCCTTAGAAACTTAATAGTACAAATCACGTTGTCAAATTTCGAAACTTTTTTTAGACACTGTGCAATATTAGCCGGCCTCAAAGCTCGCTGAAAACTTAAACCAAACCAATGTTAGCCATTTGCCATTGCCAAAAAACGTTGCTAAAAACAACAGCAACGACTACAACTAAACAAAATCAATGACAACATCGACTGCAACCGAAGGACGTGCAAAATGGCTGAATGCCTTTGCCGGAAAGTTGTTTGGCGCACAGCAAGGACAAAATGGCAGAAGCGCCTAGCTAAAACTGGCCTAAACTGACTACTGCTACTCTGCTGCCAATGAGACTTGGTCTGAGCCTTCTCCCTTGCCACCTCCTTACCATTTGGTTTTGGCCTTTTGTTTTAGTCAGGTCGTGCGCCATTTTCCAGCAATTTTTACTTTTTAATTGACATTTGTTTGTGCTCTCTCTATTTCACTGCGTGTGTGAGTGTGTCTGTGTGTGTGTATTGTGCTAATATTCATGTGTGTATTTTCGTTGAGCACTTTACGACCGGCGGCAGACATTTTTGTAATTATAGCACAAAATTGATTTGATTTTTGATTTTAATAGCTATTGACAGTATTTTTAATGAAGCGGAGGCGGGCAGCTTCATTTAAGGCACGCCCACAGCATCGATCTATACATAAATATATACAAAATACATATACATACATAAGTATAATGTACATGTTTTTACGTGTTCGAGTGTGTTTGCACAAAATCAGCCCAAAAAGCTTAAACATTGAAATGTAATTGAAATATTTAGTAAGGGAGACATTCGTAAGTTTCGTTCTTTGCATATGTACACACATTCATATGTGTGTGTACAGTTAAAGCGTATGTGTGTGATTTTAGACAATGTTGGTTCTTGTTTTCCAGTGTACCGAGTTGCACTTTAACCACTCAAAAGCACCACAAATATGTTCATTTATAAAGAAAAAGATGGAAACCAAATTAAATGCAAATAAAAATATTATAAAAAAATTTATGTTTATAATATGTATACCAACCACACTTTGGGTCAATTCATGGTTTTTTATGTTTGATTCATTTGAAAGATAGTTGAATAAATAAATGATTTTATTTCATTAGAAAAGAATTTCTCCGAAACAGGTTATTTAACCCGCCAAAGATTTTTTTTTTTGAAAAAAATTTAATAAATTTTTTTTTTTTTACAAGACAAGTTGCTGTACCTATTGGGCAACTTAAACAAATCAGAAATAACCCAAATAATGTTCAAGTTTTAAGCGCTGTTTATAAGGACGCCATAAAGTATGCTAATTTAATTTACAATTCATTAAAACCAATTTGTTGCAGCATTTTGAAACTGCTGCGAAAATGTTATGCCAAACAGTTGTTAAATGCAACAAACTGTGCGTTTAAACACTTTACATCAGGTGCGTGTCTGAGTTGAATTTATAATGTTTTGGTTTAATTTGATTTTTAAGATCAATTTGAGGCCAGATTGACACTTTCGGATTAAGGAGTAGGAAACTGGGAGTCTGGAACTTTGGACTCTGAGACTCTTTTGTGTAATGGTTGTTGGTCTGGCATTAAATTGAAAATCGACAAATACGTCGTGTTCCAATACAAATGTGAGTGTTTATGTTGTTGTTATGTGTGTGTTAAGGTGTGTAGGTGTGTTTTTGATGGTCAAATTTTGCAACTCCTCTTCTGCCTGTTTCTGTCCCTCAAAGTAACAAGTAACCAGTAGCCAGTGCCAGTTCCCATTCACATTCCTCATGACCATTCACCATTTTCGTGCTGTTTGTGTTGTTGCTTATGTGTGCCTTCTAAATGTATGCAAGATAGCATCTGTTTTCGTCATGTTACCGACTTACACATGTAAGTCACTCATATTGCCATGTCTCGCTCACTGTCTTTCTCTCTCTCCCACTCTCTTGGGTGTGTGTGTGTGTGGTTAAGCGCCTACATTCATTACACATGTATGCGTATTAGGCGCAAATATTGGGGCTTTACTTAAACAGCATTAAGTCGAAATTAACATGTCTGAACAGGCTGCGTGCTGAGCGTCATAAAGCCCAAAAGCTTCCCACAGGCAGACACTTTGCTGCACCCAAACACACACACACACACATGCGAAAATACACTTAGAAGATGGTTTCAACTAAAACAGAATTTTATCTTTCAATTTATGTAAAATTCAATCTATCAAAACCAAATAAAAGTAAAAGCCAGCAAGCAAAATATGTTAACCAAACCTTTGTTTGAAGAAAGCAGCAAAAAATTACAGAGAATAAAAATAAAACTGCAAGCTTTGCAACAAGCAAAAAAAAAAATGACCAAAAGTCAACAATAACAACAACACTCGATAAATAAATAAAATCACAGACAAACTCAGTCACGCACACGCTCCAGCACACACACACACACAGGCACACCTCTGCCGTGTGTACTGGCATTGTGTACTAAATGTGCCAAATATAAAAATTGCAGCTCTAAAGAAGCGCGCTTTGAGTTTACATTCGTGCTCACTCGTTTTTTTGCTAAACTGCGACGTCGGCATTTGGCACTGGCAATCGAGTGCGTTTTCAAAGCTTTTTCTTTAGGGAGCTTTGAAGAGCATAAGAGAGTAGAGCAAGGATAACTCTCTCTTAAGTGGTGAATATACATTGAAGGTGTTACTCAAACACTTCTCTTGAGCGCATTTAAATACAATAGTAGCGGTAAGTCAAAATTTGTTACTCGAACCATTTCTGTGCCAAATCCCTCTTGAGTGCTAAAAATTTCGAGTTTTTTTAAAAAGAGCAGGTGAGTGAGTCATCTTGGGTATAGGTGTGGTATGCTCTTTCGAGTTAGTTCGTGAAACTCTCTTAAACTGTTGAGCAAGGGCAATTGAGTGCATAGTTTGTAGCTCAACGAGTGATGGACTTTGAAGCAGAGCAATTTTTGAAGTAAAAGAGTTTTAGAGCCCTTAATAAGTATTTAAGTACTCAAGTATTCTCGAGTGTGAATTTTGCATAGATATTATTGCATTTATGCGTTTATAACTAATATGCATATAATATATATTTTGCAATTATTGTTTAAAATTTCAATCAAATTTGTTTTAGAGTTTAATATTTCGATAAATTCTTTTCTTAAAACTTTAATGAATAAACACAATTTGCCGCTTATTTTATTTTTAATTGCGTAACTCATAAAATGTTTTTTACATCAAATTTCTTAAGCAATTTCATTATTTTAACTTATATTTATTTGTTAACATATATAAAAACGATTTAAGTCGCAAATTTGCACTTTATTCTCAATAAATTATTTTAACTTTAAGTTAGACATCCGATTTGTTTTCATATTTATATATCAGCCATTTCCACAGCAAATGCATGAGTCGAACATCATCGCAGATGAAAATTAACAGGGATCTCAGGTGATTGGCAATAAGTTGATTGGCGGCAGTTAAACACTCAACAGGATGCATTGTATAAATCAAGTTCAGTATTATTGACAGTTCGAAAAACACAAACGTTTCAAATGAGTTAACTAGCAGTACAATCAGTTGTATTTATAGGCAAATGCCTCTACTCTTAAGCACTTCTTAACCATTCAAGCAGTACGAGTAACTAATAAACTTTAACGAGCAGCTGGGTTTCAGTTGGGTCTAAATAATCTTAATAACTATTACGTCATAACGGGAAACAAAAAGCAATATGCAAGATTAAATTGTTTACAATAAAATAATATTAAAATATATATTTTTGTTAATAGTTAAGAATGAAACCAATTTCAGCCTCAATATATAAACAGCTGAACTATTTTATTATATTTAAATTAAATTTCAATTGAATTTTATTTTATAATTATAACAATATTAACTATAAGTTTGTAGTGTGCAATTGATTTAATTATTTGGATTCTCACTCTCAATCGTATATTCGCTTATTGCGATTCTGTTGCGGGCATTGTTGAAATGTCAAATGCTGCAAATTCTTGAAATGGTTGCGGTTAGTGGAAATCGCTTGATAAATTGATGCAGATAATATGTATTATCAATACATAACAAATACATTTATATATTTATATGAATTTGTAGGGTGAGAGATTGAAGATAAGGGAACAGCAACTCTGTGGAAAGTCATTAATAATTCATAAAATACATTTTACAATAAAATTCAATTGATTGTGTAAATATTTTCCTTAGCCGCAGAGTGCCAGTTCACAAAAAGCTAAAACAAGAGTGTGTATAAACGTGTGTGTGGGCAAAAAGCGAGTTATCAAACGAGAAATGAAAATGAAAATGAGAACGCCGACCCAAACCAACTTTTCATATCCTGTCCAGGCATTGATAAATGTCCTTTGGAGCGTGTGGTGTGTGTGTGTGTGTATGTTTTTGTTAGCTATGCAACAGATTAAAATCAACTGTGGTTGCAGTACACTTTAGGAATTCATAAAAAATATACTACAAACATATATGTATGTATGTATGTATACATAAGTATATTTATCGTAAGCCATGTGAAATTGATTTTGACCAAACTACTAAGACTTTTCCTTTATTTTTATATTTCTTTGTTTTAATTGTGGCTATAAATCAAAAATTCAATTGAAATGACTCTCAGTATCGAGAGTTGAAAGTATTTTTTTTCTTCTGCGCACTAAATATGTAGAATATAATTGATTATTATATGGTTTATATGAAGGTATATTTATGCATGCATTGCTTTATATGTATAGCAGCAAAAAAAATAAAACTTTATTCTCATCTACAAAATCGATTGAAGTTGCGTTGAAGTACCTTTAACCAATTTAAGATGATTTGTCAAAAAGTTTCTAAGAATTTTTTATATCTTCTCAAATTCTCGATTTCAAGTGTCAAAAGACCATAAAATGGAAAATTACTAAGTACACGCACAGTTAGCTTTTTTAAGTTGTAATAATCAATTGGAATATTAAAACTTCTTACGGCAAAATACAATTTATCCCCGTATAACTGATTGTATAAACATCTCCCACTCAATCCAAATCAAATGACCTGTGCAATTTTAATTAACCACAAAATGTTCATATATCCTATTACATACAATATATTAAGCTGCTCACACAAAAATGAAAGATATGCTGATAGCTAAATGTGCAATGTACATAAGAGAGCAACTTGTAAAAACAAACCTGGCAGCGAACAGCAGCGACAAACAACAAATAAAAACACAACAACAAACAACTGAGATTCTGAGCCTGGCTTCAGGTTAAATGTATGCAAATAAAAACAGCGTGTGAATCCTTGGGCCTGGATTTAGGATTGTGCCATTGGTGGATCACTGCCCACGCCTTCAACTTACAACTGCTACTCCCACACTCATCCCGCCCACTTTGTAGACGCCTGCAGCGCTACTTATGCCAATGTTTTGCATCCAGCTCGCTGTTGAGTATTTGGCCCGAAGTGTCTTGCACTTCATTGTTACACTTGTTACTTGGCTGCCAGCCCGAATGCCTGAAGGCCCAATGTGGTTGTTGGCCCAAGCATTTTAGATTGCCTTCTCTCCTCTGTCTCTTGCATCATCATCTAAAAAAATATGCACCGCGCCGCCAGCATTTGTTCTACCTTGCGACCAGTCGAACGAGAACGCAAAAAATTAAAGAATAACATACCCTCAAAACAAACAAAAAAATGAATAAAAAATTAAGAAGATGAGATTAAGAGAGTTCGACTTAAAGGTAACCTGTAAAAGGTTTTGAGCTTATCTAAAAGACAACAATAAATGCTAAAAGTTTTTAAACGTAAAGATAGATTTAAAAATCGATGAATGTTATCAACAAAATATTAACTTATTGTAATACACTTAAACATTTTAGTTATTCAAAAAACTAATCAAATGTCCAAAAATGGCATTCATTGGCAAGCATAAAATAAAGAACAAAATACTAATTAGATAAGTTACTAACCAGTTTACATCTGTATTTTAATGATACCCATTGCAAATAGCATTTTAATATACTATAGGGTATAAAAAGGATATAATAAAATTCCTTTTAAGTAGTTCAATCAGTATGCATGACTTATAGCCGTCGAGTTGATTTGTGTTTTCAATTTGGCTTTGCGAAATTTAATTAGCCTTAAAATACTTGATCAAAAGTTGAGGCCAGTTAATTCAAACAGTTGCCAGTGTTTTGCCAGTTATGAATTGAAAACTTTTTCGGTTCACATTATTTACTTTTGACAAAGTTTTTCGCGACCCACATTACAAGTTGTGCTGTAAAAGTTATGACATTATGAACGGGAATCGTCCCATTGAAATTGAAACGCAAGTCAAATCACCAAATCTATTAATGAGAAATTAATGAAAAGCTTAATAAAGAGATTCATAGCTTATTGACAAAAACAATTGATATTAAATGAATTATTTTCTAAGTAAAACTGGATTGGGATAATGTACTTATTAATTAATTGACTGATTGTGTTTTATCAAGTCGATACACCATAAATAACTCGCTAAGAAAAATATCTTAATGATTTAAAAATTCATCTGATATTGTAAATTATTCGTTCTAAGTATAAGTTCGATGAAATTAATTAAAATTAAAGTAAAACAACTTTATTTAAAATGAATTGATGTACAGATTATTAAAAAAAGTCATTTAATTAATTAGTTTTGTCAATGTTGTCATTTCTTTTTCTTAATCTAATTACCTGTGTTCTCAAAATAAAAACCGAAGATTGTTAAGATAAATAAACTAAAACACATTTGACTTTTTGCCATTTTTCTTTTAATCATTAATCAAGAGCTTATGATACAACTTTCCTGTGCTTCTTTTCAATGCAATTTACGCTTTTTTTTGTGGGAAACAAAAAACCAAAAGATATTTTTGTCATTTGCATAATTTTACCATAAAACAAAATCAAATAAAAAAATCTAGCAAATCCAACAAAGTAATATATATGTTGCATGTATGCATATCAACAAACACTTCATTTATCAAGGCAAATATGTTGAGCTAATGATAAATTATCTCGGCGCTAAGTTGGAGGAATGTAAGGCCGAAGGCACCTGAGGCTACTGTCCAGGCCAAAGGACCACATGTTGTATGATTGACGTGTGCGCTAAATGCCTAAAGTTGCCAGCTTTTTCTTTCTCTTTCTCTTTTTTTTTTGGCAACTATGCGAAATCACAGTACACACTATTTATAATATTTTGAACACTGAGTAAAGCTTTACAATCCCCATCTACTCCCCCCCCACCCCAAATTTTACCAGGCATCATATTAGTTATGCAGGCGGCTGCGTTGATGAGAAAATGCAAATTAGTTGGCAGACAAACTGCGAACTTTGCCACTGCCGCGCACAGAGTAAATAAATAATAATAAAATAGAAAAAAAAGCAAGAAGCGAAAACTTTAAACTTCATTGCAGTTGGCGACAAAATGGACATTTTCGGTGTGTTGCAAGTGGGTGGTGTAGGTAAGGGGATTGAGGTAGATGTTGCATCACCTGCGCTTCATCAGTGCCAGCCGAAAAGTATGCAAACATTTTTCGCACTTTATAATTAAACAACTGGCACAAAAATGGGCAACAGACAAAGACGACTTAAGGGCGCAACTTTAGACTTACCCTTCACACTCGCGCACTCGTACACTATCGCACTCTCGCACTCCCGCACAACGCTTCATCACTTTGCAACGACAAGCTTGCAACATTTGCACTGTAATGAACTTTTGCAATAAACTGCGCCGCAATTTTTCGCTGACAAAGTTTTTCCCTTTTTTGGCCATTCCCCTTGCAAGCATGCCACCCGAAACTTCTTTGACTGTATGAAGAAGTGGCGGAGTGAGAGTGGGTGTTGGAACAAACGAAGACGGCCCGGGCCGTTGCTTATTTGTTTTGTTGCATCTCTCATTTCCGGCTAGCTGCGCATTTTTATTGCACTCCAAAAGTAGATGCAAGTTCAAATGTCAAACTACTTAAAAACTTATTGTTAGCAAAAGTGCACCAACAGCAAAGCAGCTAGCAAGGCAACAACAAGTAAGCTTGTCTCCATAAACAGCTCCTCAACATATAACAGACGTACCCGGCAATACTCTCAGAATATTACAATTAAGATGCATCCCTTAGAGTAAAATATTGTTAGAAACTTCTGAAAAAAGTATTCAATTACTCAGTTGAAGGAACGAATTTTTGACATTCTTATTTTGTATCACTGCAAACAAATGAAGATTCTTTTAAAGCTACAATTAAAAATTCAACTCAATGCATTTACAGACATACTGATAAATTCGAAATGCAACTGTTGACCCACATATTCTTAATATTCAATGCATGTTTTGACATCAAAACGATACAAAAAAAGCATTTGTTTTGATTAAGTATTAGAACTTAATTTTATGGTAAGTTGCACTTTCAAACTATTTGTAAACGATAAAATTAACAAAATGAATTAATAAATTTGGTATTCTTATTTTTATTAGCAATTTAAATGTTTGAGTCTTAAATGTTAGTGTGTCAATACAAGACATAGTTTAGTGGCTTTTTTGCACTCATTGTTAACCGCTTTAAGCATCACAAACGCAACAAAAATATCATAATACCCAACATTCAAAACAACAAAAACAACAAGCACTCTCCAATGCACAAGGCAAAAAGTGCTCGCCAAGTTTTTGGCAACTAAAGTCAAACATTTTCAATAAAACTGCAAAAATTATTTCTCATTTGCAGTGGTGCTGAACCAGACTTAACCCTCCAACCCCTTTTAAAGAATTTTCATACACAACAAATTCAATGACAAGCACGAGAAGGGTGGGGGAGTGTATAGTCGAGGACAGTTTGAATAACCGCACCACGTATTACCACCTAGTACCCTCAATGCGTTGTTGTCTCTGTGCACGTTTCAAGTTTTCACTTTAACTGCAAATCAAAATATGTATTTAAATGCATTTTGGCCGCAAAACGCATCACATTTTCTCAGGTTGTATGAGAGAGCCCTCCCCCACCAAACACACACATGCATCCACCACCTCTCCAGCAAGGCACCTATTTGGTGGCACAAATACACATTGTTGACTTTGCATAATAATTGAGTTTAACTACTGCAAAACGTAAGCAAAGAAGAGGAGAAAAGGATAGCAGATGAGTTTAGCTGGTTGGCTGCGTTTTTGTTTGTGGTGAATGAAGTCAAGCCAAGAGCAGAATATGCACTTTCTATCTCGTTTACCTACGCCCTCTTTTTCCCTCTTTATTTCCCACTATACACCCTCTGCTGTGTGGTCTGCATTGGAATTTTTGGCAATTTCCACAGACTGCAGTAAAGAGATCCAAGCAACAAACACGCACACACATACTTATATAGACAGCTGCTAAACAAACTTTGGGTAGAGTCCTTACGCACCATCTACATGCTGCCACAGCCATATCAAAAGCATAACAGTGTAGTGCTGCTTTACGAAAGGTCCTGTCTAGATCCTGGACAAGTACCAGCTACAATACTTAGTTCGAAAAGACATACAAATAAGCCAACATTTCTGGTTTAGTTTTTGGTAGCATAAGGCTCTTAGTTGACAACAAGTAAAACAATAAATATGTTGACATTGCGCACTTAAAATTCTAATTACAGCAATAAAAAAATATATTGTTTCATTGGATATATATTTTAAAAACAAAGTTTACCATATCAAGAAATGATAAATAAAAGAAATTGAATTAAAATAATAGTAATAGAGCATCAATAAACAAAAACATAGATTTAAATAAAATTTATTTAATCGTATATAATCGCATAATTCGCAGATATATGCTAAGTGTCTCTGTAATATCTTTGAGTAGTTGATTTAATAATTAAGATAAAGGAGTTCAAGGTTGCGCTATGCTTAAAGCCGTCCTTGTCTGTCAAAAGAGATTTCAATTTTTCATCATGTAAAACTAGAGTGAAATATTAAGACAAGCGGTAAGCAAACACAATCTTTATTTCAATCGATAACCTTAGTTTCTTATATTTGATCAATATTCGCAGTTATTTAGAATTAAATTGACTAATGTGCGACAATTAGGTAAAACTAAGTGCACAAACTTTACATGTAGCCTGCAACCTTTGGAATAAAGTAAATGTAAATGCTCAGAGCGACCAATGCAATATAAATCAGAGTGCCCCTGTGCCAGTGTGGTTGTATATGTGTCTGTGGGTGTATGTGTGTGTGTATGTGGGTGTGTATGGTCAGTAAGGAGTTGTCAACAAAAACATAGAGACGCACTTATAGGCAAATGTTGTTGGTGCCTAGATAGGTCTGCCTGCTGCAGGAGACCTGCCTCAGAGCTGTAGCAAAAGACTTAACAAAAAGTGCAGACAACCTGCTGTTGCTGCTTCGAATGATGTTGCTATTGCAAGGTCCTAGTTTCTTGTCCCTGTCGCTTGGGCCTACTTCTATGGTGGCCATTTTGGGTGCCTATGGTTTGGTTTGCTTTGCTTCATGCCGCTCTGTGTGTTTGCGAACTTTATTAGCAAAATTGTGTTAGTACCGAAATATCCATTAGCCCAATTACGTGTACTTTTGTATCTACAACTACAACTGGGCTAGCTAGGCTGGCCAGGAGCACTATGCAGACGACCCCAAAAACACTGAACCCTCGTTCCCTTTCAAAACTGTTAAACAAAAGTCCAAGCAAATGCGACGAGAAGCGACAACAGCGTTGAAGGCAACTGAGCAGAAGAGTCTCCTTGTTTTGCATATAATTTCTACAGATAATACAAAATCTCTAACAAAAATTATTAGAATGAACAAATGTGCTAAAAGATATTAAAGGTGTTAAATACATATGATTATGATTATGATATTACTATTTTAAAAAAGTCAAAACTTATTAGTAAACAAAATAAAATGTTATTTTTTTGGTTTCTTTGTTCAAATAAAAACTAATATTATTTACAAAAACACATTTACAAATATTAATGAAAGAAATGAACAAAGAAATTATTCAATTTATTTAAATTCATATTTATATTAAGTTTGTTTATTCTTAGACTTGTTTTCTCTTATGCACTTTTATGTAAAAATAAAACCAATTTTTAACAAACAAACAAATAATAAACTGCTTTGACTAAAAACCTGTAGAAAAAAGAACCCATAAATTTGCATCAAAATATTTATGTCGGCAATATGTAAGAAATGGTTTTTGTTTTAGTAGCTGTGTGTGTGTGTGTTTTGTGTTTTGTGGATTGCCAATTGCCCAAATTGAGATATATGCGAATCGAGTGCATTTGATTATTATTAAGTGACTATCGTCCCTTTATGTGTTTGTATATTTCATAAATAAATAGAACGCAATTGAAAAGTATAACCAAATAAACTTTGGCAAAATGTTTTACGAATTGTTTTGTTATTCTATTAAGTGCAATAGATTGCTCAAAATTACAACAATAATAATTTTCTTTATTTCAATATTGACAGAAAAACAGTTTTGCAGCTTACTTTTGCATGTTGGTTGCGGCCGAGAATCTGAATTCTATTTGAGTTGAATTGTAAATTGCTAGTCTTGCGGCTCGCAAATTTAAGCTCAATTTTGGCTTTTGTCTTTTGAGTGGCTAACTGGTACTTCAAATTTGCAATTGTTAACTTTGATTGACATTTATAATGGCTTGTTGTGATGACGTTAATTAAGTACGGCAAATCCAACAATTCAACAGAATCAAGTTACTCTGAATGCTGGATGTTTGGAAAGCATAACGATATAAAGCTTTTTATACAGAATATACATAAAAAAAAATCGCATGGAAAATGTTTTTATAGTTTTGAAGTAAGAAGATTTCTTGGTTTTTCTTGTATATCTCAGCTTAAATGACATTTTTTCAGCAAATGATAAGACCACGTGTCAATAGAACAAGTTTTACAAGAGTCTTTATTCTTGTAAATAATCTTTGATATGTAACTGGTAGATAATACTTCTTCGAACTGGTATGTTAAATTCTCAATTTGAAAAGCTTGCGATTAAGATATAATCTTAAAGCTACCAAACCCAACATGCAGCCTTTTGAGCTTTATACTCCATTTATTGTGAAAGATTGAATAAGAATATGCTCTTAGGACTATGCCCAAGTGAATTCAAATTGTTTTGAGCGACGAAAAATACAAAAACAAATCCCTGGACAATGGCAATTCACTTACCTGTCAGCACAATTTTTGGCACTATAATTACGCAACGGCAACAACAAGTGGCGTACTTATGCGGTAAATATTTTTGTCATTTATTGTCAAGGAAAAGAAAAAAAAACGTTTACCCCGAAAAAGGACTGAAAACAAGTGGTGCTGAGTTTTCAAAGCTTTTCACACCATTTTCCTTGCACAATAGAAGGGATGGGCATAGGAAAAGGAACGAGATGCCTGCAGCAGTGTGAAAAGAGAAAGGGAGATAGAGCTTGGACCAAAGAAAAGAAGCGCTTATTTATTATGAATACAATACACAATTTGCCTTTTACGCGTATCTGGCAACTCTTGCATTTGTACGCGCTTCCCCATACCTCTTCCCTCCTCTCCCCTGCCATCACTGAAAAAACTGCTGCCATTACTTCTTCAACTCCTCCTACTCCACCACCTCTCCCGCTGTATTTGCTGGTTAAGTCTCTGCGATGTCGTAAATTGCGGAAGATTCAATTAAAAAGCTTCAGCCACTAGAAAAATATCGTCGCCATGGCTATGACTATGACATAGGTACTGTCCAGGAGATGGCGCTTCCCTTCCCTTTTCTCCTTCTGTTTCTAGTACATCTTGCTCCACTCGAAGCGACGAAAGAGCTCACACAACTGGCTACTCGAAGGGGATTGGTGGGTGTTGGGGAGAAGGGACTTTCATTATTACTAGCTGACGTCGGCCTAACAGCTGGGACGATTCTGCCTCTCTCCCTCTCCTTCTCTCCCTCTCTTTCTTTCTCGTTCTCTCCCTCACCAGTTAAGGCTTCAGTTGAGCAATCACGTGACAGGTTTGTCAGGCTTTTGCTGAAAATCAAACCAAGCCTGCCAACATCTAGTCTACGTCCTCGACGCCGACAACAACTAAACCAACCATAAAAACAAAAACGAAAAGGAAATCGTGAAAAATCCTGTCGTGCATTTGTCTTTTTCAGTTTTACACTTTTGTTTTTGATTTTTTCTTTGTATTTGGTTTTACGGCTTATGCTTTCTGTGCTTTTTCGCCCTTGGTGCTTGAATCTGATTGGCAGGTCCATAGTTGGCATTATAGTTTACTTGACGATTGCCAAAAATTATATTATGAATATCAATTATGGAAAAAGTTAATGAAGATTGGATTTCATTAGGATAAAGTTAACGCTTCGAAGCAGTTAAAGTTAACTTTTTTATCTCTCTTTCTATCTTTGTTTCTGGCAGGCCGAGGCATTTGTTTCTACCTTTTCCCCTTTCGTGATTTGCAACGAATTAATTTCTTCGTGGCAAACATCATGAAATCGCCTAGACTCGACTTCACTCTCTTCACTCCTGCAAATAACAAACAGTCTAAGGAAGGCATAGCAACCGCCACTGTCACAAGTCTTACCCACTTCAACCAGCTTACTGCCTCGTCCTCGTCCTCCTGTCGCTGGTAACCCCATTTCTTGCAGTGCCACTCGGACTCGGGCTCCATTCTACTGTTTGTATGTTTTAGGCATTCGCTACTAGGCCGGTGTCTGCATCTACAGTACGGCCGACGACTGTGTGATAGACATGCTTTTGCGCTTTTCTTACTGGTAATTGACAGATTTTTCCAGCGTAATGGCAGACAAACTGGTAACGACTTGACCAGCTCTCCCCCTTTAACCCACAGATCCACCGACACGTCCATGCAAAGCCAACTGCACAAACTTTGGCCGAGCGTTAAAATTGAACAATGGATTTGACTAAAGATCTTGCCAAATGGCTACAACTATTAAGTGATGAAGTTTGTTATACAGCAAGCATTTAAAAATTTGTTTTATTATTTTAATGCCATTGTCAGTTGATCGGAAAAGTAACCGTAAAGCGAACTCAAAAAAAAATATATTTTTCATATTGGCGAAATATTTAGTTTTTAAAGTGATTGAATATACAATGCAAGCTGATTTGTTTTCTAATCTTTAAAAATAATCAAATATCGTAATTAACTATATTGAAAGTTCATTCCGCGTCCGGTTATTGCCGGTTTTGTTTTTAGCTTTCAGCTCGTCATTGTTTGTGTTGCCAGACGCCGTCTGCATTTGATTTGTTGGCACCGACATATGAATATTAATAGACACATCGGCCTCAGGCCTCAGGTCTCGGTCTCGAGTTCCTTTTACTTCTCGATTTCCTTCTTCATCACAGGACTCTGGTCTCTACTTCAGATTCATTCCCAGCCTTAGCCCTTTGAAGCGGCAGAGTAATGGCAATATTTATTTTCCATTTTGCTAACTTTGATTTCACACCGAGACTTACAAATACACACATTGCACTGTCCAGAGTTGATTCATTTTGTGCCCTTCCTTGGAGTTTGTCGCCAGCTCAACGCTGTCTTTTGCTGTGCCAATTTTTCACTTTAGTGCATAAATATTTATTGCAACTCAATTTCGCAGGCAATAGAAATGCCATTTGCACCATTAATTCAATGCAACACCTGCCAGCGACGACTTGGCTCTGACTTTACTTTTCTCCTTCCTTTTTTTAGCCAACATTCTTTTCACTCGTGCCCCAACACCTTTGGACCACACACACACACACACATACACACACGTACATAGATGTAGAAGAATTTTTCTGGCTATGGAATTTGAAAAATGAAGTCATACTGAAAATTTTTGTGTGTTTATTAAGCTTTCAATATATACTACGCTTTTCGAGGCATTTGGCTTATAGCCATTTGTTGTTGTTGTTGTTGTTGCTGTTTCTGTGTTGCTGTACTCCATTCATGGTCTTTATCGTTTGTGGCAACAGCTGTGGCCCGAATTATGCTAAAATTTACGCCGCAGCCAACGAAACGAAAGCCGGTAACATCATCAACATCTTCATCATCATCTCACCCCATTCTATCATCATTATGGTGAACGACCAAGCCAGCTATTTTAGTTATTTTTAAGTGATTTTTAATTCGGTTGGCACTCGTCTGAAAAAAAAACCCAAAAGCCGCAAACGTAGCCGCAAGTGTAAAATTTGAAGAGTAAAGAGTGTGCGACGGTCAGTTTTATGATAATGGCAAAGTTATTTTTTTTTTTCGTATCATACAGCAAGTGCTCTTTATAGCATATTGAATAATTTTAGTGTGTGTGTCAAATTTGTTATGAAATTTCGGAGTCTGTGTTAAATTCCAATAATTAAGCACTTCATTAACCAGATCCGCTTGTTTCTAGTTGTTTTTTAGCATTATTGTTTCGTTTAGTTAATTTCGTAGAAATGTATTTCAATCAGCCGTTGTCGATTTGATTACAATTATTTTGTGGTTGAATTCCAAAGCCGCAAGAAAGTTCCGCCTGACTGCAACTTGCAACATGTCGAAGCATTAGCGTAGCGATATTATTACTCTGATACCAAACGTCAGTTAAAACGTTAAGATTCTAGTGCTACGTCCGTATATCGATAAGGCCGATAGTTGCAAATCGATAATACAATAAATTCCTTACAATTTAAACAATAGAGGCAGAGCCTGTGTAATTTTGAAGGGCGAAAAAGGCGTGTTTGTAATATTTTACTTGGGAAGCGATCTTGTCACCAATTTAGATTTGTCTACCAGTTTCAAATGTCATACAGACGGACGAACAGCATTAAGGACATTCACAACCACCAATAAATCACTTTGTTTTTTCTTTTGTTAAGATTTCTTATTATTTAATTCATAATTTTTTCATTTTGTTCTTTAGTCGATCTAGTCTGCCTCTGGCGATTATTATTTTGTAGTTTTCAATTAATCGGAAACCGAGAAAACGGCATAAGACATTATTACAAGAGGGGCTCATAATCATAAAATTCAACTCTATTACGGAGTAGCTTTTTCATGCAGGACTTACAAGCCTGTTGAGGCGAATTCATTGACGCTGCAAAACGGTTTTCAAGGCTGTTTTCTGCTAAATCACGATATATTTGCATCTGGAATTCCGGTAGTTTGGGCCATTCCGCAGCCGCAAACTTCCTTAACGTTCTTGTCTGACGCGCAGTGAGCCGTTTTTCTCCATACACCTCCAAAGTCACCATGCGCAGCGCGTTAATGAAATTCTCTATCGGCTCGGGTGATGCGATTATTTCCAGCAATGTCATCCGGTTTATGTGTTTCTGTTCTTCACTCAGATTTTCACTCGGGTTGAGTGATTCAATTCGCTTCGAATGAAAGTAATTTTGTATATATTTCCCTATAAAGCTATTTTGTATAAATTTAATAATATATAACAGCATTTTTCACAGAATTTCGTTTTGCGAGACTTGTGTGCTTTTGTTGTGCTTGGTGTGTAGTCTTAAATTTTATGGAAGCCTGATTTTGTTAGTTGTTAGGGTGAGCGAGTATTAGCAAAGCCAACTGGGAAATAAATCAAAAATTGGAAAACAACAGGATAAATTTGACCTGTTATTCGATGTTTTGTTTAAATGCATTAACACCTAATTGCTCTTCCTTTTTGGTCTATTTGTAGGAGCTTGTTTATTCGTCGGTTGTGGTAAACAGTTCTTTGACTATCGCTAGTAGGGGTTTCTGACAATCACCCTATAAAACATCGTAGCTGTTGTCATATTATGTATAAGTATATGCATATGCACCCCTGTAGAAGGGTAGCTTTGGAGACTATTCATTTTTATAGCTCAAAGTGGAAAAATGTTAAGTAACTGTGAATCAGCTAGGGGTAGTTTATAAGAGTTTTTTATAGCAAGTCAAAGTCAAATGATTTCAGTTATATTTTTTGTTATAAAAGTCTAACAGAAGCTTAATATAACAATTATAAAATAACTACTGCCGTAATTTTGTCTAACAGTCATTTTAACATGCTGTATAAGATGTTTGTTATAAAGGCTGTTCTACGTTGGCGGAAAATAGTTATATGTATAACAATTTAACACAAATATTATTAACTGTTATATTAATTTCAAGAAGAACGTTATACAATATAACAAAATTATTGGTGCTGTTATATTAGTATTAATTTAGGCATAATTCAGCTTTCGTAGCTTTTCTAGCTCTCCAAATTTGGTAAGAGCTTTTGATATTGTCTAATATAAATAACATAAAATATTCTATGTTTTCGTTTAAAGCTTTTTGCAATAAATGTATGGAACAAGTTTGGCGAGATCCTATAATAAATGAATTTCTATGTTTGATAATTCTCTTATACTCCAAATTAATAAATAATAAAATAATATAAGCAGCTTGCCAGTAAGTAAAATTCACTTGTCAATGTTAGATATGTATGTTCAAATCAAAATATCTTTCAATTTTGGTTTTGTTGAATGACATACTAAAAAACGAAAAATAAATGCTTTTATATAAATCTCAACTCGTTTATGTTTGAAAAGAAAAAATATCTTTGAATAACCGTTTTTAAATAAAATAATGTCACATAAAAATACTGAAAAAAAGAATCAAGGTTTTTAGAATTTTTCATAGCAGTAAAAAATTTTGCGTATGTATCAACAAATGAATTTACCTAAAAAATGTTTATAAAACTCAACCTTAATAATATGTTCAGTGCAAAACAACTAATGTATTATAAAAATAACAGAAAATAAATGTATGTAAATGCATATACCGATGAAATGTACGTGAATAAATCAAGGGAGTTGAGCTATTTCATAAAACATCAAATCCTGGGTCATTAAATTAAATCACTGCTTGATAAATGGCCAACAAATAAAGAGAACTTTAAAACAAGAACCATTTATACAAATAAAAGAAGAAAAAAAAGAATGCGAACAACATTGACAACAGTAGGAAAAACACGGCTGACTTTTAAAATCCGTTCAAATTTAATTTAAAAACTGGCACACACACAAAACAAATACACAAATAAACCTCAATCAATTGGGCACAGACAAATAAGGCTCGGATGCAGCAACAACAGTTGTTATCTGCACACAAAAAAATATAAAACAAGAGAATACAAATAAAAAACGAAACTTTGTTTACAAAAATGCCAACAAAAACTAGTCGAATGTTCACAGTCAAAGGCAGAAAATAACCAATGCAAAATTCTTAAAATTTTGTTTCTCCATTTTACCAAAACACATAAAAAAAAAGAATTGCAGCCAATGCAACTATTTATAAATTTTAAACAAGTGGAAACGTTGCTTTCGGACGCAACCTACTACGGTATGGGAGGGCGTGGCATCCAAAGCTTTGATGCAGATCTTTGGTGACTCTATCTCGAAAGTTGTGGAAGATATAAGCCTTTATGATTTCAGAATGCCGAGGCGGGTGGAGGGCTTGGGGTGCAATGGGTCGTTACCAGCTATATTCTTTGAAAATTTGGCGACTCTAACTGTAAGGATGTAGGAACGATGTGGATTTATAGCTTTTCAGTTATCGAGTTAATCGGTTTGCCATTCCCCCAAAAGGCAAAGTTTCAAGTCTCTAGATTCAAGGGTATCAAAAAAGTTGCGTTCATACAGACAGATAGACGGAACAACGGACAGACTCCATGACGGACGTTGCACAAACCCAATATACCTCTTTCAATTCGGTATCGAGTACAAAATGTGTAACAGTATATCGAAAGCTTATGGCATGATAGCACAGTTAGGTATGTATTTGTGAAAAGCGGTTTGTTTGATTTAAAATTTGTTAGAATCAAAAACGTGACTTAACATGAGCGCTTATTGAATGTATAGTGGGTATACAGAATATATGGATACAAGTCAATATACAGAACCTTCATTTTAATAAATATTTCTGTAGGCAATTCAAGTGAAGGGTTTTACTAAGCATTTGAATAAACATATCAATTGTTGAAAAAAAATAAATTGTAATAAACTCTAGAATTTACATTTATGTTTGTACTTTTGGCAAACAGAACTATTTTTTGTAGATTTTAATGTCCTCCTTGACATAGAGAAAAAATAACATACTATACAAAAAAAAAGTTTACTGTTTCCTGAAACAACTGCACATAAATGTATGACATAAATAATATAGCAATCTAAGATAAAGACAGACGCTTAAAATTTGTATTTTCTTAAATTATAGATACGTTTATACTATCTTACCAATACCTACCTACTATAACTAACCCATTTTACGGAGTCTGTGCACGATAGTCAAAAATGTAGTTCTTTCAATTATGGACACGAATAAATCTGTTTTCGACTTTTTTCTTATTTCGATACTACTATTCGTATGCCTTTGGTTAATAAATTCTTGTAATACCATTTTAAGCAGCAATTGTTACTGCGCCTTATGTGTGTTGAAGAGAAAAAAACTAAACCAAATTTTACGCTTAAGCACACAAACACACACACCCATACTTGCACACTCGCTCGAACACCTACAAGCACGAACAACAAGAATGAAAATATGTGTTTTGGCTAACATTGAGGCAAGGTATTTGAGAACCTCAACAGTTTACTACTAGTAGTTAGGGTTGACTATGTGTGAGAGAAAGAGGGTAGGCTGGGGAGATGGTATTGTGGAGATTGAGGTGGGGTGTTTAGTTCCGGTATGGAGGGAAGGCAAATGTGCACAAAATTCAACGTAAATGAAATGTGTTTGCGTGCCGCCAGCTGCACATGTATAAGTGTATGTGTGAGAGTGTGTGTTAGTGTGTCAACTACAAAAACCGCACGTGCATACATATACACACTCACACACATACTAAGACACACACGCACAGAGTCAGTGAGGCACATGCCAAAGCTTGCACAGCAGCTGAGTGTAACAAGAATTTAAAAAGAAACAAATTCAAATGACCGACGCATAAATACACTTTGATCATTTGAATACTTGTTTGCCTTGAAACGTATTAATCCTCGTATATATTTTGTTGCAACACAGCATTCGCAAGGCATGAATAATACTAAATTAATCAGTAAATCTGAATAACAGTTTTTATTTTATATATTTTGGATTAGAACAAATCGAATGTTGAAGCGATAAAAAAAGCTTTTGGTATCAACATTTTTAATACTATGTTAACTTTAAGTGCAAGCAAACATTTTAGAATGGTGTTTCAGTTATGCCATAACTTGAAAGTAAATTTTTCTTAAAAGACCATGCTAGAATTATATATATATATATGTATGTATATATAAGTATGCATACATATATGTATATGTTGTATAATAATATTTAATTATTATTACAGCTTGTATAAAACGTATAAAAAATAATTTAATAATTAAAATAGTCATTGAAATGCATAAGAAAAAACTTAATTTAATTGCAGATAGGAATTACAAATTTTTTTGTACTCATTCTTAAATATCTTAAGTAGTTTTTGCGTTGATTTTCACGTGTTACTTATTGGATTGCATAGTTATGATAACCTTTTGGAGTGTCACTTGCAAAATGTCACATGCAACAATTTCCTGAGCGCATTTTAAAGACGCTTTTTATGCGCCGCCATTTTGTGAGTGAGTGCCAACGAGTGCATGTATATGTGTGTGTGTGTGAGAGTGTGCCAACATTACACGCAAGTCAAATAAAATTTTGCGCTTCACTCACACAACACACACACACACACGCACAAGGAAAGAGAGCTTAAAAGTGCTCTATGCTGTGCCTATGCGTGCGCCTTTAACTTTGCAAATTTGAACATTTGCAAGGATTGTGAAAGCAAAGTCAATGACAAAGGCGTGGCAGAAAGCAGAATGCACTGAGTAGTGCGGGTATGAAGTAGGGTAAGCTGGGCAGAGGTATACGTAATGCTTTGAGTAACTTTGAGCAACAAATTAAATGAACGCCAAATGATACAAGTTTTGCGACAACTGTAAGAGAAAAAGAGAGAGAGAGAGAGAGAGGGAGAGAGAAAGAGAGAGTAAGGATGCAGGAGTACTGAAAATAGTATGCACTTGACATGTGAGCAAACAGTGCGTAGCTCTTGTGACTAACTTCTGTGAAGAAAGCAAATGTTATATGTATATCTGTAATTGTAACTACTTTGTACATCTGTGTGCGTATGCTCCGTATAAGTGTTGTCATGCATTTTGTATAAGGACCTGGCCTAAAATGCTTTTTGAGCATGCTGCCTGGGTTATAACTTGGCTTTCATGGCACCAATTTGTAACTACAGAGGCATGGATATATATTTTGTACATAGGAATGTTTTTAAGGATTCGAGCTGGTTGCAAATATAATTATAGTTGCGTAGATGCAGCAGCAAATGCATACGAGGCCAAGCTTAAGGTTCTGCAGTAACTGAGTTAATAACAAAGAGAATTACTTTTAAATTGTAAATAAAATCGGTTATTTCTAAATCCTCCCATCCAATATGCATATCTATGTTTGGGAGTTGAGACATAAAGCTCCATAAGCGACAGTGAAAAAAATGTTTAGCCAAAACCGACGATTGACCAAATTAACAAATGGGAGCAAGCAAGCAGATATTCTCTTTAAGTTTTTGATTCATTGACAGTTTTCACATAAGGTGTCTTTGCATATAAACATTACAGAACGGCAGTTTCTGTCGAGTAACAATTCAAACTGACCCAGTAGGCTTTACTTATACTTGCTCAACTTAACATCTAACAAAATCAGTCTTTATAAAATTTTAGTCCTACAAAAGCTGACAAATCACGTAATACGAAATTCTGTGAAAAATGCTGAGCTATATTTTAGAGATTTTTAAAATGACCTTCATATGGCAATATGTACAAAATTTCTTTCAATGGAATCAAACTGAAGCACTCGAACATACTGAAGAACAGACTGAAGAACAGATTGCCATAAACCGGATGAGATTGCTAGAATTAATCGCATCACCCGAGCCGATGGAGAATTTTATTAACGATCTTCGTTTGATGACTTTGGAGGTGTATGGACGCAACCGGCTCACTTCTCGTGAAACTATGCAGCTTAGGAAAGTTGCGGTTGCGAAATGGTCCCAGCTACCGGAAGACCAGCTGCTTAAGTATCGCCAATTGGCAGAGAACAGCCTTGAAAGCCGTTTTGCATCGTCAATTAATTCTACCGGCGCGCGTCAAAAAGCTAAGTCCGTCAAGAAATTTAAACGCAGTCAACCAGCCTCAAAGCCTGTATATTGACATGTGATGCCAACGCATTGTTTAAATAAAATTAACTCTCATTTTTCTGAATTACTATTACATATTACAATCTCACATAAAACAAACGGAAGCCTGAATAAGTTTTAAACCAAAGCAAAAGCGAAACGAACAAAGTAAGTGAAAAACCATAAATACCCCTAATTAAGTTACTTTACTTTTCTCTTTTTTTTGCCATTTTAGGATATCAAATGCATGGCTGTTAAATTTTTGAAAGTACATACAAATCCCTTGAGCTGAAATTTTTCCTCTTGAAGAAACTGACAAAACGATAAATCATCATGGAAGAGTAATGTAAGGCTATTGTCATAGTGTCCATGCACTTGGACTTCGTTCAATTTGTTTAATTATATACTGTCGGACATTAGCAAGTTGTAAATTCAAGATTATATGGTTGTTAATAGCATTTGCATATCGGATACGAGGATAGTAATGGATAGTTTGAAACAAGCTTTGGAAGAACAATTGTTAAAATATACTTTTCCTTGTCTAAGTTGTGTCAGCTGTTGATGTTGATCAAAGTCAAAATATATTAAATAATTTATGGGGTTGCACAAAACCATTCAATTTGTATCCTTTAATTTGTATTTTTATAAGTTGAACACAGTCACAAAGGTGACTTTGTCAAACTTGTATTTGTGTTTGCATTATTTGTTCGATGGTACCACAAAATTCTGTTTTCACACGGTCGTATTTTAAACGTTATTTTCCACAAGGCTTTAATTTATCACGGTTTTTGAATTCGTTTGAATTCGTTGCCTGAAATTATATTTAAATTGACAGTCATAAAAAGAATTAGCACCTGTGTGAATTTTAGTTTTTACTTTTACTTTACCAAACCAGCTTTTATGTTTAATATTAACGAGCAACGAATGTAAGCAAAATAAATATACGCAAAGTCGTGGCATAGAAAGTCGCTTTATAAAGTATAGTGCTTCAATTTTTTCAAATTTTAGAGCCCTTTCAGGGTATAAGAAATAATTTTGCTCTGATTTGCAGCTTGTCACTTTTAACGAGTTGCGAAACAATTTAAGACAATTTGAATTATTAAAAAAAAAAATCAATTGAAATTCCATAATAAACAATTTGCAATTACTTAACACTTATCCCTTAAGCCTCTCTGTTCAGCAAACAAACACAAATTGTTTCAATTAATTTATCGTTAATTCAATTGTCACTGCTGTTGCACATAAAGGCGCAAAGTTCAACAATCAACACAATTAGGCCTAATAGTTTATATAGCCGCAAGCCACAAACAGCTTAAAAGCCCATTAAAGTAAATGACGTGAGGAAGAAGTCAAGCGGTAATCCGGAAGTTGACCAATGGCAAATGTGAAAAGGAAACATTTGTGTGACAATACAATGAAAACACATATGCAAGTCAGTAGCACTACAGTGTTGCCTAAGCTATGATGAACGCGTGCAGTTAGTTAGCTTACCAGGTCAGCTGGCAAATGACCCATTTTAAAACTCACATCACGTATGCGCAGCGTAGTCTCGCAATAGTCGAAAAACTACATTGAAAACGAAAACAGGAAGCAGAAGGCAACAAAGTAGTTTATAGTACTGTCTGGCCCCCAGCTAATGTGCAACCCACACACATACATTTGCATGACGACATAATAGTTGCTCCATTGAACCTAATGAACAACCGCCTTTCCCTTCTATCCCATACTATTACCCTGGTACTACCAATAAAAACCCTTCTACCCTGCAAACGCTTCGCATGTGAAATGATAGTGAAATCGTTTCTTTTTCGTTTTGCTTATTTTGTGTGCCACCATCAACGGAGCCACTCCCACACAAGCACTCAAGGTCCGACAAGCAAATGAACACGGCACTTACACACACATGCACCCATGAAATCTACTCTCACACCCACACGTGCCGTAGATAAAACACAAACATAAACAGAGATTGTAGGTGAGAGAATGTTAAATGTGGTACAATGGTGCAAATACAAAGTCTTCTTCGTGCATTCATCAAAATGTTATTTTGTTGGGAAATCTAGCGTGTCGAATTATTTTTTAATTATTTAACGACAACAAAATGTTATTTTTTAATTAAATCCTGTATGATTGTATAACTTTGCAAAGGCAGTCGAACAAATTTTGAATCAAGTGCCCAGAAATTATTTGAGAATTTCGTCAAAGTGGTCAAAGTCAGTTAAATATTCCTTATTAAGAATAGTTCAAAAACAGTTTGTATGTTTTGATCAAATTTATATGCAAAAAAAAGGTTTTTAATCAAATAAAGAACCTTCTCTCTTATTTTTAAAGTCATATAATAATGTTTTATTTTATAATAATTGTTTACTTACACGATGCAGAATTAGGAAATATTTTCTTTTTAATCTTATTTTAAAGATTCTTATTTTGCCTGGAGAATAAGCGTTCGCACTTTAAGACAATACGAGTATAACAAGAAAATGTTCATATTACCAGCTACTCTGGCCCAACGTTTTACTTAAACCCTGACAAAAATAAAGACAAGGAGGGATCTCTTTCCGGGCGACTGAAGGGTCGCACGGAAAGCAATTAAATTCAAATAAATGAACTTAATTGAAGCAGATTAACTCGGCAGCCGCCGGCAGTAGACTTCAGCAGTGTACCCCACAACTATGATGCATAATCGGTGAGTGGGCGGGTTGGTTGGGAGACGGAAAGGAGACGGCGATGTGCCCTGATTTTACATCCGCTGCCATATCCGTCGCCTTTCCTCTTTATTTAACTGTCAAGAGCTGTTTTGTTTGTATTTCGAGTTTGACTTGCGTTGAGCTTTTCATTTTCATTTCTGTATTAAAGTTACTTAATAAATTTTTTATATACGTGCACTATTAACTGCCGGTTGGTGCAGAGTGCAAACTAAAGTTAAAGTGTGCGTGTCGAAATTAAGGTTAATCGTGCTTGGCCCCAGCTGCTCTACCCCCCTTCCCCCTCCCCAACAACTTCCTCTCCTTGTAAGCGTTTTCGTGCTCTACTGATTAATGTGCTGCGATTTTATTTACCACTTAACCGACTAAAATCACAACAACATGCACCTACCATAAATATTAAGTTGGTACATTTTATAATCCTTCATAACTGAATACTTTTTAGAGTACTTTTTATTTTTTAATGTTAAATTTCGATTATGCAAAATATTTGTTTACTTATTTATTTTATATATTGTAAATGCTCATGAAAAGGCTGTTTTCCAGGATCTGTAAGACATTAATGGATTTTATGTACCAACAAATAAGTTGCTTAATGTCCCATCTCATTTCCCTCTATAAAATAAATAGTCTTATGTTATTTGTTGATCTGTTTGCGACTTTCATCAGCGCAACTCGTAGTTTCTATCGATTGCTATAAAATTCAATTTGCAGGGTACGGCTTAGTCTAGCAATCCCATCATCATATATGTAGAAACTTTGCGCTTTTATTAATTAAAATTTTTCCACTGAACTAAACAAATCGTGATTTTACACATGGTGGCATATGCTAAGTATTAACACTAACATGCACTCTTGAAAGATTGATTACTTGAAAGATTGATTAAATAACTTAGCTGAGGTGTATAAATTTTAAGCAAAAACCATTTTAAAGGGCACTCTTATAATCTATGTAATAATAATCTATGTGCAAGTGTCTCATGCATATTGAATACCAAAGTCAATAATTTTTTTAAATCATGTGCATTTTATAATAGATAAACTATTGTTTGAGAACCAAGTAATCCCAATTTCCTATAACTTATTCGAACAATTGTAATTAAACAAGTAAGAAGGCTCTAGTGGGGAGAGCCCGACTATAAGATACCCTGAACCCAGTTGCAACAAATTTATTAAATTTATAAAAGACTTTGGTTTTGGTTATTATGTATGAAATTTTTTTCTTAAATGTTTTTATTTCTTGTGAAGTGAATGCACTACTGCATACTGACTAAACTTCAATCGATTCAATTCGATATCCCGGGTTTCTTAACATTCGAAATTTTAAAAAGCTCTATCGTTTCATTATTTCAACCCCCATTTATACATTATCCGAATTCGATATTTTTGTAATCGATTGCATGTGTATTTCGGAAACCAGAAAAGTTATCGATAATTTGAAACAAACATATTTTGCTTATGGTAAGGGAGAACTTATATTCAAAATCTGAAGTCTCTAGCTCTTGTAGTCTCTGAGATCGACGTGTTCATACAGACGGACAGACGGACATGGCTATATCGTCTCGGCTGTTGATGCTGATGAAGAATATATATACTTTATGGGGTCGGAGATGCTTCCTTCTGCCTGTTACATCTTTTGCACAAAACCATTATTCCCTTTTTACCCATTTAATGGGTTCAGGGTATAAAAATAAGTTATATTAATACAACAAAATGTAAACATATCACAAACAAATACATACTTTTTTCCATCTCATTAAGCTTTGACTAGGGTTGTCTTAGTTACTTAAAGTTTTACCTGTAACAGCAACCATCAAGCTTCAAAGCTCAGGAGTAAAATAAAAGCTCAAGTGCTTTGCTAACCAATTTTTAGTCAATACTCTGGCATATAAAGCTGTCTAAAAAGCTGTGTTGTAGTACGAATTGAAACCTAACTATAAGAAAGCATAGGGTGCAATAATAGCTGAGCTTTAGCAGCTGTTAAGAAGAGTTTAAAATTAAAAATATTCCACTTCTCCCCAAAAAGCATATGTTCAATATTATGTTGGTATTGTTTTTTATTTAAATATTTATTTACACACACCATAAATATTTTACATTTCACATATATTATTAATAAACGTATATTTATAACCTAAGTTTCCTTTCAAGCTCACAATTACATTTTTAGTTAATTTGCCTGAAATCTGTACGAATATTTAAATATTCAACAATTTAAAACCACACAACAGAATAGTGGAAGGAAGAGAGCCAAAATTAAATTCAAATTTGCAATGCAATGCCAAAAACACTAGCTGTCAAAATTTCTGCTCGCATTGGGGAACAATAAAAGCTGACAACAACGACAACGACAACGATCGAGCGAGCGAATTGCAAAAAGTTGTCATTGCTGTTGGTGCAGTTGTTGTTACTTCGTCTGCATTGAGGGCAAACTGAAAACGCTGCACTTGAAGTTGAATTGAAAATGAATGCAGTGTCGGTTGGATGGAGTTTGGTGTCGGAGAGGGAGAGAAATGCCGAAAAACTCAACCAACACACAAAAAGTGAAACTGACAAAAGCTGAAAAGTTTTATGGTGTTGTTGTTACTGCTCTAGGTATGCTTATTGTTGTTGTTGTTGCTATTGTTGTTGACAGTTATGCGCAACGCAGTGGCAACAGACAGTTCAAGGTCGTGTCGAAGCAAAGGGGTAATAGCTTTAAGATTGTGGTTTTGGCTGAAGAATTAATTAGATAAAGCTCATTGCAAAAGATTAAAAACGGGAGTAAAGCAGTTTAGTGACCCCTGCGTGTATAACAATTTTGGAGCGCTGGCTATAAACGTGATTAGCATCCCGTGCAATAAGTGTCAGTTTCAGCAGTTGCCAAAGCAGCAAAGGATTCATGGGATTAAAAGTTCCTAGAGCAGCCAGCCACATCTTGCGGCATAGTTAACAATTGACGTCACACCCACACCACCCAAAATACATACATAGATACATTCTTCAAAGCACTTGTCCTTAATTACAACTGACAGGTGTTGTCGCTTAAAGGAACTATATTCCCCTAGCTAATCACAAAGCTCCCCCCTTTGTTTTGCCAGTATTTTACACTCTTAAATTCTTATTGATTGATAAACTGAATAAATAGTAAAACTTTCTCTTTCATTTTTCATTACACTTGTAAAATATGCCCACAATATCAATATTGTCCGCTGAACTAACTTTGTGACCTTACGTTTTTATAAGATTTCGTGTTTAAATTTTAATTATTGCTTTAGATTTTAATAACTTTTTTGTTAACGTATTCAACCCGGAAAGTAAAACTGAAGAGACTGAAGTTTTACACTCCATAAGAATATATCATACAATTAAACTTTTGATACTCGATACCGAAGGTAATGAGTATATTGGTCTTGTGCAATGTCTGTACGTCTGTCCGTCCGTATGAATGAAACTTTCCAAATATCTTTTTCTATGGCCGGGAAAAATAAAATGTCAAGATTGGGGTTCTACGATTACTGGGGAGCTGACAGATCGATAAATTCGATAGCTCAAAATCGATAATTCCTTACATATCCAACAGCCTTAGCGCAAGAGTTAACGAATTTGATAGAAAGATAGCTTCTGTCAAAGTTTTGGATGCCTTGCTCCCATACAATGCTTCACGCCCCACTCCAACACAATTATTCTATTGTTTGAACTTGAGTTACCTCAAAGTTAGTTGAAAACAAGTTAAACGTTGCCCTCAGACGCAACCGACAGCGAAATACTCTGATACCAACAATATAACATGTGGGGTTAGAGTCTGGTTGCAAAAAGAGGTATGGGGGCGGCAGGGGTAGGCGTAGTTTCAAGCATCTAGCTTTAAGGGTGTCGAAAAAAGTTGAGATCATTTCAACTTTGGAGCGAGAATTTGTTTGAACTAAAAAGGTAAAACCTCATTTTATGGATGTAGTTCCACTAAGCTATCTTTTGGCTCTCTGAAACAATAGTTGTTTCAAATTAAAAAAAAAAAATTGTTTTAGTATCCAACTTTTGTTGCGTGAATTGGGAAAAACCCAGAATAATCCAAGCAAACTAGCCGTAGATTTGTAATAAGTGGTTTCAATTAGATAAAGAAAAAAGGATAGATCTTTTTAGTACTGGAATTGAGGACTGCAAGGACACAGCGGAATAGAGCTTGTTATAGTTGGAGCATATAACACGAAATGGTTCATGAATTAAATAGTTGCTCGAGCAACGATCATGGTTTAGGGTTACAAATTTACGGGAATATCCAATTTGGACAGTAAATTTTCACCATTAAGTAGATTAGTAATCAATTATACTTCATGCGTGGCTCTACGGTTAAACAGGAATGGAAGATTACATTTTGCAGAATTTAAATTGACTAAGTAATAACGGCACCAGGCCGACATCGCACCCAAACCCGGCTGTAGTGAGTTACACATAGAAGCAGCTTAACATTATCAGCAAACATATATACATACATAAGAGTTAGCAATAACAGATGGAAGATTGTTAATTAACAGATTAAAAAGTAAGGTCAAAGGTGACTCCCTTGGGGAACACCAGAGGTAACAAAAATAGGTAAAGATACAGATTGATACAGATTTTGTGCTCGGCCACACAAGTACTCAGAACGCTATGATAAGAGTTTCACTGGAATCCCAATAATAATTAATTTTTGAAGCCACAGAGAATTACTTAAAGAATATAGAATCCTTCTATATGTATGCATGCATGCATTTAAGTATATATGCTCTAAACTTCATGTTATTATTAGCAATATATTTCGTTGGTTTTCTATTCACCTGTGTTGAGCATTTAACAAAAATTCAATGACTGTCACTCGACTTGTCTCAATTGCCTTTCCATCATCATAAACTGAGACAGATGGCCACCAGTTCTTAGCTTCTCAGCTACTCTCCTGCCCTTTTCGCTTCTTCTCATTCAGTGTCATTTGCGAAAGGAGCTCATCATGATTGCTGATTATGCGCTCACATCCGGCCAGCGAGCAGAAGGTGTGGGGTGGGTAGACCCGTGGTTCCTTTATGTCCACATTATTAACCCGAAATGTATGCATTATGTTTTTGTGTAAAAGTATGAGTGTGTGTGTTGTGTGCTTTGTGTGTGTATTTTCATTACCAACTCGCGTGCAATTATTAATATTTTATGCACTCTTTCCAGACGCAACATTGATGTGAGCACAATGAAGCAGCAAAGCAGCAACAAGATGAAGCGCAGACGGAAAGTGAAGCAAGCGACAGTGAAGACAGCCTGCCATGCCCCGCTGCATTGTTTTAGTCTCAGCTTTTCAGCTCCTTAGCAAGACACCTTTTGAGGTTTGAGGCACGCAAGCAGGCAGAAATTCAAACAGACGTTAAATACGGAAAATAAAACAAAATAAAAACAACGTCGGTGTGAAAATTGCGAGACAGAGAGAGAGAGAGAGAGCGAGAGACGTGCAAGGAATTATTACAAGTAACATTTATTTTTATTAAAGCCCATGCAGGACACGAACAGGCACAGACACAGCTTGGGTCCTGCCAGCCAGCCAGGCAGGCAGCCAGGACGTCACACAAAGTGATCTCATAATCATCCTTGGTGCGTTTGGCTTGGCAGCCTTGCCAAACAAGAAACATACTTTTTACAAAAGGCTCCACGCCTTGCCTCTCCATCTTTTTCTCTCCCTCTTTCTCTTTTGCTGTTTGTTGCAGTCGCGTCAGACATTGTTGCTGTTTAAGCGCGTATCTTTTGTGTGTGTGTGTGCAGATTTAATGTTTGTCGTTTGCTTTGGCAAAGTATAGATGGTTCATAACATGATGGTGCCTACACCAAGGCAAAAACACTTAAAACACAGCAACAAAAATGGAGACAGCTAGCAGTTTATAACGGTTTATTAGCAAGTGTAGCGGCATTTCTTTTCATTTACTTACCTTGGCCTTGCCAACTCTCATTTCTCTCTCTCTCTTTCTTCCCTTTTATTGTTTCTTGTTACTTTATCTTTGTTTTATTTTTTATCTCTGGCAGCTTGCCGAATACCTTTATTATATCTAGAGATATTTTTTTCGGTCAAATCCACTGAGTGTGTTTTGACTACTAATACTATTTATTATGATACATTTAAAGAAATTGTTGATCGTTTTCTTTTATTTAATTTCTAACGCATTTTATTTGGACTTAAAGTATATTAATATATAATATAAATATCATAAAACTGAAAGCCAAATTTGCCATTCGCAAGTCAAAATATAATTATTCCGAAAGAGATATTAAAAGTTTTGGATAATTCAAATCAACCAACAAAGTAAGTACTTGAACTTTAACCCAAAAGATTATAATTACACAAGGCAGGTCTTGTTTGTGTCAGACATTTCCGCAACCCGAAAAACATGACTTTTGACATGATTGAGGTAATGTCACATGAAGAAAACATTGTATTCTAACTGAGAATTTTTGCAGCTGTATGCAAATTTCGACCCTTCCAACACCTTCTATAAATAGACTTTTAATCGACTGTTGAGTGTATTTAACCTGATTACTATAATGATTGGAACAAGTAAGATGGCTCAAGATATCAAGAAACCTAAGCACATTTAGCACCCTTTTATATTGCCCCAAGATGTTTGCAATGTTTTTGTTTTAACTTCGGGATCAGAGTATAAGAAAGTAAAAGCTTAAGCATTTGTTACATAATTCAAGTTTCAACTAAATAATGCTAAGCCTCAAATACAAGTGTAAACAATTTGATTGCACAATAGAGCTTCCTGTTGTTGTATGTATTATGCATAAATACTTAATAAAATAATTTAAGTCTAGTTTGCTGTTTCAATAAATATGCACTGTCATTGTAGTTAAATGTGCGCATCAATTTTGCATTTGTGCAGCGTCTGGTTTAATAATTGCATCAGCAGCATCGGAAGCCACGTTGAGGCTATTATGCTGGTTGGTAAAAGCTTAAGTAATTAGAAGTCGATTAAAGGGCAAGATGGTGGCTATAAGGCAGCCATGCATAAGGACGCAGAATGCAGGACGAGTTGCATTCACGAACTTGCCAACAAGTCCAAAAACATTTCATGCGCATTCAAATGCAAAGGACCTAAACTAATGCCATACTAGTTACACAAGAATGAGGTAGGGCGTTGGAGGGGGGAAGAAGTCAGGAAGAAGCAGCACTGTAAAGTGAACACTAAACAGTGAACAGCGAACAGTGAGCAAGAGACTGCTGCTGTCCCAAGTTAAGTTCATGCAAAATGCAGATTGCAAAAATCCTGGCAATTAAAAAAATAAAACAAACAAAAAAAAAACAACAACGAGCTCTACAATATATAAGGCAGCCTGGGTTGGGCCTGAGGATGTGGAGGGGGCGTGGTGGTGTTAAGAACAAATGGGCAAAAGCTGTTGACAGCTGGCAGCAGGACATACAAACACACACACACACACACATACACACAAACAACTAGCGACCGCAAAGCAGCCGCAGGCGCTGCAACAATTAGCCAAACCCCGCTAACCGCTACCAGTCCCCTTTCCCTTTTACCCTACACTAACCCAAAAAATGAGCCGCTTTCTACTGTGTGTGCGCACACACATGATGAGTGTGTGTGTGTGTGTGTTAGTTTAGGCCACGACAAATTGCGCACAATTTGTGCCTAATTCTTTTTTAGCCAACATTTGTGTTTGCTCTCTCTTTAACCATTTTTGTAGTTTTTGTTTTATTGTTGCTGCTCTATTTGTGCTTTAAAACCTATTACTGCAACAATTTTGAAATGCCAAAAAGATAACAAGTTCATTACACTTAATTGAACGGATTCTCTTTCTTTCTTCAGCGTTTGCCATATACCACGTTCGTTCACATTTGCTATTTGCCAATAAAGGAAAGGCCACAAAAACCAAATAAACCAGGCAATCAGCTATACAAAGATTATAAAGATTTTATGTAAAATACCCTTTCACGACATAATATTCTATCCATCAGTAAATAAAACAAGTAAAGCTTCTAAGCAAAAAATACATTGAACAAATTAGTTTCTTTAGTTAGTTTAGTGTAGCTTTTATCCAAACTACACTTAATGCAAGTTACTAGTTCCAATTGTCCAATTAAATAAATTTTTTTTTTTACATCTTTAAGAAAAATAATCAGCAAATTGCTTTAGGAACAGTTTTTCAAAATTTAATGGCCTAATGCAAAAGCTTTTAGTAAAAACGCAAGCCAATCAAATAAATAGACAATCAAACGCAAAAATAATAAATAAATTCAACTTTCTGTTACAAACCCACAACAACACACGACACACGACACTTCATCGACTAAAAACCCAAAAAATACCCGTAGGCGTTTGCCAATAGTAGTGAAAAAAGGGACGACTTTGAAACTTTCAACAAATGGTTGTTGACTTAAAGCCAATATGCACTAGGAAGAAATTGGCAAATGGGACATGGTTCGATTTTATAAAGGTTTCCCGAGGCATTGCTTTTGACCTTTCTTTATTCTAAATGAATTTTTGAAAAATGGCAATTAAAATATTTATTTAATTGAGTTAGAAAACTCTTTGATAAGGAAATGCAACTCCATTACTGCTAGTACAGTAAAACTGTCAGCCAGGTCTGGAGTTTGTCAAGCCCTTATAAACATTTGTATGAATCTGGCAGCAACTAGCATCAAATTGACAAACGTCATTCAATCCGATAGTTGAGTACAGAAACTTCCACCACAACTGATTCGGTCTGTATATTTTGATCTGACTCAGTTTCTCTGTTCGTGTCGTTAACACACATGCGACATCCAACCAGAAACACAAATTGCATTCATGTTGCTGGTATTTCGAATGCTTGCTTAATGCATCTACATTAACTTATAGATACAGCTTATTTAAACACATGTCAATCTACGCATGTTTGTATATAGTTGGGATTGTTATAAAGCAGCACTCAAAGTTTTTATTATTTTTTTTGTAAACCCATATATACTTATACCAATTACTGTCAAACAAGATTAATCCTGATCTAAGCTTTCATTAGCACGTTACATGCTCGTTGTCTGAAGACTTCGTTAAAAAATAAAGAATATACTATATTTCAATAGTTGGCTTAACTTAGATTTTCTTACATTTGCTATAATCTCCAAACAGAGCTCTATTCATTTGTTCGATTAAACGGCAAAAGAGAATATTTTTGTGTCACTGGCTACAAATTGGCTCATAGCTTAAATGACTTATGAAATTTATGATTAAACAAGTTGTCGATGCTATGTATTACAAGCATTTTGCCATGGCGTCGCCAGTGGAGATAGCTATCGAAACCCACAGTTGTCAGCTGAGGATAAACTGTTAAATGGTTTCGCGTCCCGTTTTGGCTTACGAAGACAAAATCGATTTGATTGCGGGTCGCAGGGGAGGAAGCAGAAATCTGTTTATGTATGTGAATGTATGTATATGTATGTGTGTTTGTGTGTTTGTCTGTGTGTTGGTGCTCTACAACTTTCTAAGCCGAAAATTATGTGCAGTAAGCAACGCTAGAAACTTGGCGACTGCTACCAGCTTCAACTTTAGCTTGCATCTCCCTCTACCTTCTAGCATCAACCACCCCGCCACCCATCTTTCGTTTTCAGTTTTAGTTGAATGTTGTGGCCCAGTCGTGAGCTGGCCGAAAATTGCATTTGTATGCAAATGCCAAGCGAGCCGCAAACAGTCAATGACTTTGTCACGACTTTATAAGTAGTTGCCACCAAAGTAGCCAAAATAGATTGAGTGGAGTGTATAGAAGAGGAGGGGAGGGTAGGGAGAGTACGCAATTTGGTGACACAGACACGCAGTCAAAGCAGACAAACTTGGCTGATGATCAACAGTTAGGTAAAGTTGTTGCCACCGTTAAGTAAAGTGTGTGTGTGTGTGTGTGTAGAGCAGGTTATAGTCGTAAAGCACAAAGCCAATCACCATTAGTGTAATCGCCTTTGGTATTATGTATTATCGAGTTAAAGTCGCCGTCGCTGTCGCCCCTAAGCCTACTACTTGTCTTTGGCTAAAACCCATAAATTAAACGGGTCAAAGAGCGAGCGCCGTGGTAGGTTTTTTTTTATTCCCTCGACCTGTCTGGTGGCTGTTATGTTGACCACTTAAAAGGGCGTCAACTTCCAGATCGCTGCACAAATTGTCAATTGTTTATTGACAACGTTAATAATGCGTTCACTATAGCGATAAGCATTGGTTGAGAAAATGCAGTCTTTTGATTCTATTAGCTTTAACATTTTTAAGATTGTTTTCACATTTCTTTTTTGTTTTGGTCAAAATATATTAAATTATAAAATTGTTCAAACTAAACTTTCAATATTTGCATCATTGAAAACCTAAATCTTCTGTTGCACAAATAATATGTCCATGCAAGTTGTCTTATTTTAAAATTTTACATTGAATTACTTAAATCTCGAATGGAAAATGAATTATGAAACAGATTAAACATTATTGCATACATTTATTTATCTATTTCCATACCAGATAGAAACGATCACGTTGAGTGCTGGCTACAGACTGCTTTATTCATGAGAGTCATAATATAATTGAAAGAAGTGCAAAGGCGCCAGATAGGATGAATATGTGTGTTGTACAATGTATACATATTTTGTGAATAGTATGAAGGTGTAGAAGGTTGTCAAATTGTATATTTGATTAACATAAAATGTGGTATGAAACACATGATTTTAATTTAACATTTCCAAAATACAAAGACAATTTATTAAGGTACTTAATGCAACTTAAAAAAAAAATATTTCAACTTTAAAATGCGGGGGCTGGGGGGAATGGGGGCGCCAAAATTTTTTTTTTTGTTTTTTGGGGGTTGCTAGTAGCTATCTTCTTACCAAATTTGTAGTTCTATTATGTGGAAATATGTGGATCTATCGGATTTGAGTTATCGAATTTATCGATTTGCCAGCCCCCAGTTATCGTAGAACCCCCATCTTGACACTTTAATTTACTATCCCATAGATAAAGAGAATTGGAAAGTTTCAAGTCTCTAGCTTGAAGGGTGTGGAAAAAAGTTGCGAACATACAGACGGACAGACGGACATTGCTCAAACTCAATATACTCTTTACCTTCGGTATCGAGTATAAAAATTAGCTTTTCAAATATATACAAGCCCTCAGTCCGCAAACATAGTATAATGTTGTAAGAGCTATAGGCTCAGATAGGGGCAGTGTACGAGCTTCCTTCATAAATACAATTATAATAAAAATCAATAACTTCAATGAACAGATACAGTTATGCCAGCAATCGTCTCCTGACCAATGTGAAATGTCAGCGAAAATTTAATGGCCATCAATTGCCCGTAATGCCACTAATAGATACATATTTTCGTATTCAGCTAGTAGTTCAATATGTTTTTATTGCATTTGTCGGCGCATTTCGGCGCCATTGAAAAATATTCGTTCGCTTCAGCACCATGACCAGAACCAGATCCAGCAACAACTACGACGGCTGCACTAAAAAACCAAAACTTTTAAGTGTTTCCGAAATGGCGCGCAAATTTTTGCCAACTGCAGTTTTGTCATTGAAATTTTTTATGCTGAAAGTTTTTATTTTGGTCGTTACGCTTGTTTTTTGTGCTTCTCACAAACTGATTGTTGCTATACTTATATTTCCCCACCCTTCTCCCAACAGTAATATTTAATAAATTTTGTGTGCATTTTGTGTTAATGCGAATGCCAACTTTAAAGCTTATCAAGTTATACATTGCAATCTAAAAATATCAGCAGAACTAGGACTGTTAAACTGCAATTACATTTCTGTCAGATTTTTCCATTTGTATACTGTCGTAATGTTCTGTGAATCAAACGGCTAGCATTGCAGTTTGACAGCTGTTTAACTTACAACCAAATATGTTTCAAGTTTATGGACTTCGTCAAAAGTTTTTGGATATTTTAGTTTGTTTGTTTTGTTGGTCTTAGCGACTTTGCCATCTATGAAGAACTCAAACACAACTTTAACTTTTTTTACATTATTAATAATATAATATAAAATTATTTGCTCAATACTATTGTTAAAACAATATTAGATTAAAACGATCATCTAATTAACTCTTAATACTTTGTCCCTCAAGTCTTTGTACTGCTGTTATTGTAATCAGCTGTCACATGGATATAAAGATATGACTCGTGTTATTGTTATAACATTTACTAATTCTCTCGGTAATTTGATATGTTTGTTTGGAAAGCTTGGGTGGGAAGGTATCGACTTAATCTCATTGAAACAATGTGACAGTCGCAGAACGTAAAGTCTGTGAAATGTGTCACAGAGCCATGTTACTGATTTTTGGTCGATTAAATTTACGCCACAAACCACAACAACAACTACAGAAACAACAACAAAAAGAGCAATTTTAGCATTCATTCATTATTTCCACAACGTTACGCGCCATATGAACCATTCGGGCATTGGAAACAACCGGGCCACAGATCGTAGCCGTGGCAAGCAGTGGGACCAAAAACACCAAGCAAACAATTTGGTTTTTAAATTTCGCAGGCATACAAAACTTTACCCAATGGACGCGCGAACTGCACTCGACATTTGACTTTTCAAACGGCGGACAGACAAACAAACAGAGAGAGCGAGAGTGAAAGAGGGAACGAGAGAACGAGAGAGAGAGAGAGAGAGGAACAGACGGATGCGCAGGCAGATTCGTGGAACAGCCTTACGGCGTTAAAACTTGATGGGCCTCAACAAACACCCACTCCACTACAAAATCCCATCCCATCCCAATCCGAGCTCTTGTTAACCCCCATCAAATTTACCACTTTGACACAATGAGGCCAGCAGCAAATGCAAAAAAGCAGCAGTTGCATCAGTGCAAAACAGTAAAATAGTAAAATAGTAGTCGAGATGAAAGAGCAACGGTTCTGCCAGCGAATTTTTAACAAGTGAATTTTTAATAGTTTCAAAAAGTGCAAAATAGTATACGTGTTTCCTTCCACCTTCCACCTTTCACCCTCCACCATCCAGCCATACTGCAACTGCATTTGCTGTCAGTTATCGATTGCATTTTCTATTTTTCGTCCTCTTCCGAATTGTATTTGTTTTTCAAATGAATCTATCTCTTAATAAAATATGCATATAATTTGTATATACATTTTACCAGTTAAGGGAAAATAATAAAATCATATATATTTATGCACAGTTAATCCTTTCATAGGTTTTCATACTGAAAATGTCTTCTGTTCTTATGACAATTTTAATTTTGTCACTCAATAGCATTTGCATTTTAAAACTAACGAATATGAAATTATTTAGTTAATATGGTAACTATACATTTAAACCATGCAATTTTAAAGAGTGTTTTGTGATTTTGTGCAATCGTCCTTCAATCTTTCCTTCCTATAAGCGTGTCGGTCTTGGACACTATAAGAGCTTTTGACTGGAGATTTAAGATTTAAGTTCGTGTATACAATGCGCAGGTTAAGTTTATTTCAAATTATCGATAAATCTTTTGGTGTCCGATAAACACATGTTGAAGTTTTAAATTGGAATAAATAATCTTTAGAGAAAGCCCAAAGTAGTTTTCAACAATCATACTGACCTTAATCGCATCTGACCAGCAAATATTCCACCATGCATAGTTTGACCAATTAAGACAAATTATTTCAACATCTTGCGTTTGAAAATTGTTGATTTTAGAAACAGAACTAAAAATGTTGGCATCTGCGAAGGCTTCTGGTTTTTAAAATATGTTCTCCGGGATATAAGCTTCGTTTTCCGCTATCGCACTAATATTAAGGACATTTCGTTGCTTTGTTGCAGTCCTTAAAGTAAGAATCTAGTTCAAAACACATAATTTATCCCTTGTAATTGTCCTTTTTAGCGTTTTTATTGTTTTATATTATGTAATCGAAAGCCTAACCAATCGACCAACTTTTCTGTGAGATTTTCAATTTTTGCGCATTTTTGGACCAATTACCATTAAATGTTGGCCTATAAACTCCTCAATAATCAAAATAATAGTAATAAGTTGTCAAATATAATAATAATAAACACAAAATAAAAAAAAACTTTCAACTAACGCATCAATAAAAGCTTATACTCTGCGTTTAGTGGAAACTCCAAGCATTATAAAAAAAAAAAAATCGAAAAAATTGCAAACCTTAATGTTTGTTTTTGGCTAGTAAAAAAAAAGTTGCTTGGTGCTATGCTTTCTCCACGGGAGCATTTTTTCTTGTTTATTGTTAATGCATTTCCAAACTTTTTGTTTATTTATTTTTTTCATCTTGTACAATGTGTTTCCCACCATTTAAAAATAATTAGTTAAGTACTATATGAATTGAAACTTCTAGTTGAGCTTTCCAAAGCAAATATACTGAACAAATAATTACAAAAACTGTCAAACATACATATATATTTCTCCTGGGAACTGAATATGATTCCATTTGACCCTGCAACTGCAACTGCATTTTTAACAGCGTTTCACATGCCAATCTCATATGCAAACCAAAAAAAATAAACCAAACCATAGTTTTGTTGTTGGTTTTGCCACGCCCACAATGCCAACGCCAACGCCCTCCTAACAATCTAGTCATACACAGACCGCAGAGCAGTCGACATAGCTTAATGAACTCGTTTTGTGTTTCACTTTAACGGCAAAAGCAATAAATTCACTTTGCTTCCTGTACACCGCTACCCGAGCCAAAGTCCTCCTGTTGTGTAGTGCAACTGAACGCAGGAGGGATTTTTTCTGCGTTGGCCTTGTCTGCCCAGGAGTAATGCGAATGCCCGGAATGTGGAAATGCAGCTCGAGAAGTAGCGCCCAGTTGTCTAGGGGAAAGTGAAATTCCTGGGGCAACAGGAGCTCACGCGCCATGCAAACGCCTGGGCGAATATTTCATATGGTGCCGTTAAGGGAATTTGGGTCGAATAGAAAACCAGAGAAGGAGAGAATAAGAAAGAGAGAGAGAAGACACCAATACGAAGGACTCTAGCATTAAGGATTGTGGGACTGCTGTTGACGATTGTCGTGCGTCTGATTTGCACGGAAGTCACTTGAATTATTGTTGTCATTTTTGCGCAAACGATTCGCTTTTGAATTTGAATTGTTTTGAAGACTTTGAGTGCGGAAAGCAGCTTTAAACTAAGCTTTAAACAGAACAGTAAGTATTTGCAGCATTTTATTTTCGAATCACTTATTGAAGTGTTTGAGTTTATTTTAATATCATTTATACATATAATAACATATTTATATGAAAATATATATATTAAATGAATTAGTATAGCTATTTGGCTCTGTCAACCATTAATAAAACATACTCTGAAAAAAATAAGCCGTACTAAAATTTAATTCTAGAATTTTTTTCGTGATTTAAGTATGGAAAATGATATGTAATGAGTATAAAAATAACTTTTATCGAAAACGGAGTTCTTGAAATGAATATTAAATACTAAAAAAAAAAATTTAATTTGTTACTGAAAATAAGAATAAGTGAACTTGAATTGAGTACATCTAAGTTCTGAAATCTAGTACGAAAGTGTTGGATCCAAGTAAGAAACCTGGACTCAAATCCACCAGCTTCCTTTTTTTAAATTTGTTTTTATTCCGGCTTTTAAATAAGCACTTGATGTGAAAATATCTTTTTTCATTGCTTTTAATATTGTCATTATTAGTATTTAAATGCGAAATAAGCTCAGCTAAATCAGATTTGTTTTACGTTTAAACTCAATGCGGCAAGAATGTGCATTTAGCGAGAGATCTCAGTTTCGAATCCTGTCTCGTTAGGCTTAAGCAGGAAAATTTCTAACAGTCATTTTCAAATTTCTTACATTTCAAACTGAAACATGGGAATGATTGGGAGCATTTAAAAAAAACTCTAAATGCGATGTTAATCTAACTTAGAGTTTCCGTAATTTAAAAAACAAGTACTGTCATACTCGGAACAAGTACACATAATCTTGGATCAAGAAACAAAATACATAACCATTTTAAAACTTTTAAATCAAATCACATAAGTGATACTCAAGAACTTAAATTCACAGAAAACTTTATTTTTGAACAGAAAAAATTGATTAAAGTTGAAAGTGCAATTTGATCACGAACAAACACTCCGTAAAACCGCACTTAAATCAAGATTCAATGAGAGAAAAAGTTCGAAATGTTGGGATTTAGGAACGAAGTATTTGACAGTTTCTATGAACTCTTTATGATTAAAATAGCTATTTTCTTTTGATTAAAATAGCTATTTTCTGCGTTTATTTCATGCTCATATTCCTTGAACAGATTTTAAATTTATATACCTGGCGACGCAACGATACGAAAATACAGTAACAATCACAAACTAACTAAGTAAAAGTGAAACCTCAGCCATAACACAGATATAAATATCCTAGATATAAACGTTTCGAATCGCGCTTGTGTTTTTTCTTCCCACACATTACACACTCCCATTCTAAGTCAAAAGCTTGTAAATTTATGCTATAAGTGAAACATATTTAAGGTAAACCAGCCGGCATAGCCTCCAAACAAATCTGACAAAATTATATCGACGACTTTATACATGTATCTAAAAGAAGCAATCAATATGACTGGGGCGAAAGCGGGAGAAGCCGAGACGAAGCTTTGATTTATAAGCTTCATTGAAAGCCATCAGCGGCTGTTCTGTCGCTGCCGTTGCCGCATGTGTAATCATTATAGTTGATTGCATGGATTGATCAAAAAAGTATCTATAGAAACATGCTATGTTGATACTGATGAAGTCTTAACACCCTTGCAAATCCAATTCTAAAATAAACAAGACCACAAAAAAATAAAATTAATTTATAACTAAATTTCAACTTCTAACTATGCCAAAAAAAAAAAAAAAACAACAAGTCCTTGTAGTTTTTTGACTTCTTTTACATTAACAAATATTATTTGTAAATAAATATATTAAATTTCAATATACTATGTGATATGTTAAAGATTAAAACCATACCAATCACTACAAAAATGTCTACATGATTTACATTTGTTTGCAAAATCCCAATTTTCTTTTCAAGGGTATCCAAAAACACCCTCTGGCGCCATTGTCGCTTGATTCTTCTTTTGCAAAGGTGTCAACTTGACGACAATTTACGCAAAAGCCAAACAAGTGAGTAACATTCTCTGGCATTTAGCGATTAAGTTTGAATGCAAAATTCTTTTGCTTCAACTTTTGCCCATTACCACTTATTCAAACTTCAACTGATCAACTTTTGTTTGTCTGCAAAGGTGAAAAAAGACGAAATTCATGCTAATAAAAACATATTAAAGTTAAATGAGCATGCACTCAAAATTTCAGCAGACATCAGTTTTTCACTCTGCATCTTTTCAATTATCATCATCATCGTCAGCATTTGCTGTCAGTTGCATTTACAAAACATTATGAAAATGTTCTTTTTAAAATGCCGTTGACACTTTTACAGAAATGCAAAAATTTGCCTGCGGCTGCTTTTCATATGCTGATAGGCAGAAAGTGAAGCAACGTGAGTGAAATGATGTGGAAGCAGAGACATGTATAAATTTGCACACCTTTTATTAGTGTGTGTTTGTGTGTGTGTTTGAGTGTGTGTATGGGCAGTCACTTGTGTTGCAAGGTTGGACAGTTAGCTCATAAGTTGCCTGGCAAATGTGTGTAAAATGCATTTCTTGGGATAAACCTCAATTGTGTTTTAATAAACCACAATTTAGTTTTGATAACTCTGTTTGAATTCGTCATTTATGAATGGAAAATCTAGCGCCATGGTATTCTTAAAACAAAGCAATGATTATTATAAATGCAAATGTTTTTATATCATCTCTTAACAATTGTTTCACTTTGTTGCAATTTTTAGTTTTGGCAACCATATTTGAAAGCCTTGACCTCCTTTGAATCGATATACTTTTCACAGTTGCTTAAGTTTTATAACTTGCAATTTTGTTCAAGCTAGTTGGCTTTTAAATAATTCATACTTTATGCTGTCAACGCAGAGCAATGGAAAATCTTTAAAATTGCATTATTAATTCATGCCCCTGAACAACTGAGTCACAAAAATGAACGACATTTGGATGTACTACGTTGAAGGGGGAGTATCTTTATTATCTCTAACTGTTTTTTTTTTTTATTACTGCTAGGTTGAAGTTGCTTTTTTGGATACTAGCCAAATTTAAAATCGTCAAACAAGGCTTAATTGATATGGGCTAATGGCCAGTTGATGTTGCTTGCGGGTGTTTTGAAGTTTGAGAGAACAAGTTGTGGTTTAAAATAGTATTTAGCACTTAGCACTTGTATGAGACACATAAGATTCTTTTGAAAGAAAAGTTTGAGTGGTACAAAGAGCACAAAAATAAATGAAAAATTGCTATAACAAGTATTTTCTAATGACTCTTAAAAAGCTCAAGTATGTAAGAATGCAACTTTTAATTGATGAGTTACATATATAATTGATTTTCTAAATATAGAAGACTATTGAAATAAATTTTCACATTTAATTGACTTTAATTTAGCTAATATATTGCATACTCAAAGTATTTAGCTTAGGCAAGCAAATTTATTTTTATTTATATTTTTAGATATATGGATGTATTTGAGTTGAACGCTTTCAATTTATCATCGATATTTTTGGCATCTTATTTTGGTTGACAAGATTTAAATTTATGTACTTTTATATATATAAATGTATATGCATATCTACCCAAGGCTCCACTGCAGTGGAAATATTGAGCTAATCTGAAGTCAGTCAGCCATAAATATTCACAGTTAATTTGAGTCTTGTGCTCAACTAGCCGCAAAGCGTTTCGTCTGTCGCTGCCAGGTAATTGATAATTTCTTTTGTTATTAACATATTGGCACACGCGTTCGTGGTGCCTGCCGTTTTTTGGCTACAGCTAAGTAGCTTATTTCACGCCTAAAAGCAGGCAGCAGTCAAACGCGTATCCTGCACGGCTGCCTTTCAGCAGTCAAAGCACGTACGCAGAAGCCAAGCAAAACGAGTATTTCGTTGCTTCTCAGTTTCTTGTTTTCTTTCTTTCTTTTTTGGCATGCGAAGGTCGCTGCTCCTGTCATTTTATGTAATGCAGTGTAAACAAGATTGTTTTCTCAATGGTGTGGGCTGAGTGAAGAGAGGGCAAGGGATTTTAAGGTATGCCAAGTAGAACTACGGCGCAGCATCGAGGGCTCTGCTGGCTGGTCGCATCATTATGTCAGAACAAAAGACTTGAAAACTAAATTGCACTTTAAGCAGCCATTAAACATGGAGCATGGCAGTATGCGGCAGATGTGAAATGTCGCTGCCACTGTCTGCTAATTACTTATTTATGTCGCTTAAAATACCCTCACACACACACACACACACATACATCTGCATACACATACTAATCGAAATTTCTTTCAAACGCATTGCATACTTTGCGGCGACCCTGCAGCGAAATATCTCAAGCACTTGAGCAGCTTTTGTCAGTCGATGGCAGTTTTCAGGTTTTTGGTTTTTGGTTGTTTGCAGCCAGCTATATTTTTGTCAGCTCTCTGCCTGAATTGAATTTTTACCTGCACTGACAGCCATCGATGTGCATCTCGTTTGGCTGCCTGCGTGTCCAGCTCAAGGACAAACTCAATCAGTTCCCAATTGGCCGTGTAATATGGCCCTTTTTGCAAACGCTTGGCTTTGCTTGCGGCTCTCAATACTTCAGGCTCAAGTTTTGCGGTTGTTACGTGAGCTATTTTATCAAACGTCTGGATAAGTTGCTGAATAAGAAAAGACATGAAGATGGGTAAAGAAAAAATTTTGAAATCAAACTTCTATGTTATGTTATCTGTTTACTTAACAAAATCTAGGAAATAAATTTCAATCGCTTGAATGTATATGATTAAAGTAGTATTTTCAATAAAAATATTTGGCTTTCAATGTTTATTTTTTACTATTTTAACTTGCAGCTTAAAATATTTGTAAAATGTGTTTATATAATGAATAGAAACACAAATTTTGCAAACCAACTTCAATTATTTCTTAATATTTAAGTTGGACTAATTAAATGGGTGATAGATAGCTTTAATCATTAGAACAGAATCTTAAACGTTATTTTAAAACAATTAAGCTTCAATTTTACTTACATTTTAAGCTATTTATTGGAAACACTTAATTAACAATCAATCGTAGTTATATTTGCCATCTCAATCTTTTCTCTGTGTGAACCGATTTAAGTGCTTCAAGTTACAACAACAGCAGCAGCAGCTGCAGCTCGATTGTTATAATGCATATTGATTAAAGCAGATTCAATGGCCCAAATCCCTCAGTATTAATAAGCGACAATTTTCACAGAGGCGCACAGTCAAAAGTGATATAATCGAAATCATCGCCAAAATGTGGCCCAAAATGCAGGCGAGAAACAGACAAGGACATCAGCAGCTTAAGCGATGCGTATGCGTACGCACATGTGAGTGTGTTTGAGCATTTTATGAGTATGAGTGCGAGAGCTCTTGAATGAATGGTTTGCCAGTTGTCGGATGCATGGCAGAGCAACTCATCGATGAATTGTGGAAAAACATACAACGGATGTATGGCGACTTAATGCTGAAACGAAGCTGACTGCCTGCCTGCCTGCCTGCATGCCTGCTTGTCTGAATGAATGGAGCAACCTTTTTGGAACAGAACGATTCAATCATGCAATTAACATTGACGTTAATTTGTTGGCCTCTCAGCTTCTTCTTCCTTCTTGTCGAAATGGCCACATGGCGTATGGCATCCGAAAAATAAGGTAAGTACATTAAAAGCATTTCTACCCGAAACTATGTACTAGTATGTATATTTTGTGCGCCAACGATGCGCAAAATATTGCTACTGATTTCCCCACAGGCCTTCACAGGCAAGTAATTAATGCAACTGTCACAAATATGAATATAATTATAGTCATTTAAATGCCAATGCCATGCGAGCGAGCCATTGAAATCGATGAGTTCGTTGAGTATAGATTCGAGTGCTGCAATCTAGTGAATGCATTTCCAGCAACTAATTGAAATCATCAGCTCTGGGGAAAGTGTGCAAAGCACGTGAAAGAAACGGGAATTTAATTGAAAAACTCATGCATGTTCATATTAATCTAGACAATAATACATATAAGTGTTTTAATCTTTAAGCATGATTGACTGAAATGAAAATTTTAAAGTCATCTTTTTTATTTTCAAATTTGGTTACAGTTGGTTTTAAATATATATTTATACATAAATATCTTATGTGGAATGTAAGCCGATCTTTTTTATGTCCTGAACCCATGCATGGGAAAAATGTTTAATAAATTAACATATAGAGCATAAATCGGTTGAGAAAGAACCGGAACTATCAATTATTGAAGTTAAGTCCTTATGCAGAAGCGCAATTGTGCACGCACATACAATCTGTGTTGAATTAATCATTTGAAATTATGCACAATCATATAATAATACAGTTAAGTTTAAGTTTTATTTCTTTTTTTCGTCGCACAACTTGTCTGTTCTAGATCTATATCGAATGTGAGTCAACGACGCGTGCCATCAGCAATGAGAAACTTGTGAACCAAAAATTAACCTATACCGTTATTCCATGTTCGTGCTCTCACGCTTCTTCTCTTATCTTCTTTAGATATTTTACTTACAGTTGGCCACTGTGCCTTTTTCATTAATATGTTTTAAATGACTGTAAGCGTAGTATCCAGGGTTGACGTTTTCTCCTTGTCCTTATTGTCCTTATGAAATAACATGAAATATATATTGTTTATTGGCTAATGAAGCTTGACTTTCAATTCTAAAATGAAAGCAAATATTTACTCTCGATTAACAACAAACAAATTTCACTATTTTCGAGTGAACACAAAACTAAAGAGTATCTATCGAATCTCTGGCAGTATTTTCCTCTAATTTATTTTTTACTACATTCTAAATGTGTGCGTGTGTGTTGGACGATTTTGGTTTGTTAGATTCAAAGTCAATTAGTGTAATTAATTTGACTTCACGCGACCCAAACACAGAGCTCTGAGCCCATTTATCAGCAAATGCAAAAAGCGGGCACCCAAACGAAAAAAAGAACAAGAAAATTTCAATCCTTTGCATACCACTTTTTTCAAACTCTCTCTCGCGCTTTCCCTGTTTTGCTCTCTGTGTGTGAAACAAACTTGAAAAGCCACAAAAATGTTGGCACTCCTCTCCTGATTGCATAGTCCTCTAGTATTTTTTATTTTCTTTATTTTCGTGTATGTTTTATTTCCTTATTTTTATTTTAGCCTGTGATTTCAATCAAATGTGCTGAAAAAATTGAAGCTGCTTGAAATTTTGCAGCCAATTTAATTCAGACCATTGCGCATACGCCCCTTTGGTGTGTGTGTGTGTGCGTGTGTGTGAGTAAGAGTACTTTAAGATGCTGACATTTTGGAGCACTTCAGTTGATTTACCTGTGCTTGCTCTCTTCAGGTGGCAGGCACTACTTTGAGCCACTGTCAGCCAAGCACCAATAAGTGGATTAGCTTTTAAGTTGAATGGCTTACGGACGGATTGTCTGAATGGGTGGGTGGTGGGGGGATGCCAGGAGAGTAGTTGGCTGGAACATTCAACACACCGCATGCGGTAAAATAATCCAAAGCCAAAACCCGCCAGCGGCAAACGACACGCATTTAATGCCAGCCATCCAAACAGAAGTTGTCCAGACAAGAGCTGCAAGAGGTGCGAGGGAGGTGTGGGACCTTGCGGGTGTTGGCGGGATTCACATTTCGCATTCGCACTTGTTAAGCCCCGTTAAGCGTCAAATGTGTCGCGGCTAATGTGTGTTTTATTGGATTTATTGTTTCACGCCAACTTGGCTGATAAAGACGAAAGCAAAACAGCCGCCGACATCAACACCAAAAGTTCCACACACAGTTAGTGTTTGAATAAGGCACAGACAGTTTTTAATTCGCTTATTAAGAGTACAAAGAGACAAAAAACACATAAAGACGGAGATATTGAAAGCCAGACAGTTAGGGGAAGGATGACTGCAAGAAGCTGCTAAATGACTTCCCGCTTCTTGGGTTTTTGTATATTGTTTGTCTAATTTGCTCAATAAATTATGCAAATTTAGTTAAAGTCCGCTTGATTTGATGCTTTGCAGTCCGTAAACATTCAAAATAGGGTGCTGAAGATGACAGCTGAAACAGACGACGACAAACGAAGACCCAGCCACAGTTCTCATCTTGTCCACTTTCAACTTAATTAGAGTTGTTTGCTAAACGGGCCCTCGTTTAAATGAGGAAACTCTATTTTAGTCATTAAATTCTGCAAGATTTGCATATGCACTCTTCAACTTTGATTTACAAACTGTCACAATACTAAAGGGATCATTTCCGGTGAACAAAATATCAAATTAAGAATCAAGTTATTCGAACTTATGGTATAAAAAACATTATTAAAACATATGCAAACAACAGTTAGTTTCATATACTGCAATTTTGCATGATGTGTTTTTTTGTATATTGACATAAGTGTAAGTAAGTTTTGTTTCTGGTAGAAGAATGTAGTGTTTTACCTTTGAAATAAAAGCTATGAACTTGTTAGATATAAATTTGTTATTTTGTAACAATATTTTTAATGTTTTTACAATTGAGGCAGAAGAATTTGTATGTTTTAATTTAATCATTATTTATTTGAACGTTTGCTTAGAAACTTTAAAGCGGAAATTCGAATATACTGATAACCCTTCATCGTGACCTGAATCTGTATACAGTGAAGGAGCCGATTGGAAGGCACACAAGCAGATATAGTGATCGAATAGGAAGACACCACAGCACGCTTGCAAGACGCTTTCCCCGCCAGGCCCTTAAGGCGATTAAAAAGATAGGTTTTTTCCAAAACACTTGGACACCTCTAAAAACCCCCTCGCAATATGAGTCCGTTTGTAAGACCTCAAGCGACTAGCATGAGGTTAGGTTCAATTATTAATAATATACCTGTGTTCTTATGATACTACAACTGATTGACTTAGCAAAGCTTTGCCCTTTACGGTGAATAAACAAATAACGTTTAGATTAATAGAATAAAAAATGTTGTATAATAGCTACAAAATGCGAGTGCAGCTAATATTTGTGGGAAAATTTAAGGCAACTAAATGATAAAGTAATCCGATTCAATAGCAAATCGATAACTCTAAATCGGTATAGCCATATTTGCCCATCTTCTATTTTAATGTATACCAAAAATGGCTAGAAACACAGTTCATGAACTGAATTATCGTTTAGTTAGGGCTTACTCGCAATTTTCACATCATTAACGTTCTGGGAAATTCTTAGTTGTATATACTTTTTGGGATCGGAAAAACTTCCATCTATGTGTTTCATATAATTTCCACATAACTTCTATACCTATTATCCCATTTTTATGGGTTCGGGGTATCAGAAGACTTACGAGAGCACACTTTCAATTTACCAAAAACATCAATGAGCACAGTTTCTTTGTTTCTTTATCATCTCATTATGCACCCTCACACAGAGTCTAATTGCCACGAAGAAGAAATTCCATATTGGCACAAACATAAATACTTAATGCGCAAAGAAAAAAGCTAACCAACTCTGCAGTAGCTCCTTTCCCTTTCCATGCACAATTCCTCCCATCGCTAGCTCCTTGTTGAATGCCAGCCAAAATGGAAGGGCAAAAAATAAAAAAGTAAAACCAACAAAAAAACCCCGAACAAAAATTAAGCATCTTAAAAATTTCATAATTTGTCTTGTCATTAAGCGTAACTGGATCTGAGTTGTAGACCCGAACTTTTGGGGCAATTGCAATGCTTCTGCTTCTGCTGCTGCTAAGCACAGAAGGACAATTTCTGTCACTCGTAAATTTTCATGGCGGCAACGAGCCGCCGTCGCATCCTTATTTCTTACTCCTTACTCTTTTCTCCTTGTTCTTCAGACCGTATTCGTTATTCGTTGATATGTTGCCAAGTGGCAGTCATTGGCTTCGCCGTTGGCTTTGGCTTTTGGATTTAGCTTAACAATTCATAGATTTACTGCGAATATCCGAGCACAGAAAACCGCTGCACACAATTTATGCATGTTGCAGATTTGAAACGTTCTCATTTTCTTTTTTCTAGGCCAGTCTCGCTGGCGCCACAAAATGACACGAATGACGTAAGTTTTCCATAACTGCAATCGACAATGTTAACGTTATCTGATCGACAAATTACTATTTGGCTGATAAACAACTTTAAAAATAATTATTTACGTAAAAAAGTTAAGTTCATATTTTCGAATTTAATTGCTTTTTTATGACGTTTTAAAAAGTCTTGAGCAATCAATCAATGCTTCTCTATATTATGCAATTATTAAAGTCTAGCGAACTGAACTCAAAGCTTCTTGTCAAAAAAAAAAAAAATAAAATGAAAACACAACATTGCAATTTATTTATATTCTTACAAGTTTTATAGATTTGCATTAATTTCTGAAAGCTCTCTGTTCAACATTTGAACACAACGCCAACAATATCAATTTAACATTATTATAACATGCACAAACAGTAAACAGTGTTAACAAACGAAGTTTAAGCTGCAAAATTAAATTGATTAATAAACTGCACAGCTCTCTTGCTCCCTTTGAGTCATGTGCTTATTGATTGACCCAAGTCTAAACTCCCAAGTGGTAGTCATTGCGAGCGTTGTGTTGATTTATGCGGCATATTCTCTCAAATAATTTAGTAGGCAATGCCAGAGGGCGAAATGAGTGCTTTCATCATGTTTTAAATGCGCCCGATGAACTGAAGCTTAACATTTTGCGACTAGCGTTTAAATTATGCAAGTTAATTTGCAGCTGCCTGGCAAAATGATGACAAGAAATTCTTGCACAGCACAAAACTGAGGGGCCAGCTCGGCTCGGTTGGGCTTTGCTTCTGGCTAACAAGAGTTATTTCCCGCAGACCGGAAGTGAAGTCGACATAAATTGCGGCTAGAACTGACGCCTGCCTGCCTTCCCCAGCTGTCTCCCCTCGCCCAAGAGTTGCTATGGCAGCTGAACCCTGGTTTATTTAATACAAACAGCAGCCTTCAAGCAGAATGGAAAGGAAGTTGAAGTCGGGACTTGGAGGTTGTCCCCCTGGCTCTTAGTTGTTGCCAGTTGGTGGCTGTTGGTGGAAAAACGTCACGTTGTCCGCATTTTCCTGCAGAAATTCAGATTGTTTGCTGTCGACAAGTCAGCCTCGTGTTTAGTTTCTTTTTTTTTCCAGCAATGCGTCAATGCGCATTTAAAATTGGAGCGGGGAGGAGAAATTGTGGAAAGTTAATGCCAACAATGTCGTTATGACCTCAATATATTAACGCACTTATTTATGAGAAACACTAGGTGTTTCAAGAGTATATTAACAAGTGACAAAGTTATCTAAGAACAAGTGCCGCATAGTTAATTTTGGCTATGCCAAGACTATGATACCCTTCACACATAGATTACTTTTTTTTTTACATTATTTTCAATAAATTTAATTTGAATTTATTGTTTTTTAACAATTGTTGTGGTTTGGCTGTTATTGTCAGCTAGACGGTAGACAGTCAGCCAAATCAATGCTCCCCTTTCTTATTTATGTTTCTGTGCAGTTGTTGGTAATTTTTCGCACGACAGCAACAACAATTGATAGTACGATATGGTCAATTTGTAAGGTGGCTATGCCTTAGAATGCTCCGATCGGGATGAAATTTCATAGTGAACAAACCCGACATGATCTAAGCAATCTGTGAAAGTTTCATCAAGATCGGTTCAGCAGTTTGGCCGGAAATCGTGTTGAAACAGACAGACGGACAGACGGAAATCAATTCCTGAGCTTGTCCTGATAATTTTGATATATAGTTTATGGGGTCACCCATCATTCCTTTAAGGCGTACCAGATTCATGACAAATTCAATATACCCTGTTTCACATGTGTGAAGAGTATAAAAAGGAAGAAATATAATTTTTCAATCGAATGTTTATCAAAAGCTTTAATGCAAAAATACTTTTCTAATGATTATTCAATAAAATTAAACGAAATTCCTATTTAAATTTACACCCCTTAAAATATTAGTGTGCAGAACCAAGCTATTCTAACTTAACTTATAATTGTTTAGCTCTCGAGATATTCCAACCAATAACTATATTTTTAGCAGATAATTTGATAAAAGTTCTGAAAGCATTTTAAGAATTATGTCTAAGCTGTGATATGCTGTATCAAAATCTGAAGACTGATGAACCTATTATGAATGGTTGGAGAAATTGAAATCTAATAATAGCAAGGTTCTAGGATTTTACAATATGATTTAATATCCCGAAATGTTAAATAATTTTTAGCATACTGAATAAATCTTTATAGTCAAAGATCCTATTAGCTCAAAGGTTTAATTTTCATTGTTCAGGCTAAAATGCTTCACCTCCACTTCTACAATAACCAAAACCACTAAACGCAAACTTTAGTCATATGAAGACAAACCGATGGTTTGCTTCTAGCGCTCAAGGCGATCCTTGAGTAGTTTGGCAGTTGAGTTCAACGTCATTGGCAGCAGGTAAGTAAATGATTTTGTATAAACAAGCAAACTGCGAAGTTCTCCTTCTATTTACAAGTATTAGTTTGCTGTACATAATTAACTTTCTCGTGTCGTTAGTAAGATTTAAAATTATTTTGTCTATTCAGGTAGTAATGAGGTAAAAACCAAACCTCAAAAAAAAAACAGAAACCACAGCCCAAACTTTTTTATGGCATGTCAAGTTCTTTATGTCTCATATATGAATGTATGTTCTTGATAATAACTTTAATCAACTTTGAGGAGGCGTTTTATTTTTTTTTTTTTTTTCTCTGTGGGTGTTTGTCTGCTTGCCCAAAAACAAACAAAAACAGGACGAACTTGTTGTCATGTTTTGTTATTTTGTTTGTGGTCGTTTTCATTTCATTTACAGTTACAGTTAAAGTTGAAGTGGCAACAACAGGCAAACGGACAAACCGACCAAGCGACCGAGCGACCAACACCAAAAGCCGAGCCGAGAACAAGGCCTGCATGAGAGCTGCTTGATTTCCCCAGGTGCTAAAATGGGTAGCCACCCACATCACCTCTTATACGACGCCCATATGAGCCCGCATTTTGTATTTTCATATTTTCATGCCTGACCATTTGCCAGTGTCTTCCGGTCCTTGACAAGTGCGGGGAGGTTGGCAAGTCCCACACAATGACTCAGAGTTGTGTTGTTTTGTGTTGTGTTGTTTGTTTTCATAAAATGCATTCGGCTGATTTGGATGGGTCTTGCTTGGTCTTATTTGTGGTTGCTCAGATGCACACAGATACAGTTACAGATACAGTTGCAGCTACAGTTGCAGTTGCAGTTGCAACAAAGTGAGAGTCGTATGCTTTTGATATACTTTACTGTTTGCTATTGCTTTTGTGATTTGCCTTGCAACCTGCATTTCCTTGTTACCACAATCGAGATTTGTTTATGACATGAACACTTTATGAATAATTTCATAGCAGATCTTCTTCAGATATACACACACACACACACACACACACACATCAAAAGTCCACTGACCACTTGCCAAACCTAATTGTATCTAACGAGATTTCCAAATTGTTGCTTCTTTCTATACCAGTGAATATAGATATACTCGGGCCTATTTTTTTCAGGACCAACACGAAAATAGTCTTATAACTAGACTGCGGATTGAAAATCACTGTGCGGCTGTTTGCTTGTTTGAGGCCTGTGACATTGTACCAAAATTTTATCACTTCGGTGTCGGGGTTAGCAACTTATAGTAAATGAAAGCCCACTTGGCATTTAAACGTACACGAAAAACAACTTAGCATTTAAATGAACACTGTAGTCATTCAGTAAATTGTGTAGTAAACAGTAGACAGCTGCATGGCTACACTAATAAATGTATTGCAATAGAATGTATTCGAATAGAAAATAGTCGAATGAGTAGCAGACGCAATATGGTATGAGTGAATATGAATGGTTGTGTGCTTTGAGACTCATGTTCTTCTGTATTTGTTAAATTGAGTTAGAATGAGAAAGTATTGAAAAGAACGCAATAAATACTTTGGCACAGCGTAAGACATTCGAATGTTTGAAACACAATCTTATGCATTCAGGTTCGTTTCGTGGCAGCCGGGAAAGAAAAGCACCTGCTGGACCGGAAAGTTTAACATAAGTGTTTTTTTGCTATTCGCTGTGAGCGTTACGCTCGGCCACAAATTCATGAATCAAGGCTGTGCAAGTACACTTCTAAAAAAAACATGGAAGATCTGTTTCTAAGCGAATTATTGGATACATAAGTAAGCAAATGAAATTGAAATTTCATACATATTGTATTATATATTGTTTCGCACACGGACTTGGTGATAATTTTGTGCTTCTGAGAATCGATTTACAACCTAGAGAGCAAGAAATGTAATACATTCGAATGTATTCGAGTATTACTGTAGTTTTTATTCCGTTCAATACATGCCTGTTCGTTTGAATGCTGTGCGACTGAGTAGGTCGTGAGCGCACAACATACAATTCAATTCATTTTCACATTAAATACTCCAAAATTATGTATTGCAATTCATTCAGCACTCTAGTACACAGCAAGTTTTATCATGTGAAGGAAAGGCAAATGCCTCAAAAACTAAACAATTCAACTCGGAGGTTAAGTTTAATACATATATTAAAAGCAGACATTTAACAGCCAATGTAAACATATCATAAAGTCCACTAAAGCAGACACGAACGAAATATTTTTGAGGAACAAACTCTTCGTGTCACTATCGCCAACACGGCCCGCACCAATCTTTAGTTATGAACTCCGAGCCATTTAACCATTTTGTAAACTTAAAATAAAATTCTTTGGTAAGTGCTAATAGCAGCTGCTGCTGTTTTCTGTTGAATTCATTTATTGGTTACTCATACTTCGTATATTCTAAGAATCCATTGATATATATAATGGAAATTTTAAAAATACTTTGGATAGAAACATAGATGTTTAAGATATTCAAACAATCATACAAAGAAAATAAAATCCGTTTAAAAAATTTTTGCGTTTTTACAACGGTTCTATTCCTAAGTATTTAAGGTCACTGGTAGCCGAATCAACGGCTTTTTGACTATTTTAAAATCAAAACTAGTTTAATATTATATCTTAAAGCTTATAATATTACATGCATTTTTATTTGAACTAATCGTTTACCTATTACGAACTTAATTTTTAGCTGATATATGAATATTGTGAAGACCACAGACGGCTGATATATGTATGTATGAACATACGTGTGTGATAGGTACATACTTTTTCGTCTCTTTAAAGTAGAAGAAGCCCCCATGTCTGATACTGCAATGGCTTTTTACTCACTGGCAGTCGCCACGTTTTCATTTTTTAATTAAATTGCTAGCAAGGGCAGGCAAGACATACGAAATTTTTGGAGCTTCGTTGACTTTGTGTGGTAAATTTGCTATGTAATTTCCGCCGTTTCGCAGCGAGCTGAAAAGTGCTGGAGACAGGGCAAGCGACAGCGACTTATTTGCGCAGTGCCACACACTTGAATTTTAATAGAAGATGCGGAACCCAAAACTGTGGCTCATTATGTCATAACTCACGACTGATGCAGGTTGCACGCCTGCAGTTTGCCCAATTGCAGGCCAGACTTTAAAAATAATCAACCAAAAGGGCCAAGCACAAATACATACACACACACACATGTACCCATACTTGTTTAAAAAGTATATATACATAAAAATCTGGCATGCGCCATGAAATGCGCTCTCAACAAGTTACAAATCTCACGGCTACGTGCCCAAAAGTCCCTGACTCCAAACTGGTAACTGGAGGGGGAGTAATGGATGGAGGAGCGAGGAATATGTGGACAGCAGGCTCATTGTTATGTTTGTCGCGTAGATCTGATCAATGACCTACGTGCCGTCGGCAGCGGTTTGAGCCATCGAGCTATTGAGCTGTGCCATTAGGTTTCAATAGTTAGTATCCTCGATGTTGGTTGGTTGGGAGTTGGAGTGGCTCGGAAATTGTGGTAAATTGATTGAACTAAATTGCAAATTTCAGTCGCTAAATTGGCTGTGACAATGAGCAAGGATTTCTTTATCTTTATCTTTCCCCACTCTTCCCCCTCCTTTTTTTTTAACCAACGCACTTGCAGCTAGACGTTTTACATGTTTCTCTATATCAGTCAGTCTCAAGTGGCGCAGCCAGACGACAACATACGTTGCAGGCACTCCACTTGTTTTCTACCTTTATTGCTGTAGTTCTACAGGAGGACTCTTTATGTTGTTGTTGTTGTTGTTGCTGTTGTTGCTTTTGCTGTCATTGGGCGTCTGGGCTTTAAGCCGACACAGCCAGAAATGTCAAGCAAAACCCTCAACATGCAAAAACAAAATAAAATAAGCAATGTTAAAAAAATCATTGCAGCCGAAAAATTTCGACATGAACACACACTGCTCCCTCTCTTCATAATTTCAGCAATTAAATTTGCGTATTTTCGTTTAAAAAGATTACTTTGAAATTTGCGGTATCAATTACTTTAACTAGACTTGGTTTGCATACAGATAAAAAAAAATAGTAAAAATCTTATTATACCATCTTTGATTTTTGTAAAAAAGAGTATACTCATCAAAGAGGGACAGGTAGCGAAAGCTATTGCTTGGCACCGTCAAATCAAGTCCAATGGAATAGAGCAGATTTTCAATGAGTGAAAAAGTGGAGGAGGAAGTTAGTTGGCTGGAAATGGGATAGATGATGGTTTGGTGAGAACGTGATAAGTCAAAGTAAAGCGAACGAAGATTGATTCGAGTTGTGAATAGCTTTATTCAGTTTTGAATGCATTTTCCGAATTTCCCTTTTGGGCCAATTAATCAAAAGGCAAAATGTACTCGTGCTCTGGTATTGATTAATTGACTCCAGTGCCAAACGCAATTAGTGCTTAATGAATTAGTTAAGAAAAGTAAGGCACGACTAAAACTTGACTTGAGTCGACCACAAAACTTAAGTTGATTGATAATGAGATTCTCTCTAAGTTTATTTCTACTTATCTCAAGTACTGGTAATATGAATAATCAATTGAATCCAGCACTTGAGCTAAGTCGAAAAAACCGAGCTTTTCACAAAGAGATGATTAATATAATTATAAAGTCTCTCATATCTTTGATAAACTGCACAATTGCGTGGCTAAACCCGATTTCCTTTTGATTGCATTGATATTTGTTTATATTTAGTTTATTGTAACTTAAAAACAGCTTAATTTAAATGTTATACTCTAAGCTTACGTACTTATTTTATTTATATTTAAATATTTGAATTCGCTATACAGTGCATAAATATCACTTCCTGCCGATCAAAAGCATATGTAATTTATTAACTCAAGCGCACTCAAGATTTGTAGTGCTCACAGCCAGTTTTGGGCAAAGATAAGTCAATCAATTGGCGACTCAGATCAATGGGTCATTTGGGGTCTCTGAGGCTAAGCCCATGCCTTCGTTACCTTGTGCCTTCGGCAATAAGTCAGTCAGTCAGTCTTTTACGATGCCCAACGCACTGCTCTAGATATTGCGGTCCCTTAGACCCAAACTGAACCAACCTGACTGGGCTCATTTATTTTTTTGTTTAGCGTTCGCTTTCTGTTGCTTGTCAAGTGCTCGCTTGCCTTTGATTTTGTGCTTGGTCGGTTGGTTGGTTAGGTTGTGTTTTTGTGTGCTGTGCTCTTTGTGGACGGAGGCTTGCATCAAGTGGATTTATTGTTTCGACTGGCAAATACAAATAGCTATTACGTATACTGTATAGCTAGCTGAGAGTTTAGTTCAGCTAGCCCGTTCACGGTCCACATCAATTCAGTTTCTCTCTCTCTGTCTCTCGCTGTTTGCACACAGCCTGTCATATACAATATTCGCCGCCTGTTAACAATAGTCGTCAATGATGTTGATGCCGAAGTCCTTAAAACGAGGCAATGGGTTGAGAGGTGCTGCAAAAGGGTTTGGGTGCAAGTACCACACACACTTCACCACTTCAATTTCGATGGGCCGACGTTGTATTTGTTATTGTTGCTGTTAATGTTGGGCTGACATGAGGCCATACTACATGCCACATACTTCATGCATGAATACATGCCCGAATGCTGCGGCTGCTGGAAACTCAAAGTGTGTCAGTTTCTGTGCACGCACACAAATACGAACGATTTTCCAGCCTGAGCAGACACATTCATCGTCACCGTCGTCTATTGACATAACTTGTGGCATGTGGCCAAAGGACTATGTGGGACAATTTCTTTTGTCTTTAAGTTGGTCGCCTGACGTTTCCTTTTTCCTCCCTTTTCTATCTTGTGCTGCCTTTAAATGAATATGACACTTCTAAGCCGTTGTTTGATTTAGCCACAAACATGCTTGCTAGATATATTTTGAAATTATTATTGCATTGTTACCTATTGAACATTTTCCCTTAAAGTGAATCAATTATTAGTATGTCAATTGTCATTTGCATTTTAAGGCATTCAAAAGACTTAATGGCAAATGCAAATATAATAAAGCTGAGTATAAACACAGATACAAAGAGAAAGAGTGTTTGTTTTTTGTTTCATTTGACTCACTGACACTCGATTTTTGATTCCTTACACTTACATATTGAGGATGGATGGATAAGGAAATAAAAATAGAAGAGAAACTTTGCATAATTTGTTTTAAGCAGATATTACTTTACAGATAATACAAATAAAACTCTATCTTAATATTTATTTAATCATCAAATGAAGTGCAACTTTTTAACTTATTTCCGAGATTGTATCAAAATGTGTTCGTCGATGTAAAAGGGGAAGCAGCAAAGTGAAAGCGAAACTTCTTTCCCCTAATTGGATGACAGAACGAAACAAAACGTAAGCGGCGTGTCAGAAATGCGCAACTGGCATGCGAAGGCCGTTGGAGAATCGCGTGACGCTTTGTGGCAAGTGGCAAGTGGCATGTAGCAAGTAGCGAGTGGGAGAAAATGATAGAGCGGGATGTTGCCGCATGGTTTTAATGGCATTTTGAGCACTAGCCAAATGACCCAGACGTTTGTTTTGTTGGCCAGCCAACATGCTATGCGGCAATGCAAGTGGCCGACAAAACACTTTGGTAAACCACTGTGCAGTTCCACTGTTCATCGTCATCGTCAACCTTTTAAGTGCTTCATAAAAAAAAATAGAGAGAAGAAAAAAAAGCGTTGCTACAAAATGTTTCGACAACGTTGACAAATTCAACATGCGACTTGTTATATAATTAAGAATTTCTTTAGTGGTTTATAATGAGGATTTGATCACGGGTCGAGCAGGCGCCGCATAATCAATGCACGTTATCACTCGCCTTTTATGACCGGCTGGTCAACACACACACACGTCGACTGTTGTTGTATTGAAGTGCTTTTCCCATCTCCTCTCTCTCTCTTTTGCTCGTTCATTCTGTTGAGTGTTACTTTTATGAGCTAGAAATACTTTAGATTACATGTGGCAAGTGAATCTGAGTTATGGTATATCTAACTGTAACATGGATATAAAAATGTCCAATTATGATACAATAAGTTGTCTTAATGGGTGTTATAGGCAGTTTGAGTCATTTCCGGCTCTATAATTATTAAACTTTTATTTTGTTTATGCACTGAACAAAAAAACGTTCAGTATCTACTATCCAGCGAAACCACAGCCAAGGGAACGGGCTTGGAATAATTAGCGGGGAAAGAAGACCCTTTTGAGCTTGACAAATATACGTAACAGGCAAAAAAAAGCATTTAATGTACTTCGGTTTGTCGAGAATTTCTTTCCTTAAACTCGTTTTCCTTTAATCAATCTGACTCTCAGCATATCGTAAACATTTCGGAATATTTTATCAAGTTTCTGGCCAAAAAACTCATCACAGTCTTTAAGTTTTTGAACGAAAAATACTTATAAATAATATCGTATTAATTGAACCGATATCATTCAGAAATCGTTGTTCTAGTCCAAGCATTATTTATTTATTTATTATTATTTTAATTTTTTTATTGTTGATTTAGCGGACATTATGCTCTCCTATCTCTGAAAACCTTAAATACATTTTCTTAATTTTAATACATATTTATTTGTCAACTTAATAAGCAAAAGTCTTTTCGGTCTTGGCAAAAATATAAACTTCCTAGACCGAAATTCTATTTTTAAGCTCTTTATTATCGCTCAGATTGCCCAATGTCAAGTTTAATAATTCACTTTCTTTCTTTCAAATGGCACGCCCTAAACTTAGTACAAATACCAACAGTTCAATGCACACACCCAGGGCAATAGAACCATCAAGTCTAATTAGTCAGTCAGTCATAAGGAAAATGAGTACAAAGTGTACAGGTCAACTTTCAAATTCGATAGGAGCAAAGATAATAGCTGTCAATAGTTAAAAAAAAAGAAGGGAAAGCAATGAGTTGGATACATAGCACAACAATCTACAAAGGATGGGGGCAGACAATTAGAGTGTCTGAAACTTTTCCTTGGGCTTGTCAGGTGTGTTGTTGTTTTGCGCGACAGTAGCGACATTATTAACACGTGACTGCGAATTTATAATTGCCTATTTTAATTGTGAGTCGGCTAATTGTGGTGGCATGCTGGCGGGGGAGCAGTTGATGGTGTGCAAAGCAGAGGCTTGGCTTCAGTCATTAAAATAAGAATGATAATGGCAATAACAATAAAACTGTCTCCGACTGAAATAAGTTTGTAAGAAGGGCTTGTGAAAGAAAAAAAAAACAAAGCAACAATTGCAACAACAACAGAAACGGAGAAAGCGCGAGAAAGAGAGAGAATCCACCATCGAGTTAGCTGCAGCTAAGGTAAAATCATAAAAATTTAAACATTGCGCATACGCCACGTTGGCCCAATTTTTACATATTTCAGGTTAAAGGCTTTTCTTTTTTGATTTTAATGTATTTTTTTGGTGTTGTTTCGTGTGGTCTATAATAAAGTTGTAAAATGCAACTATGCATTTATTATCCGAGAATGCTTATCAAAGTGGGGCGTGAATATGTTTGCTTTCATTTTGTGTTAAGGTTTTTAAAAGCATTCGCATTATGGAAATGCGGCTTAAAGTTTTTTTTTTTATCTGTTTTGATAATAAACAGTTCCAGAAAAACATTAAAAAAAAAATGTTCCAACTTATTATGTGCTTTAAAAATGTATGTTAAAAATAACTAAACTGCAATTTTGTCTTGCTTTAAGAAGATATTACCAAATAAATATTTAAAATACTAAACAAATACTTGGGCATAAGCTTTTACTTTTGCCAGTCATTTTCTTTGCTATGAATTTGTTTTTACAGCTGATTAGAGGAAGAAACACATACACCTTCTCCCCGTTCACCAACAAAAAAATAAAAATTTGTTCTGTTTTTTCTTTTTTTAATCACGAGTTGCACTGGCTATGATTTTGTGCGCCCTTTTGCATACACTTATCGAACAAGAGTGATCTTGGCCTATCTTACAAAAGAGTTTCAAGAGATTTAGAGTTAGCTTTTCACTGTGCCAATACTCAAGGCTAAAGAGCATTAATTACGATAACAACAGATCTTGATGACAACAATAATTAAGCGACATTTATCATTACATTTTATACATTAATTGATACATCAATTATATATATTAGTTTGTAATTTTATTTAATTCGTATAAAATTCATTTTATAAATGCATTCAAATTTCGTTTTGTATTTTTTTTTTCAAACTCATTCATGTTTTTATTGACACTGAATTATAATTCTGCAAGATTTTTTTCGTTACTCTTTTGGCCCATTCATCGTGAGGCTTTGGTTGTCTTTGTCTCAGCTGCCTTTTTACGTTTTATCTGCCACTTCACATATACGAGGTCACATTAATTGCATATCACACACACTCACTCACACACACACAATCAGGATAGTCACAAGGACATTTTGAAAGAAAAAGAAAAAAACTGAAAAGCTTCAAGACGTTGCGGTGGGAACCAAACTTGTCTGGCAGGTACTTGAACAAACGCCGATATGCGATATGTATACATGTGTATGTATGTATGTTTGTTTGTATGTATATGTGAGGCAAAGCCGAAAGTTCTTGTAAACAGCAGAGGAGAAGGCGTCTAGCGAGTGGGTGTGGCTGTGCGCATACAGTGTTGCGTATACAAAAGTAAAAGTAGTGCTCAAGTGTTCCACACTTCCTTCCAATGCGACAAAGTGTAAAAAGACAGCAGCAGCAACAACAACAACAACAACAACAAAAACAACAGCAATAGCAACCAACAAACAACGACAACAATCTGCAGGCAAAAACAAAAAGTTGCAAGTCACCAACAAAGTGGGCCACAGAAAAAACAAATAAGTTTAAAAAAAAATATATATATGTATTTTCATTCTGAAAGCAACGAACATTCCTCTGTGGGCTCTTTGGAACAGAGACTCAATGATGCCTTTAATAATGTAGGTGCATAAGGGATAAACACATACATATGCATATACACAGACAAAGTAGACTTGAAGTGAGCACACAAAGGAAAAAATATTAAAATAAAATTTCGTATAAAGCTATCATATTCTTAAATTAAAGCGATGCATCTTACAGTTAAGCAATACTAAACAATGAGAATATTGTGTAAAAAAGTGTAATAGTTGGGTTTACTTTTAAGGCAACACTCAACCAGCAAAGTGTTAATAAATTTATTACCTTTAAATAATAATTGCCAAGTTTCTTAATTGTGAAATTCTATATGCATAATATAAAATAACAATAGTTAATGACAAGATACAAAATTCTTGTGAGACAAATTCTATTTGCAATTTTAATATTATATTGGGGGTGAATGCACCGCGACCAAACAGATCTATTGTGCCCCCTTCTTGGCCTATAGCTCTTCCATCAGGCCCAGGTGTTGCATACAAATTGCATAATATTTGAAATAATTCTGGTTAAATTATTTTGAATAAAGAAAAATAAATTAAATTAAATTGTTATGCCAAGCAGGAGGAAGTATATTCACATTTTTTTTATTTTTTATTTCCTTGATTTTCATGACATTTAATTTATAATGTGCATTCTTTTATTTTCCATATAAAACAATAAATATAAAAAAGCATTTCACCGTTTTCGAATAAATTACGAGTTACATTTGCCAATGAAGTATAACGTAGGCTTATATATATATATCCTGTCTTGCATTTAAACCTCGACCACGCCCTCAAAGGCGGCGCACACGCTCATTGCAGGTAAAGGTTTTGGATTAAGTCCAAACGCGCACCATAAAGGGCCAATACATGACCTATTTAATGGGGGCTATCTATGCCTTCCACGAATTCTTTAAAAAACCTATTTTATGTTTATGGATCAGTGTACGAAAATAAGTATGTTTTTAAATGTGTGGCAAGGAAATAACTTGGTTGTCAAAATTCGTAGCGGAATGTAAGTTTTACTCCTTTGCAGCTACTTGCCGTTGACAAATGTCATGCTTATACCGATACGCACACACACACGCTTAGATACACACTCACACATGCAACTTCTTAGAAGCAGCAGCACTTGCAGCTTTTTGATCCTTGAGTTTTCATATAAATCTTTGAAAAGTGCGCTGCTGCAGCCGCTTGAAACCAATAAAATATCTAAAGTCATGCGAAACACGCACACACACACACACACACACACACACAAAGTAGACAGCTGCTTTTGTCTGCACACACACAATTTCACACACACATACACTCTCATACATATAAAGTGCAAGCTGGGATATCTTAACGGCATTTTATAGTTGAATAGCTGCAATTCATCTCCATTTCCATATCGCAAAGATCTGGCTGGCTAACTATCTATGTTTGTGTGTGTGTGTGTGCGTTTCGGACTATACTGATTGAAAATAATACTGTACAATACTTAAATGCAACTAGAACAACAACAACTGTTGCTAAGTAGCTGCGCGCAAAGCTCGTTTTACAGATAAGTAAGGATGCTAGACAATGAATTGGGTCCAACAAATGCAACAAAATAATCTGATTATTTAAAGAGGAAATAAGTAAAAGAAAATACTTTTAAATCAATTTTAAAATATTTGTGTTTGTTAAGGATTTAATAGAATATTTATACAAAATCTCTGCAACAGATTTCGGTAAAACTTTAATTTGTTTGATGAATCTGTATGAATTGTCCTTTGGATAGTTTTTTACATTTTTCCAATAAATACCTTTCAAATAAAAATGTTACACAAACTACAATAACTAAAATGACATTTAGGAACATGAAGTATTTTTTAGTATGTGAATAATTATTGAAAAGGAACTTTAAATCCCTATAAATCTGTTTTAATTCTGACCTAATCTACGAAATAAACTTCATTAAGTGCATTTAAACGAACTCAGGTCGTATTGCTTTAAGCAATAACTAAAAGCCAATGCCCTCACAATGATGTTATCCAACATCATAATTTCTAAGAAAATAAAAATAGTTTACAACAACAACAACAAAAAAACTGCAAAAAGTTATAATTTAAATTTCATCAAGAAATAAAAAGTTTTGCAGCACTTGGTTGACTTTTGGCTAGCAAATAATTAAATAACAAAAAATACAACAACAATTATTTGGCCAGCTCCCTTGGCCAATTGGTGGCAGCCAAGAAAAAGTCAGCAAGCCCGAAAAACTAAATGCCAAACGGGCCTCAAGTGTATCGCGACAAACAAGCAACTTGCAACTGGCAATAGCAACTGCAATTGCAACTGCAACTTTGCAACAATTTCATATGCATTTGTATCCTTTTGTGGCCCGGAGCAATTCCAAAGTGCTCGAGCTCCAGCACCAGCACCAGCTCCAGCTCAAACTCCAGCTCTGTGCTGTGTGCACTTTTGCCCAAATCTGACCATTGGCATCAGTGAAGCGTCCTGAAAAGTTTTTCAATTAAATTTGTTTAGAATTAAACTTGGCGCTAGCCAATTCAAGCCCCTCCTTCTCATGTCCTACTTGCTCCTGTCCCCACTCATATTCCACAGGCCATCCTATAAACAAGTCTACAAGCGGAAGCTAAAGTTCAGTTAACTGTAAATGCAATGGTTGCAATTCAAGTTTACAATTGAAATTCCTTCTTTTAACAAACAGGTCATTATACCCTATAGAATAAAGAATAATGTGTATACTCTGCCTTTTTTTCTCTTCTTTGGAAATAAAACAGAAAACAAAATATAAATATGACGTTGATTGTAAAATTTGTATATTAACTTTATACATTGCAATATTTATATCACATGGAACTTAAGCTCTTATTCAATTTAAAGCTATGAGCTAATTTTATTTAAATTATTATTATTTTTTTAAGATTTTGTTCATAAATGTTTGTTGCCATTTTGTCATTTTTTGATCAATGCGAAAGTAATAAAATTTAAATAAAACTTAAATGCTTAAATTTTATAAATTATTAACAACATTTTCAATTTTTGTATTGCAATTTGCTGATAATAACAATTAGCAATTTAAAGTGCAAGAAGGTATTAAAATATAACACATTAAAATATAATTATAAAAATGAAGAATTTGTAAATAAAATAAATAAAATTACTCAGTCAATTTTTAATTTTTAGCTCTCAGAAATATTTATATCTGAAATTGTACAGCAGGGTATAATTGAGGTACTATATGAAACTCTGAGTTGTTTTGCTTGTTTTATATAGATCAAAATTGCATCATAATTAGTGCAACCTGTTGTCAGACGTACGCAATTACAACTTGAAGAATTATGATTGCATTATGTGGACAAAAACGTGAGTTGAATATTTATTTGTGTTTTCAATTGAAAGTTATGCACATAGTATATTTGTATATAAGTATAATAAGGTATGCCCTGCACACATATATGAACATATTTTGTATTGTATTTTGGATGCTGTGTGTTTGTGTGTGTATTCTTAACCAACAAGTTTGTTAACATTCTCGCATGCAATGTGCGTCTGATGTTGTTTTTGGCTGAGTTTCCTTTTATGGGCTCATTGTTCATTCAGAAATCAACTTGTTGTCGTCACAGTTGTTTGTTTGTTCGTTTGTTCGTTTGCTTGCATGTTTGTCTCCCTGTTTGTTTCGGCTTCTTGTATACTGTTGGCACTTTTAATTAGTCGCTCAATATGCTGCCAAAACTGTATGTGTGTGTGTTGCACACATGCAAAATACATGCATACACAATATGGTTGTACACATGTTAACGCTCTTGTTTTTGTTCTTACCCACTCTCAAATATTGAATTATCCAGCGTTATCCTGCATGTCCATGTTCATGTCGTCCAGCATCATATCTCGTATCGATGCGTTAAATCCTCTTTACATGCCTCGTGCAACAAATTGTGTTGTGCACTGCATTAATAAATTATCTATCATTATAGTAGCCCATGCACGCTTGTCATTAAGAATTCCAACTGTATTCTTTTATATCTATATAACACACATGCTATATGCGATAAATACAAGCATGATTACATACTACATGAATGATGCTGGCATATTGCAAAAATTAATGTTTTAATTGCTAAATTAGTTAAAGATTATTGGTAATATAATGCAATTAATTGATTAAACAATTAAAGGTGATTTTTTTGATTATCAATATACTTTGTGTTAAATCTTAAGTCAGTTTACTATCTGCAAGTCTTACACATATAATCCATTGCTTTATTTATGTACCATATCATGTTAATTATCGAATAAACATTTTATAATTCTATCAGACTTTTCCCAGCTTTTGTACCAGATCAAGACATTTTAATATAATCTCGAAGTCTTATAAGTTGGATTAAGATTAAGTAAAAAATGGGTCTTAGTTGACCATAACGTTGTATATTCATCATTTCTTGTATATGTTGCATCAATTTAAGCACATTTTATAGTTTAACTAAGATTACATTATGCGAAGAATAAAATAAAATAAAATATAGAAAATTATTGTTGATGAAATCATAATGTCTTAATTTCATTTTATTTAAAAGTCAAGACGCATAAATGAAAATAAATGAAATAATCTTTCAATATGATAAATTGTTATTCAATTTTAACCACATTGAGTTAAACATTTTAAAAAATTGATACATGCATATGTATCTAACGTAATTTTGCATTCGAATACTTTTATAATTTAGAAAACCTTTAAAGTAATTTTGCCATAAGTACCAAGTTAATACTAGATTTACAAAATTTACAACTTAATCGTAGAACTAAACACAAAAAAAATAAAGCTTAACAACATGGACATCAAAAAATTAAAATAAAAGTTGTAATGTTGATGGGCCAACAATTTAGGGAATAACATGAATAACCTTACGAAGTAGACAACAGGAATACAGCACCCGAGAAATTGTAAGCAAAATGAAAAAGGACAGCACGACAAGGGAAAAATTACAAATACAAATACGTAACAACAACTTAGCCGCAAAAAGTTGAGAGTGAAAAATACGAAACGAAAGCGAAAAGCCAACAGAAAAAAAAAGGAAAGAAAAAAGTTTATGCTAATTTCACTTTTCTTGAACGACGCATAACCCAAATTTATTTATTCCTTGTTTTTTTGTTTGGTATTTTTTATTTTTGCGACCCACTCTGAGACTGAGAAATAAATGGCGCCAGGACAAGAAGAACCTGCGAGGAGTGGAATGAGGTGTGACCAGAACAAGTAAAAAATTATATTTTTAAAGTGAAGTAAAAGCCACGCAAATGATGAAGACGAAGCTGTTTAGATGAGACAGAAAGAGAGAGAGAGAGAGTTGCAACAACAAAACAGTAAGCAAGCATTATGGCTTAAAGCAAATTGATTGTCTTAGTTGCGTATCGTTGCTTTTCCCCGTCGTGACGGTCTGTCTCTTTGTCGGTCTGTCGGTCTACTGACTAAAATTACGTATGAATAACTAATTAAAGATGGGCGCGTCGATGCGTTGCCAAAACAAATGTGCCTCATTAACAGCTTCTCTTCCACCTGATCAACTAAATAGCAAAGCATCTATCAGCGTCAAAACAAAACTTAACGTTGAGCGAAAATACCGTTTTGAATTTTGCACAAACTGTGAATTAAGGATTTGTAGAGACAGTCAAATAATATGCAAGATTTAAAGCAAAAATATATATTTTTTTTTTTTTTTTAAAATATTTTTTTTTTTTTTTTTTTTTTTTTTTTTTTTTTTTTTTTTTTTTTTTTTTTTGGTTGGGGGGGGGGTAGTTTTTTTTTTTGTTTTTGTTGTTTTCTGTTCCCACCCTTTTTTTTTTTTTTTTTTTTTTTTTTAAAAAAAATAAAATAATTATTGGGGTAGAGTATTTTTTTTTTTTTTTAGTTTTTTATTTTTTTTTTTTTTATTTATTTTTTTTTTTTTTTTTTTTTTTTTTTTTTGGCGCGGTTTTTTTTTTTTTTTTTTTTTTTTTTTTTTTTTTTTTTTTTTTTTTTTTTTTTGTTTTTTTTTTTTTTTTTTTTTTTTTTTTATGGGGGGTTTTTTTTTAAAAGGTTTTTTTTTGGGGGTTTTTTTTCCAAAAAATTTTTTATAAAAACACCCAAACCCTTTTTTTGTGTTTCTTTATAAGGGAATTCGTTATACCGGCTCGTTATAGCCGGCATCTACTGTATTGTGTAAACGAAATCAACGTTCAAGTTTTATTATTCCAGCATGTTAGGTAGTTGTATGATTTATAAAAGATCCCAAAAACTCAGAACCTTGTGGTCTACAATCCTACTGTGGTCTTAACAACTTTAATGCTAATTTTATAAAATAAAATGGGTTCAAAACACGTCAGAGTTCATAAATAAATTTTAGATATATTTTGCAGCTAATGAATTTTATATTAAATATAGTCATTAGAAAGGAATTCGAAAAGAATTAATTAATTTAATATTTGAACTTTTTATCAACCTTCGTCTATTTCTAGCTAGTCCAACATAACTTTATTAAATGTGTGGCATAAATAAACACACTATAAAAATAAGTTTCCAAAAATATATTTGTCTTTTTATAAAAACCTAAATTTAGCTTTTAACCATTAAAAAACAGTTTTAAGGTAAAATGCTGCAGACACAATATGCTCTATATTGTTCATTATTTTGTAAATAGAGCTGAACTCAAACTTCGGAAATAGCTTCGGCATTGTCTTCGTTTTACTGTGCGCAGCGCACACGAAGTTGACCGAAAGTGCTTGCAACATTGTTGAGTTGCTATAACGTTGCAGCAACATCAGACGCACAAGTTTGAGTGAAATCGGCACAACAAGTTGCAGCACACAGTTCGATGAAGTCGCATTGAGTCCACAGTTTTGGAGACACTGTGTGGTGAATTTCAAGTGACCGATAGATGTTGCTGGCAACATGGTGCAACTCGGTTTGAGTGATTCCACTCACAGTCGGTTTGATACAGACTTGATTCGAACGCAACTCTGACTCACTGACAAATGCGCTTTCTGACCCCAAGTATTTTTCCTCTTCTTTTTTAATGCGCTTAACATCTTAAGATTTTTTGAAATCCGATGCTTTTAGAAAGAAAAAAACTCGTGCTACATTGGGGGTCTGAAATAATACATTTTGTCAACGCTTTCTATTCGGTGGCACATTACAATCAATAAATATCTTTACATATTTTTGGCAGCCATTTGAGATACTTTTATGGTTAATCCTATTAACGCCAACACGATACCAGTGGGAAATTATAAATAGTCCAAAACTCAAAATATTTTATTACTTTTTTTGGTGACTTTTATAACTTTTAAATACCTGAACCAATAATATGATTATGCCAAAATTCAATTGCTTCATTATTTAAAGCAAACTCAATTTTAAAAGACTTTTTATGTAAGCAAACATTTTTATGGATATATTATACGAGTTAATAGTACAAATAACAAGATTTGTTTTAAAGTTTTCATTAAACTTATACCAAGAAAAGATTTCAAGAAAATGATTTTTAGTGAAACAGTTATCAAGAAATTCCAGATTTATTATTAAACGTTTAATAACCTATATTTTTAATAAATTTCTTTCTTTAAAATACTTAGATATAAGCAAACATTTAAGTTTGCAGTTAATAAAGAAATGTCATAAATAATGTATACAAAAATTGATCTAGTACAAAATGTGAACTAGCTTGAATTGCGTCATCCACATATGGTATCAATGTTCGATGGCATTCTAATCGAATTTCATTTAAAACGCTTCCGGCAAGGGAAAATACGCAAAATTGAGTTGCGATTTAATTCAATTGCGTTAATATAATGTAAACATATTTAGACAAAATGTTGCCCCAGTGCAATTGAAAGCCGAATTCACAGCTCATAATTAAATCGTCATTGTTTTCTATACATACACACACTCAGGCACTCCCCTGCTCTTATGACCAATGTGGGCGGCATAAATTAAATGAGGCGTGGCAGCGTGTTGATTTTCCAAATAGCACCTAAAAGTTTCGCATATGCCAAGAGGCATAAAATAATTATTATAATTATTATTGAAGTCTATTGCTCAAAACTTCCGAGAAGCCGATGCTAAATTGTTGTTTATGTTGTTGTTGTAATTGTTGTTATTAAAACGGCTTACCAATGACGCATGTAATAGCAGCAGACACCAACCGTTTAAACTATTTTACCCTTTTCTTATGAATAGGGTACAACAACTAACCCATATCACTTAAGACTCACAAATAAACTAGAAGATTGCGATCAAGCATTATTTTCATAATAATAACGAATTAATGTTATATAGGGCGATTTAAATCGTTTAAAATAATGACTATATATTAATGTTTATTTCTGCAAAAAGAGTAATTTATCTTTATGTTAGAAACTTTTTTTTTGGGAAAATTAAACTATAATCAGACAAACTATTTTGTGAAAAAATAAATAAAATAAAATTACTAATAAAGCCATAGATTATCACAATTTCATTAAATATTGTTGAGTTTATTTAAATATATGGTATGTAATAAAATAATATTTTTAATTACTGAGCTACCTTTATAAAAGTTATTTCTCAATATAAATGTAATTTAATTTAATATAAAAAATCAATCATTTTTAGTAATCAACTAATTTTATGTTTTCTAAAATTTTTTTGTTCATAGTAATTTTCCAAATTTATCAATTTGTTTAATATAATAAAATGTCAAAAAACTACTTCCCGCTTTTAAGCTTAAAGCTATAATTTTTGCATATATTTAAATATTTGTTAGCAGAGTGCTATTTTGTTCGGCATATAAGTTTGCTTATCAGTTTTTTTTTTAATACTCTACATATCACAGTTGCGATTCAATTTCATGGCTCTGTGCGTAGGCCATTTCATACACTGTGCAAGTGCTAAATAGTTGACTGAATAACACAAACACACACAAGCTTATACATATACAAACACACACACACATAGAAAGAGGCTTTTGCATTCTGCAAATAAATGAACTGAAGCGTAGATAGTTCCTGCCTCCTAACCCCTCCTACAACACCCGGCCCATTATTTAGCTTGCTGCAGTCCGTGTCCAGAGTCTGAACATAATGAAAACTTTTCGATCGAATGCACTTTTACTGCCCCGTCGAAATCGACGGTTGCTGTTGCATTGCAAACACATAATTGTTCATATGGCCAGGATATGGAGATGCAACAACAGAAACAAACAGCAGCAATTCGTTGCGAGGCGTTTTACAAATGTGTGTGGCAATTGCATTTAAAAGTTGTTGCCACATCGATTTGCCGACCATTTAAGAGAGAGAAAGAATATGCCAACTAGTGTATCCCTTCCTCCTGCTTACTACTCATTCCTCTTTTTTATTGGCATTAACATTTGGCATACTCTATATACATATATATAAATATATATATATGCGATTGCACGATTGTGTGCATATCGTGCAAAGCATTCGGCTCACTGACCACCATGATTATGTAATTATACCCTGGCAAGAAAAGGGTATAATAAAGTGGTGAAAATAAATGTGACAGGCTGAAGCATGCAGATGTTTATTGTCGGCCCCATAAAGTGTATGTACTTATGTATTCTTGATCAGGACAGTAAGTATTGTATTTTAAGTAAGAATTAGCAAGAAAAAAATAACTTTTAAACAAAATTGTCATGGTGCACAAAATATAAAAGTCAAATTTATGATGCAAATCAATTTACACTACAAAAGTTCCAAATCCTCACCACAAGCTTAAGAAGATTAAACAAATCGTATTCATTTATTGGTTACACACATTTTCTCAACTTTATGTTCCCCCTTTTTAATACTTTTGTAGAAAACAAATAAAATTCGAAAGATGATGAGTAGCCAGAAATTATCTCATAACTTTTGATTATTGGGCGCATTATGATTATGCATATGTTTTAACAGAAGAACAGAACCTACAATGAATACGAAATGTAAGCATGACCAATTAAAATTTTCTACCTGACCGCAGTTATGGATATGCGCATAATGCTCAACACTTATGCTCCCAACACTCAAGGAGTTGCCTTTTTTGGGGACCGCACACGCACCGACTTTAAATCCAATTCCATTTGTGCTTAGTTCTTTGATTGCTGTCTGGCTTTTCAATTAGGCGAAAAACCCTTGATAAATGAAAACATATTGCCTTTATCACCTGCCACAGACACACACAAACCGACCTCTTTTAACAATTTGTAAGAAGTTATCCTTTTTTTGTGAGTGTGTCTTGTCTTGTGTTTTGTCTGTTGTGTCTGATGAGAGCGCAAACAATTAAGATTTAGATACGCATGCACGAATGCTGAATTTTCGGTGTTGAAAGGTCAAACTGGGCTACAACAAAGTTAAGGGTCAGGTCAAATGGCGGTCAGAACCGGCTCAGTTCGGTTCCCATCGTCTCGGCATCCGAATGAAATTAAAATAAATGAATACTAGAGATGCCTTGTACTCGTGAATATTTTATGGGCTGAAACCTGACTAATTGGCCTGAAAAGTCGAGCGGCATTCTCTGCTAAAAATTTTCATGTCACTCTTCAGTCAAAACGCTGGCGACCAGCATTTAAATGCAAGCGGCTAACAAGGAAACTGCATTAGGCCTGGTGTTGGCTGGACATGGCCCTTTTAGCTACATTAAACAACGACATAGATTATTTGTATCGACAAGCCTGAAAATCAATGTAAAATGATAATTTGTTGCAGCGACAAAAACAACAACAAAGCAACAAGAAAAAAAATAAAATCAAGCTGCAACCATTTGCAGGTAGTTTAACAAATTTGAAACTACCTTCCGGGCAGACAGACAAGAAAAGAAGAATAGTTAATTTATGTTATTAATTGAATGCCAATGGAAATGCAATCACCTAACAAGTCAAAACTACTGAGGGAAATGTATATTGATTACTGGCATGTATATCTGGAGTAAACTGAAAAGTTTTAAAAAGTCTTTGCTTGTTCGGTTTTGAATCTTATCTTTTTTTGTGTTGAAAATAGAAACATAAAATGTTTTCTATCCCGGCCAGTAACATTAATAAAAATGCTTACCAATAAATGTATGTATTCAATGCGTTGGTTAGATAGATTTAGTCTAATGTCACATCTTAGTTGCTTTGTCGTTAAGGAGTTCTGACAAATTTGGAAAATACCGTCTTAATCAGTATTCAGTACAAATTTTAATGCAAATAAAATGAAGGCTTTGCAAATATCAAAACATAACAATTGCTAGACTTTTCCTAATATAAGTTTTAGTTTTTGACTCTAGTTTAAGAATAACTAAAAAAGTATGATTTTTAGTTAAGTTACATAAACTTTTTCCTAACAAATTTAAAATGTTACTTAATTATTTGATTTTTTGTTTTTAATATTTGTGTTCCTTTCCCAAGCTAGCAGTTAACAAAAAGAAATTCTCTTAGCTTCAATGAAGTCATTGAACATAATAGTTTAAAGAAAGTTTTCATGTAGGAATACAAGTTATTTAACATATCTAACACGTTCTTTATACATTTCAAAAACTTTTTAATCTTCAAAATCTGAGGTGCTTATACTCGATACCGAAGGTAAAGAGTATGTTGGGTTTCCGCAATGTCCGTCATGGCGTCTGTCCGTCTGTCTGTCTGTCCGTCGGTCCGTCTGTCCGTCCGTATGGTTGCAAATTTTTTTTCCACACCCTTCAAGCTAGAGACTTGAAACTTTCCAAATATCATTATATATGGCATAGTAAATTAAAGTGTCAAGATTGGGGTTCTACGATAATTGGAAGGCTGGAAAATCGATAAATTCAATAACTCGAAACCGATAAGTCCACATATTTCGCACATCCTTATAGCTAGAACTACCAAATTTGGTAAGAAGATAGCTACTAGCAACCCCCAAAAAACTGCATCAAAAATTTTGGAGCCACGCCCACCCATTTCGCCCCAAGCTCCCCTTTCCAACCTTTTACAAACTTAGAGCTAGAGTCATTAAATTTGGTTCGAAGATAGCTGGTGGCATCCCTATCTGCATCAAACAATCTTTGAGACAGCATACACCCCTGCCGCATTCGTACCCATCTGCAACTAGTCCTCTTTTTACCGGTTTTAATACGGGTAACGAGTATTCCACAGTCGGTTGCGTCCGACTGCAACGTTTCCACTTGCTATACTCGATACCGAAGGTAAAGAGTATATTGAGTTTGTGCAATGTCCGTCATGGTGTCCGTCCGTCTGTCCGTCTGTATGTGTGCAAGTTTTTTCCACACCCTTCAAGCTAGAGACTTGAAACTTTCCAATTCTCTTTATCTATGGGATAGTAAATTAAAGTGTCAAGATGGGGGTTCTACGATAACTGGGGGGCTGGCAAATCGATAAATTCGATAACTCAAAACCGATAAATCATATATTTCGCACATCCTTACAGCTAGAACTACCAAATTTGGTAAAAAGGTAGCTACCTGCAACCAAAAAAATCCCCTCCACCCCACATTTTAAAGGTAAAAAAGCCTATATTTCCACAGTTTTTGAGCTATAGCCACCAAACTTGGTGCCAAGATAGGTGGTGATGACCCCCCCAAAAACTGCATCAAAAGTTTGGATGCCACGCCCACCGATACTGCCCTAGCCGCCCCCATCCACCCCAAACCTTCGTCAAAAACGGGAATGCGTGTATCTTCCAGAGTTGTGGAGCTAGAGCCACCAAATTTGGTGGGAAGATAGCTGGCAACGACCCCCAAAAATCTGCATCAAAGTTTTGTAGCCACGCCCACCCATTCCGACCCCCTTTCCCCAACTTTAACAAACTTTTAGCTAGAATCACCAAATTTGGTATGAATATAGCAAGCAACTGACATTCCACAAAGATCTGCATCACAAATTTGTGATGCCACTTTGGCCCCCATACCGCCCCCAGCCCCCCTTTCCCCACTTTTTACAAACTTCGAGCTAGGGTCACCAAATATGGTATGAAGATAGCAATTGACATTTCACAAAGATCGGCATCAAAAATTTTGATGCCACAACTACCCATACCACCCCCAGCCCCCCCTTTCCCTACCTTTTTACAAACTTTGAGCTAGCGTCACCAAATTTGTAAGGAAGATAGCTTGTGGCATCCCCATCTGCATCGGAAAATCTTTAAGGCAGCGTGCTCCCCTGCCGCATTCGTACCCATCTGCAATCAGGCCTCTTTTTACCGGTTTTAATACTGGTATCGAGTATGCCGCAGTCGGTTGCGGCCGACTGCAACGTTTCCACTTGATTTTAACTGATTTCGATGAAAATTCGGCAGATGATCATTTTTTCATCTATTGTGTTTTGGAGCAAGTTTCGAACTTTTAAAATGATAAGCCATCGCTTGCATGTTTATATCAGAAAACTGACGAGATATCGATAATTTGAAACAAACTTGTACTCCTTATGGTAAAGAATCTGAAGTGTTCTAAATCAGAAGTGCCTAGCCTTAATAGTCTCTGAGATTGAAGCGTTCTTACAAACGGACGGATGGGGTTGGAGATGCTTCCTTTCCACAAAACCATTTAACCCATTTCATGGATTCAGGGCATAAAAATAAAAATTGCTGTACAATTATTAAACAGTTCTGATGACTCTAAAATGTTAAAAAACAGTCCTAATATTTAAAGATTGGTCGATTTCGATTTTTTGGTCTTCCACAATAAGACTTTCACTTTCAAATACATTTTAATAATTTTCATTTAAATCCTCAGTTTAAACTTATCTTTAAATATTCTGACTAAACAAACTTTCGTTTGTCCTTGTTCTGTCAAAACTTTCGCTCTATTTCTCGCCATAATTCGAAGCCCCAATACTAAAAGCTTTACTTAGTGAGTTCCAGCCACATAAAATGCTCATAAGCACAAGGAAAGAGAGAGAGAGAGAGAGAGAGTGAGAGATAAAGAAAAGCAGATGTGGGGCAAGCAAAGATTTGTTTACGCACATTTATGACCAAAGAAATAAGAAACACTTTTAAGTTGCACTCAAGCATCCCAGAAGACTCTCTTTCGTCTTTGGCTCGTGCTTCAACACTTAAACAAATTGCCTACTAAACAATTCATCTCAATTTTTTTCTGAAACAACATTTGCACATTCCATGAAAGTGTGAGGGAGTGGGAGGGGTGATAAAATCAATTCGAAACTGTCCCCAAAAGAGAGAGAGAGTGAGAGAAAACAAAATAAAAGCTTACTTTGGGCCTGCTCTGGTAATCAAATATAATTTTTAACTATTTACGAGTACATTGCCCGACATTTGGCCGCACACACACACACACACACCCAGTCACATATACTTGTGCATTATTAACATTAATGCCTCACACGAGTGGAGCAAAAAGTCAACCGGAGGAGGAGCGTGTTAGCTTCGATACTCGTCGCGTTGGGCATATTGATGCCAATTTAGCTAAACAAACAGAAACAAGTAAGAAGGCTCTAGTCGGGAGAGCCCGACTAGAAAATACCCTGAACCCAGTTGCAAAAAATAAATTAAATTTATATAAGACTTTGGTATACTGACTTAACTTCAATCGATTAAATTCGATATCTCCGGTGTTTCTTAACCGATTTGGACGAAATTTTCAGAAAAGATCTATTGTTACCCATTCTTTCAACCCTCATTTTTACATTTTCCAAATTCGATATTTTTTTGTTATCGATCACATGTGTATATCGGAAACCAGAATAGTTATCGATAATTTGAAGCAAACTTGTTCTGCTCATGGTATAGGAGAACTTATATCCCAAAGCTTATATCTCTAGCTCTTGTAGTCTCTGAGATCCACGCGTTCATACAGACGGACAGACAGACAGACGGACAGACGGACAGACGGACAGACAGACGGACAGACGGACATGGCTAAATCGACTCGGCTATTGATGCTGATCAAGAATATATATACTTTATAGGGTCGGAGATGCTTCCTTCTGCCTGTTACATACTTTTGCACAAAACCATTATACCCTTATTTACCCATTTTATGGGTTAAGGGTATAAAAACAACACGCATAAATAATATGGACGCATAAATGAAAATGGAATGGAACGATAATGGAAATGCACACACACAATATATTTCGATTTGCCCTGCCTGCCACGCCTACCACCCACTCACCTACTCTTCCACGCCTTCCATAATTGAGTGATCATAAATATGTGAGCATAGGCTCGGCGGAAAAAAGTTTACAAGTCAAAAAAAAAAAATTGAAAAAGATTAGCTCTTCACTCAACTGTTTAAGCCACATTTATAGTTTTCGTTGTTGTTGTTCGCATGTGGGTGCCATAAAAATGTTCGCTTTTCACATCAAATTATTTATGGGTTGCAGCTATTGTTAATATGTGGGCAATTTTGATTGCCTTTGGCCAAAGATAAACTTAACACTTGGTTATTAACAATATAAATATGAATGTGTACTGAAAATTTATTTGAAATGTAACGGACTAAAGTTTATACTATATTTAAGGTCATAATTCATGTATTTTTTATGTACATAAATATGCTAATTTGACTTAATTGTTTTCATTTTTATATAGAAAAGTCTTTCCGCACAGTTTGATGATAGCTAACTAGTAAATATAAATATTTATTAGATACTTATATACATGCTTGTTTGAAGAGTGGTTTTGTACCAAAAAGTTATCAAAAGATTGATTGATTTTGTTATTTTTCGATACAAAATCTCATGAAATGCTATAAGTTAAAGGCGTTAAAAAACTTAAAAAGAAAATTCTTTGCTTTAACTAGGAGTTCTAGACTTAAGTATTTCATAAATCAAACTTTTATTTGTGTATTAAATTTATTTGCCTGGAAAGCATTTAAAGGCATAACGTTGTCCATCATTCACCAAGTGGATAAACTTTTCATATGCATGTTGGAAAGTTGCAATATTATTTATTTGTATATAAGTTTAACATTCTATACCCAATCAATTTACCCAAAATATGTAAGTCAAAAGTCAAAGTTAGGGCCAAAACAGCAGCAGTCCATCTAGCAAAATGCTAAAATTTGCATATTCAAACAATGAAAACCATTCCTTAAAAATTTAGTAATACGATTTTAACATTTTACATGTAAACTTAACAATTTGCTCCACTTTGTACAGCAACCCCTTTGTTGCCAATCATCGATTCTGTTGCAATCGCAAACTTTGGCACTTGACTTGAGCAATTGGTGCTGCTGCCTTAACACACACACACTGCATGTATGAAGATGTAGAGCTAGATACATAGATGGTTAGATAGATAGCTTCAAGTAAAATTTAAAACTGTGAAAAATTAGAGAGAAAGGGAGAGTGTGCGAGTAAGAGGAATAGAGAGGAGAATTAAAAATTAAAAAGAAACTTGCAGAAAAGGCAGCGAACATCAGCAGGAGGATTTCATGAAAATTTCAAAGCGACGATAGACGGAAAAATGTAGTCCGACAGCGACAAGAACAACAGCAACTGGCACCCAGTTGTGTTCCCAAGGCGATTTCAAGATTGCAGCAACAGCAGGAGAAGAAGAAGATGCAGAAAGCAGCATGTGTAGAGTATCGCCGTCAAGTTTTCATGTTGTGTAACAGCTCTTCAAATATTCAAAAGTCATTCCATTACTAAAATGACTTGAAAACGTTAGCAGCCAAAAGCATAAAGAAGAACAAGAGACCGAATAAGCATTAAACTCTCCGTCAGTCCCTCTCTTCTTTCCACATCTTTTTATTTCTCCACTTTGACATGGCATTGCATTGGTGTAAAAATTCAATGATATTTCCTTTGTTGCTTCAGTTGATGCTGCTTAAGCACCCTGTACAAAAAGGACTAAGCTAGGTATGATGTGCAGAAGTTGTCAAGGAATAAAAGTGTACCTAACGGGATACTTTTAATTTATGGTTATGAAAATGTAAAATGTGTATTAAATAAATAAGCAAAAATATATTTTTGTTTCAAGGTTTAAATTTCGTATACCTAGTATGTGTCACATTTACGATTTAAGATTGTTTATATTTAGTTAATTCTCAAAAAATGAGAATTGAACAAAATATATTCTAGAATTTTGGAACACGGATCAGGAATACGGTTCAGGACTTTGGACTTTGCAGGTCATTTGCAAGTGTAACACTCTTAACGACATAATTTTTGGCATATTGTTGCTGCTTTTCTTGCCACTGCACAGTGACACAGAAGCATAAAGTCGAAAATTTTAATGAAAGTATATTCTACATAAATATATTCGAAATAAATTTTCGATATTATCGAAGCCTTGCAATTTTCATCTGTTTTTATATTCAAATATATTTCTTGTTTATTGTTATGATAAAAAGGAGAATAATTTAAACGTCAACCAATGGGCTCGTCTTTTGTGAAGTATTAACTCTCTTTCTGTCAGTTCCTGTAAAGTAGAAAGTGTGTATTAATTAATATTAATAATGCTTTTACGGCTCTTGCGTTACTCTGCTACGCTACGGAACGAATCAACATTTAAAAAAAGTTACCACACAAATAATATAATGGTTGCATCTCACAAATCTATGGGCTCTTTAGATGCTCTTATTTAAAGTATATTTGCTAAGAAAGCTTTAGCTTGGCACGCAAAGCATCTTAGAAAGTTATAGTTGAGAACTTAACAACAATTTACGATATATCTGGCGTTTCTCAAACGACTTCGATAAAAATTTCACAGATGGTCATTATTAATTTCAACTTGATATCTGCATTATGCGACTTTATGCCAAAAATTCAGCAACCCGAACCAATGTGCAGTGTTTCGATTTCAACAATGCTTATGTGTGTGTGCAAGCAAATATATGTGTGTGTGAGTAGATTTGGTTGCTTGACCCGCTTTTGGCAGCCTGACAGTCTGGCCCTGGCGCATTGAGTTCCCAATCTGACAGTTCAGATTGTTTCTGTTTCGGCAGTTGCCCAAAATCAGGCGCCACTTTGACGCCACTTGCTTAGTCAAATACAGAAAAGTTTAATGTTATATTTGTTGAGGCTAACAAAATTTGAGATGTGAATAAAATTTGAGTAGCATCAATAGCATGAGAAATAAAGTAAGGCAACTATTCTTAATATTCGACTGTCTGAAAATCTGGCAAAGTCAACGCAAAAGCGTCAAAAAATAATTTAAATTATTTTACAGGATAACTGAAACATTTTAAATTTTTCAATAGCATTTTTTAAAAACAAAAAATTGTATTCTTTGCATTTGCTTGCCGTTCATTATTTGTTAATTGTTCGTGTTTGTGTGCTGTGCTTTTGGATATTTTAAAATTTATATTTGAAATACACTTGAGTCATTAGCAGGTAGCTCTCAGGTGACTCTTGTAACGGGCACTTTACACAGTAAACAACTAACAGAAACAACAACAATTACACGAAGACAGAGAAAGAGAGGGACAAGTACAAGTTTTTCGCCCTGAAAGTGCGGTAATTGATGTCAAAATGTCAATTACCCAAAATGTGCTTAAAACACTTGCAGCAGAATTAGAAGCAAAACTCGTAAGCGAAAGGGCTGTTTAGGGAAGGATGGGCTATGTGGCTCAAGGAGCCATGCTACAGGCAGCTTCTGACAGCTCTCCTGATAGGAGTTTTCGGCTCGGTTCGGTTCAGTTAGGGGTATCGGTAAAATCGATTGTTCAAACTGTGTAATTGGCTTTGTGAGCAGCACCGAAAACCGTAACGAAATTTTCTATGCCATGTTAAAGAAAATTTTGCAGCCTTAAATTTTTATTATTCTATCATGTCTTCAAAAATTAAAATCGACAAGAACAAATCCTTCGTTGCAGCACACAAAAAATTGCAAAATTAAATAAAGACGATCAAAATCAGAAGAGTTCGACTGGAAAATATCCTGTAACCAAGGCTTCACCTAGCTAAAGTGTTTAAGATATCAAATTTGTAACAAGTCATGAGATTCTAAATGGAAAGATTTATTGATAGAAAAAAAATATGCATATTCCAGATCTTTGCATGCCTTTACGGCATCATTTTACACCCATTTTTAATGAGTGCAGGGTATTAAGAAAATACCAAAGAAAAGAATATGTTGAGCAAAAGAAATTCCATTGGAAGGACTCGTTGCGCTCTTTCAATTTCGTTTGCGTTTTTGCTGAATTCATTAGATGTAATTACGCAATCACAAAAGAAGCCAAAAAAAAAAAAACATTATAAAAAAACGAGTTGGGAGCTGAATGAATCTTAAGCAACCATCGCAACGTGCCTTTGTTGGCCTTGTCCAAAAGGCATTCTTGGGGCTTTGGCTTTGGTCGACCCATCGAAATCTGAATATTTAATTGATTAGGAAATGAGTTGAGCTCGGCTGAGATTTGTGGCCACTGACTGGCACTGTGATGAGCCAATTGGCTTTAAGCATGAGAACGAATGAAATGAAGCACTGTCCAGGCACAGATTCTTATTGTCTTTCTTGTTTTAACATCCATATTATGCCAACTAAAATGTATAAAATAGCACAACCTAGCTTCTTTTTCTTACAGGCCAAAAAACAAACATCAAGTTTTGAAATTTTTTCAAGTGATTATTTTTTAATAATGCTTAAAGCTTCCCCTAACCGTAGAGTATAAGTTTTAATAGATACGATAGTTGAAACATTTTTTTTATTTTTGTGTCTTGGAAAAAGTGGTAAAAAAAAAGTGAAAGAAACATGTAATAACACCACTAATGCAATCTTCGTAAAAATCGTTATTTTTACCAAATCTACCACTATAAAAGTATGTGTTTATCATTTTATTACTTGTATTTTAATGATTAAGGAGTAAATAGGCCAAAACTGTATTGTATTTGGTCGTAAAATGCACAGTAAAGTTGAAAAAGGACGAAATTATTAAAAAATATATATATTTTTGGAAAATTTCACAGTTAAGTTTGTCGATTGGTTAAGTTTTCGATTAAACTAATACAAAATACGAAAAACAGGAAAAAAAAGGCCAAATACAAGTGATCAATAATGTGAAGTGACCTGATCTGCTAGAGCAGTATATGTCATTTAAGGACTTCAACAAAGCAATAAAATATACCTACTAAAATTGTGATAGTTAAAATAGCTTGCTTGTATAATAAAAAATAATTAGACTTTAAATAAAATACTTTACAAATAACAAATATTCATACATTACGACCTCGCTCAACGCAGCCTATTAAAAATTGCCCAATTACGAAAACTGCGATGGTTGCAAAAACCAAGGCAAAATTTTGTGTCGTCCATGAGACCTATTTCCAAAAAGAGATTCCTTCGCTAACCATTTGAATTAAAGTTAATCGAATAAACCTGTGATCAAATTGAGAAATTGTGGTCTGTACTTTGTAACAATTTATAATTTTCTGAGCAGCTATTTCGCGAATTTTAAGAATTCGGGTGTTGGAATTATCGAGCAGTTGCGTGCAACGAGGGTTGCGTTGAGCGAGGTCGTACTGTATATACTTTTGCTCAACTTTAATATTTGCCACTGATTTATTCTTAGGTCAACAAAGCTCTAAAAAAATCAATTCAAACGCTTAAAACTTCCACATTGTATTTGTAAGTAACAGGCATAAGATGAAATTAGGTGAAATGCCCAACGTTCACTTGAAACTTTGTATTTAGTTGCTGTTTGTGTTGTGGTTGTTGGTGTTCTTGTTGTTGTTGAACTTGTAAGTAGAAAGTAAACAAACATGAGAACCAGCTTCAGAGGGCTTGCTGTCTTAGTGCACAGGAGGCAGCAAATTTGTGAGACACGAGTTATCCACATTAGTGTTGCCAGACTAAAGAAGGAAATTAAATGTCAGTAAAAAAAACTTCGAAATATATGTAAATAATATAAATTTGTTTTTATTTTTATATAAATAAATATATATATTTATTCCTTAATTTAATATTGACTATTAACAGTTGACAACTATGTAAATCTGATAAGAGATATTGAGCTTAAAGAAAGTCTATTAAGCAGAATACCAGGCCCCTATTACATTTTAAATTATGGCACGTCACAAAACTGTTAAAATTGTAATATCTATATTTCTGGTATACCAAAAACACACATATGTATATGTGTGTTCGGTATCGAAGTGCAGTTTTCATCAATTGTAGAACGCAGCTCTTATATAAAATAAAGGTTTTACACGAAGACAAGACAAATCTTTTTTTTATGCAGAAAGCTGAACTACTCAATAAAATAACAGAAGACAATCTATGAACAATAAATTGAGTCCCTCTGCAAAATAAAAAAAAATAGCTAAAATGTCACCACTGACCCACATGTGTACTTTATGTGTGCTTGTGTGTGATTGTTGTTGATGTTTTTAGCGCTGTTTGAAAAAGTTTTCTAGTTTTTAGGAAGTTTTTGTGGTACATATTTGTTTTTTACAGTGTGCCATGGGGAAAAATGAGAGAGAGAGAGAGAGAGTTGATCGCTTATTCAATTAATTGTTTTTTTTTTAAGTAGACATTATTTTATTTACTGCAATCTCAATTATATGCATTTTGCGCTTAATATTTTGTATGCTACTTTATCTTTATAAAACTGTTTTTAAAATTTAAATTTGAATTTAAAACCACATTGGAAGCCCACAAAGAATGCTTGATACAGCAGATTTAACCCATTGAACTCCAATCAATTTATTTACTTTACACAATTTATTTACTTTTTGAATAACACGCCCAAAACCCAGACAACAAACACTGCGACTCGATGATCACCTCAACTTCAGCTCGTTGACTCGAAGCCACAGTGGTAACAAGGCAGAGCCCAAAGGCGTCAACCGCTGTGCCACAAACTTGATTTATCTGCCGGCCAGCCTGCCCCACACGAAGAAACAGGCTTTAGCTCAGGCTTAGCTCTGTTAAGCCATATGGCCTAAGTCAAGTTGCGGGAGGCATCTAGCCGCAGTTGTAAAATTAGCCGCTGGCCAAATGATCATAATTGCCGATGAGCTCAGCTCCACCATGTCGAACTTCGTATTGAGATCTCTGTTAGCTGCATCAGCATGTAAAGATGTACATATTTTTAAGATTATTGAAATTACCTTTAATCATAGGCTTTAGCTAAGCTAAACTTATGAATAAACATGAGGTTTACATTTTTTATTAGTGTCGATGTTTAAATACTCTTAAAAAATAAATATAATATCTTTTTAAAGTTTAAACATAGACTTACTGGTTAACTTATTTGTAAGCTCGGAGCAATGCCCGTTTTGGTGTCTGTCTGTCTAACCGTCTATATGAAAGCAACTTTTTTGGACACCTGGTTTACTAAGCTAGAGTTACCAAATTTATTGGAAAGTTAACTAGCGATGTCATCCAAGAACCAACTATCTTTAAACCCCCCCTTTAAGCCCACCCTTTGCAAACAGACTCTTATCCACCCGTTGTTATACTGGAACTTTTTCACTTATTGTCCATTCGATTCTAGCTTATCCAAGAATATTGGGTGATCAGCGCCATCTGTTTCCTTTAGATGCATGCAGTTCCTGATTTGAAAATTCGAATTTGTTTATGTACATTAAAATTGATAAGGAGATTAAGAAGAAACATATTCTTTATTTTTTATTCCGTTTTAGTATGAAACTAATAATTTGTGCATTGACATAGCTGAATATTTGAAAAGAAAAGATTTTAATCTTAAGAAAAATATTTTTATAGGCGGATTTACATAAGAAAAAGATATCAGAGTGAACGCATTAAGCTAACTAAATACATATAATTAATCAAAGCACTATCGATACCCTTTCCCAACAATCACTGCAGTTTTATTTACAAAACTTATGAGTTGCTGACGATGAACTCGACACAAATCATTTCTCAATCAAGTCGACGTAACTTCTCAACAATTTGATACGCTTCTTCCATCATCCCATATTCATGATTGTTGGCTATTTTATTTTTTTTTTTATTCTTTCATTACATTTTTATTTCATGTTTATTTATACGCGTTTGTGTGTTTGTTTTTTACCAACCACCAAACTGGCCCAAAATGCTACCTAGTCCTGCAGATAGTCGCCATAAACTCCATATACACCACCCACTATGGACACTTACATACATACTAAATGTGGATTTAAAATGCGTGCTCAAGCAATTTCTCACACAAATCCTTTTATTGCACATTTGGCTTATGTCGGGTTTACGTACCAATTTTGTACGCCACCGTGACCCGCCCCCTTGCTGGAACATGTCACGCCCCCTCGCGTCGTCCAGTATCCTGCGCCGGACAACATTTTTATTTGTTGCAAGCCTGCCCGACTGCCCGACTGGCCAACTGGCCGACTAGCCTGCGGGCCAACTGCCGCCTACTTTATTGGTCACATAACAAAAGATTACAGCAACAACGGAGCAACAAATTCGTTTGCCAGTTGCCAATTCCCGGTTCCCGGCTCCCGTTTCCCGGTTCCTTGCACACGTTTGCCCTTTAGACGAATTGTAGCGATACAAATCTTAATGTCGACGTGGCTATAAAAATATGATGAGCATTTCATAAACATGCATATAGACTCTTGTGTATATATTATCATATATTTCTATAATTTTTGTTGTGCCCTCTTGACTGTTGATTGTTGCTTTTTTTGTTATTTGAAACACCAAACGCAGACGTAGCAAATGTCACAATTTAATGTTAATGTTAAGCCTGAAACTCAAACAATGTGGTTGAAATATACACGAAGAGTGGCGATAGGCGAAACAGAATGAAATATATTTACAAAAAATATATATCGATCATATATGTATATTGAACATTGCTTAAACCGAAAAAAGAGAGATTTGTTGGCTCAGGTGACAGTCCAAGTGGCAGGCATATAAATTTGCGCCTCCGCGAAGGAGTTGAAGTTTTGATGCCAAGTACACGGATACGGTCCATGGGAAACGACGGAGAGAAATGCGTTGGCAATCATTCAATGCGTCAATCAACTTGGAAACGAGTTCGCTTGAGCTTGACTTCAGCTACAGATTCAGTTGCAGATTCAGTTGCAGCATTCAACATTCGTTCGCTTCTCCATTTAAATTAAAAACTTTGCCAGAACTTTAAATACAGCTTACGGCTTTATGGGAGTAATTGGGTGTGGCCGGGCAGCGGGTTGCAAGGGATGTGTTTGAAAAACTGCACTTAGCACCGCTCCAGAGCTCAGCTAAAATCCAACGCTTCGTTGGACAGCGAAGATGGCGTAAGTAAGTACTATGGATTCCAGTAGTAAGTCAGCCCTTAATTCAACAAAACTTTTTTTGTACTACTCTATGTGCTACATGTGTGGAGGAGAGATTCTGATGATTGCAGTACTTGTAGTAAGGGTATGTTAAACTCGTTCTTGTGTATTATATTGTAGTATGTTATATAAATTTAAAACATTTTGCTGACCACAAAATAGAAGACCAGCTGATAAATCAATTCAGCTTGCAGACTTTCATTAACAAAAGCAAGGCAAACGCCAAGTAAAAATGCCAGACACGTTTTTGCCCACAAACAAAAAATTCTAAATTGCCAAATCGGTTCATCTCTCTCTGAGTTTGAGTTGTGTGGGTGTTTACTGCTACATATATCCTACTATGTAGTTGAAAAATGCCTTTGTTATTGCTTGAAATAACAAAAAAAAATAAACCCAACATTAAATTGAAAATGTCAAAAGCTCCATGCTGAGATTTTCATGCAGACAACTTTAAATTAGAAATATTTTATCATGTTTGAGCCAAGAATCCTTTGACCGAGGCAAGTTTCATAATTTTCATGAAATGGTTTTTTTATTTATTTTTTTCAGTTTTTTTAAGCAATATAATAATTCTAAGCTTTAAGCCAACAAAACTTTGTCACTCTTTGTAATTTTGTTTATGATTAACAAAAGTAAACATGATTTCATGAATACAAAATTTAGCAACGCTGTCAAGCAAAAACAAAAACATTTTCTACCTAATTTTTTTGTAAATTCCTTTATATATTTCTATAATTGGTTGGTTGACAAGAATTAATTTAATTATTTTTATTTATTAATAAGATAATAGTATGAAAAGTTTGGCTGCTTAGAAAAGTCCTGTTCTGTGAATTTTGTTCTCTTAATGTGTAGAACAAAGACTTAAAAGCTCCGTTTTGAAGTTAAATTTCTGCATATAAACAACTTAATAAGTAAGCTGTCCGAATTAAGGACTAGTTTTTGTAATTTTACTCAGAGTTGTAAGTTTAAGTTAAGCACTCGACATTGATGTATAAAAATAAATGTATGTACGTATGTGTACCTAATTCTATATACCTAAGTATGTTCAGCATTTTAATATTGTTTGTCTTATTTTCTTTACTACATGTTCATACAATCAATGTTGCATGCCGGCTCCATAGTATTTGCTGGCAGCCTTCCTTTCTCGCTTATTGATTTATTTCCGCCGATGGTGTCCCAAAACAGGGAGGACAAAAGTCCAAAATTCGCTCAGCGAAACATTGTCAGTGTCTGCTGTCCAATAAGTGTCAATTACAATCAATTTGGCGGCAGCTTTTAAATGTGTGTGTGTGTTTTTTTTTTTTTCATTATGGCTGGCCTTGTGCTCACCTGTTTTCGTTTAACGTTGCGTATGCGTAATTTTCTTTACCAACCGCTTCAAATGCGGTTTTAAAGCAAGACGAAAAGGACTGGTAATGAAAACAGATTGACAGCCAAAATTAAATTCGCAAACTGAGATAAGGATAAAGAGATAAGTAAATGCACTAAGCGATAAGCGACTCAACGATCTCTGCGAGCGATCGCTTTGAGTGATGTGATCGTTCGGATTTATTACTTGACATTCTTTCATAAATTGTTGTAGAATATCTCGAAAGCCTATCTATAAACCAAATTTTGGTTGAGATTTGCGTGTCAATTGATGCAATTGGAAAAACTCTAGTCGAAATAAGTATTTTCATGGTTAAATCAACAATTTTCGTCTATGAATTAGCATCTCCTATGAATATGCTTAAATTGACTTGACTCATTTCAAATCAAGACTTAATACAAAAAGTAAAATCAACATATTTCAAATTTAAATTAAAGTGTTGGTCGACCTATTGATATTGATGAACAGAAATATTAGTTTCAAGTATAAATCATACTGAAATTTTAATCAAAAATTTTAACGTTTTGGACATTTAGTTATTAAAATTGCTTGAAATACTATGAAAATTAAGTAGAGCAATCTTATCAAACACCAGATATGATAAGCTGCGACGAGATTCGAAAACAATTCGTGCGCAGTTAATTTTGAATCTAAACGAAAAGCTTCGGGACGAAAGTTAGTTGTCTGCTCTTTAAATTGAATAGGGATCATACTATTTTCTAATGTAAGAATTGATAGAATTAACTATGCTGGTATTGAATGGAACATTTTTTGAATGTGCGGGTATGGTAAACTAAATAAATTTCCCTTGCCGCGCAAAACCAAAAACGATTCCTGCAATAAGTGACTTACGTACGGGTGACCCAATGATTTCGCTCAATAAAGCTTTGAAGTTTTCGATTTTATATGTAAATGTTTTGTAAATATTGCATAAGGCTTATTTTAACTTAAGAAGAACTTAAGAAAGTGGTTATTATTATTATTATTTCTTGCCTTTAAAATGTTATATTTACAGACGTAGGCCTCGGCCACCCACTTTGCAACTGAACGATTCTCTCTCGAGCGACGTTGAGTATTAAATTATATGAAACTACATTGTAGTGGACACGCAGCAGTTGACAATGAGCGTCTGCGCGAAGTTACTTAGCTGCTTAAGTATGGTGGATAAGGAGAGAACAGCCTTGAAAGCTGCGTAAGTGCTGCGATAAAGTGATTACATGAATTAAGCCTGGGGGAGACGCAAGCAGGATCTAATAAAGAGCAAAAAAAAAAAAGTCAAGAGGCACAATGCTATGAAATAATGGTAAATTTAAATTATTGCTTTGCTTAGTAAAATAATCAGCAGTTATAATCGATAAAAGCCTTTACTGTGAAAAAATCGAAAAAGCTCTGCAATTTGCACAAAACTATTTTACCATTTTCCCCATTAAAGACTATGTAAACTTAATAAAACATTTTAAACTATGGCTTATTATATAAAATTAACTGATCGATTGTGCATGGTTTCGAGGCAACCACAAAAGTCTCAGACTTGAAACCAAAAGCATAGCACGTGCTTTGAAGCTCAAACAAAATCGTTGCCTATTTTGCTGAGGCGCAAACTTGAAGCGTTCGCCTTTTGTTTTATGCATGGCACAGCAATTGTAGAGCATATGATTGATTGATGATTAGCTCGGCTAGCAAAAACACAAACGCTTCACTTTAAAACAAGAAGTTGGCCAACTCAAATAGAAACTCGACGTGAATGCCTCAGCCTTTGCTTCAATTCTCTCTCATTGCTCTCTTTCGCCACCGTCGTCTCCTGGCATTATGGCAAATCAATCATTTTCATCTTCAACTGCACACTGTGCTCAACATTCAATGTTTGTGTTGTTGTTTATGCTGCTGTTGTTGTTCCAGCAAATCAATCTTCACTCAGCGCTCAACTGCAAGTAGTACAAAAACTGAAAAGAGTCAAAACAAAAATAGAAATAAAAATGAAAAGAATTTCAATCAAATATCTGATAATACGTATTGTTGACAAATTGTTTGGCATTAAGTTGGCTTGCGCGTCGCCACCGATTACCAAGTGAAATTGTGGCCAAAAAGGCAACACTCCATCGGCATAAATACGCGCTTCGCAGTCAGATACATTGACGATTCAGGCAATCGATGCAATATTTATGCATACGCTGAAATAAATGAGTGAACTGTGTCGCATAAATAAATGAAACGTTAACTGAAAGTTTGTTCACATCAAAAGCTGATTCAATGAGATGTTTGTCCAATGTAAGTATGCCCAACAACATACTATAAATTTCAAATTTGTTCATAGACACAAAAGTCTGTACATATAATTTATTGAATTTTAAATTTTAAATAATAAATTGATAGGAAAAGTTTAATATTTTATTAATATATCCGTATGATGGCAGTACTTTGGCTTGTAAAAGCACCATATTACAACAAAAATTATTTTTTAAATATTTATTTTACAGACAATTGAGTTACAATGCATTCTTTGGGATTCGCACTTTTCGACCAAATCTGCCTCAACAAGACTCTTCATTAAGCAATTATGCTGGCAGCAGGCAATCAAAAGTGTTGGGACAGTAAACGCCATTTACATAACACTTAAAGAGTGCTCGGCAATTCAATCAATTGATTTCATTCAACAATTAAAATATATATTTTTATTGTCTGCATTAAGTGTTTAATATACATCGTTTGTATGTAAATATGTGTGTGTGTTTGTGAAAATTGGCTGTGACATTTTAAATTGACAGTTGCAGTACATCAAACACATGCACAAATTATTTTCTCCCGTCCCATTCAATACTACTCTTTCCCTAGACAATCAACCGGAAAACAATTTTTAAATTCAGGCATATTGGAGGGGCTGGCTTTTTGTGTGTTTTTGTCATGTCAAAATGAAGCTGGTCCGAAGTGTAATCAATTACAATGCTTGGCCAGCAATGGGTGTGAGTGTGTTCTTGGCTGTACAGTGTGTGCTCAATGTGTCCTGTGTCATTCCGTTTGACATTAATGGTTTTATAATTGTAGGCAAAAGCTTTCCTCGATAGTAGAGAGTACGAAAACTAGATGATATTATTAATGCCGTTTCACATCGGGTACACTTCTCACCAAAAATTAACCAGCAACTAGTTTGTCAAATTTCTTTTCATCAAACATGTGGAAACAAACTTTCCAGCTCCACCAAATGTTCAGATTTGATGTATCTAACCGACAACTCTTACAAGCACACGAAAATTTAATGCTTTTCCACACATAGATTGATTTTTTGTTTTGAATATTTTGACTTACAATATAAATGGTGTAACATATTTAATTAATATTTTTGTTCCTCTTATTTGTCATTGTGAAAATCGTTGCAATTTAAAAAGATATGACAGAAATCACAAAATACTCTTATTCTTATGCTCTGATAACTATCTACTGATTAAGCTTTTAATTAAAATTATTAAGCGAGTATTGTTTAAATTATTTTACCACTGTGTGTGTATGCTTCTATTTTTAATAAACTTGCAAGGATATTTATTATTCGGCGAGCTCAGAGGGACCTGCTTTTGCTATGATTTTAATGCTTGTAGGTGCCTTTGCAATTGCTAATTAATTCATATGCGAGGTGTCAAAAAGTTGCTGTTGCTGACAAGACACTAGACGTTGCGTATGCGCAGCGTCGACTGGCTGTAATTAAATGTGAGCTGTTGTCGGTTGTATGTGCGTGAGTGTGTAAAAATGTTGGCGAGAGTGTGCCGGAAGTCTTTTGCATCAACCACAAAATCTAATTTGCACATTTTCGCACTTAATTTTAGAGGGAGACACTGCGATTGAGTTGATGCCCTGACAGCATTGACAACTTGCTCGACTTTGGGCCGCTGTTGCTGGGACACAAGGCGTATGCGTAACGTTAACAAAAACCGCAAGAATATATATTCAAAGAAGCGACTAATATCATTTAATTTATTCACCTCTTGCACAGCGTGTGTGATATTAATTTCCGCTTTTTCTTCTACGCGGCACTTTTGGCATTTCCACTTAGCTGCAACGTTTTTAGCCCATGGGGTGCTTAAGTTAATTATTGGCTTAATTGGCACTTTTGACACAGATTTATTTTGTGGCATTAACAGGCTGGCATTAAAACCCATTAAAAAACAAGGATGTTGCAAAATATAATTAAACCAAATACAGAATTAAAAAATAAATATATCTATTAAGTCATCAAATCAGCAGCCTCTGACTATTTACTCAATTTGCAGCTTATGCCTAGCATACGATATAAATAAAAATTTACTTTACCACCGGCATTCAGAGCTTTTGGAACTAAGTTCTCAAAATTAAATAGCAGACTTAAATCCTTTGGATTTTTTCCTCTTTTCGTGTAAACCGACTAACGTAAGATATTATATTAAATATTTAAATTTCGATATATTGTAATGAGAATTTCTTTTTTAGCTCTTATCAATAGCCAGAATGTGTCAGTGGCCTTGCTATCCTTCTGCCTGTATCGGATCTTGTGGTGGCTGCGGCCCAAGTGGTTTCTATGATCCCAGCTTTGGTTCAATGGCTGGCGCATGCCATGGCTTGGGTGGCTCTTGTTGTGGCTGCTGGGGTGGTTGCTGGTGACAAAATGTCTTGTGCCCGACTTGGTAATTATTGAATCCACATCATACTTAATTGTTTGTCTATAGCTACTGCTGTTGCACTTAGATGAGACTGGTTAGCGGATTCGGCTTACAGAAGAAAAGTAGGAAGAATTCTACAGAAACATTTAATATAACAGCCGAGAACGTTACTCTTACATGTAAATTACAAAAAATTAATGTTCCAACAAAATAAAGCCCTTAAATCGATTTATATGTCTATTAATATATCAAAGTACAAATCTCATATTGATTAAAGTAAAAGTTCTATTTAATTTACTGTAAATCGAAAGAGTTACAATAAAATCATTGTCAGCACGAAGCTTAAGTAAAACGCAGTTGAGCATAACTATTGTCAAAAAAAAATATTGCAATTTTGTCTTAAGAAAATAATAATTTAATACAGTTTTGTGCTGTGGTATTTGGGCCCATCCTTGATGCATTATTTGTTAGTAGTTGAGGAGGGACAAAAGACTGTTGCTTATTTAGTAGCTAGTGTAGCTTAACCACGCGTTGCAGTGGTGGTTTTTGACGTCTACTTCATCACTACATAGTATAAAACTAAGTCGCTCGCTTCGAAAATTAGCCATTGTTTATTTATTTAATTATTTACGACACATTAGAAACCTAAACAATAACAGTATGTCTCCACTATTTAATGGATGTTAATAAACATATAAACCTTCCTATTCAATCACTCTATCTATTTAAAAAAAAAACTGCATCAAAATTCGTTGCATAGTTTTGAAGATTTAAGCATACATAGGGATATAAGGACAGAGAAAGCGACTTTATTTTATACTATGTAGTGATTTATAATATCCATTTTGGCTCATATTAAGCCTTCCTTAGAGAGCCAGAATATTAAGTAGGCTATGTCATCAGATGTCAAAATTAAGTTTCGTTTCTTTAAGTCAAAAATAATATAATCATTCATCTTTTGTTGCTTAAACAGAAAAGTAGTATATTTGACTACAGAAATTTTGCGTCTGTTTGCAGGGCAGGTAAGAAAATAAACAAACTTAAAAATATTTTTAAAAAATTTGATTTGGTTTAAAGCTGCGTTGTGCTAAATACACATCTTCTGTGTTTTCAATAAAATTCTTTAAATTTATATTGTTTTGGCTAAAATAATCGAGTTCTGATTGTTTTGTGCTAACGGCTTTCATGCTCGGCAATTTGTAAAATACGACAAACTGCTTTTTGAGAAATTAATATTTTATTTATTTTTTTAGCACAGGTGGCAGTCTTTTCTGTAGTTAGACATTGTGCTGCATTGATTGTGTGGATTCCTAACATCCACTAGAACCTATTTCCGTGAAGAAATAAGGTTTGTATATTATTACCAATTAGATACTATATTTTATTAACTTTTAATCCAGCAAGCTCATAAGCCCATCATTCTATCAAGATGTGTAGTCCCTGCTATTCATGCTGTTCCCCATGCGGCCCATGCTGTGGACCATGTGGTCCTCCGTGCTGTAAACGTAATGGACTTGACCCTTGTTGTGGGCCATGTGGCGGCTGTGGACCATGTGGCGGCTGTGGACCCTGCGGACCATGTGGCGGATGTGGACCATGTGGCGGCTGTGGACCGTGTGGACCCTGCGGACCATGTGGCGGCTGTGGGCCATGTGGCGGCTGTGGGCCATGTGGCGGATGTGGACCATGTGGCGGATGTGGACCATGCTGTTAAGCAATCCTTCAGAACGAAATTTAGGATCAATCCAATGCAACAATGTTACATACCGAAACATCTGTAAAAAAAATTTCAAAATCATAAATAAATATTCATCAAATTTTTAAAAACTTTGTTTGCAATTTAAACTACGCAGTGACTTTAATTTGCCAATAGCTATGGAGAAAATTAGTACGTCATCGTAGTCGGTACAATGACCGACTTAACAATCATATCAATCCTTTGGCTAACAACTTAGGGTCAAACACATCGCGCAGAAGATTGAAGCGTCTCCACACAAGAGGCCAATGGACTACTGATTTATTGACAAACCACATCTTGAATATTGCTAAATTAACGTTGCTATTGTTATTATTTTCCATTGTCATTCCAATACTTTAAGCTGGTTAAAATAAAATTGTATTTGCTTACATTTGATAAAAAAATACATTCTACATATTTCCACGCCAAATAATTCTTAGCTATTTTCGCACAGCAGGCTTTGAATTATTCGCCTTTAAATCTTAGGCTGATTTTTCTAAAAAATTCTAAATATTCAGTTCAAAGCCAACACTGGAACCGAAAGTTTAAACATTTTTAAACAAAAAAGTTGTTCTCCTTTTTTCGTGTAACGCGTGCAATGTGAGTCAATTCAACCGACCAAATATATATTATTTTCTAATTTTATTTTATTAAAGCTCAAAACAAATTAAACATGTTTGGATACACGTGCTACCCGGGAGCCTGCATTGGATCTTGCGGCGGTTGCGGACCAAGTGGATTTTGTGACTGCTCTGCACAATACCAAGGACCCTTTAACAGCTGGTGCGGCCCCAGTGGACCGGTTTTCTGGCATGGACGAATGTGTTAATGTTTTTAGGCATGTGGATAAGACCGACATGAGATCTCGCTTGCAGCAGAACATAAGGATGAACAAAGCTACTTATAATTATGCACAAAAAAATTATCTCGTTAAAGCATTAAGTAAAATCATCTAGTATTTATAAACAAACAAAAGAAACGCGAGGTATTTTTAGTTGAAGGGTAATTCATTTTATCTTCAAAATATATGACATAGTGTAACCAAGAGTGGTTGAAGCTGTTGAATTTAATCCGTTCGATTTGGAAAGAATAATCGCAGCGTTATATTTTCAAAAGGTGGTGGATGAGCGGCGGCTTTTTGGTGGACGTCAAAAGCTATATTTAGTGCTTCCGGAAAATACCTAACATCCAACCTTACAATTATCTTTTGAAGTTCTTAAACCTTGTCCAGCATCTAGCAATTCTTTAAAAACCCATTGTTTTCGTAAAAATAACTTTACCAAATTTAATTATATTTTTCAGCATTCTTAACACGTCTCACGTTTATTCTTGTGTAGATCTACTACCACTAACCTTCTTGAATTCACTTCGCTTGTTATCAATGAGGGAATAATACAAACTGACGTTGTTTAAACCGATTTAAGTAACGCATTTGATGCTGTTGGTCATTCTCTGTTGATTCAAAAACTAAAAATATTGAAATTCCAGCAAAACTCTTATTGTGGCCTTGGAGTTCTTGTGTGGTAGAACACATCTGTATTTAAACCTATTTTCCTTACCTCTGGTGTTCTACAGGGGAGTCACCTTAGACCGTTGCTATTTAATCTATTTATTAATGATATTCCAGCGGCTATTGCTAACTCTTATGTATATATGTTTGCTGATGACGTAAAGCTATATTTCACCTAAATTGATACTTCTCTGTGTTACTCACTACAGTCGAATATGGGTGCGTTGTCGGCCTGGTGCCGTTATAACTTAACCTTTTTTAAGGACCCTTCATACTACTCACTATTTGCTTGATAGTTCACCAGAAAAATTATATATTATTTGGTACACAAAAAGTTTTTAAATCATCTGCATCCTTACCTATTTTTGTGGCGTCTGGAGTAACAAGCTGGCATTCCAGCAGTAATTACAAAATCTCGTGTATATATGTTTGCTGGTGGTGTTAAGCTATGTTTAAGTTACAATGCTGATTTTCTGTGTAACTTACTACAATCGGATCTGGGTGGGTTATCGGCCTGGTGCCGTTGTAACTCAATAAGAAACAAGATTTGATAGAATTTTACTATTTATACCCTTAACCCATAAAATGGGTAAATAAGGGTATAATTATATTATTATTATTATTATTATATTGGGGGTAAATACACTGCGACCAAATAGATCTATTGTGCCCCCTTTTGGCCTATAGCTTTCCATCAGGCCCAGGTGTTGATAAAAGCAAGTACCTTGTTGGGTCGATGGTTTCTAAATCGCTAAGTTGCACAATATGTTTTCCTAGAAAACTACTTCTTTCCTTACTAAGGCTACCATTCTGCTATAATGTCAAGGAGGATTCTCCTTCCATTTCGCAGAATTGCAAATCTCGCTGCTGACTATACCTAGCTTTGCGAGGTGACCTCGTAGTCTACAATGTCCTGTCAAGAACCGGTGAGTATCTGAGTCTATTTTTACCCATTGATATTACTTGCTTAAACCGTTTAAGGTTATAGCTACCCAAGAGAATCTTTGCTTGTCTGAGTCCTGGTGTCCTTGCCCAGCTCGTTGTTCGCAGAAGTCTCTTTCATTCCTAAGCTCTTGCCGTATTGTGCTTCTTCCTATACCACAGTACGGCTCGGGTCCTATTAGGGTGTCGCTGCCCCCAGTCTTGCTTGCTTGTCTGCCTCTTCGTTCCCCGCTATTTCGACATGTCCAGGGACCCATCTTAGGGCAAGCCTATTTTGTGATCCCAGAGTGTCTAGCTTGGTTCGTACCTCACGAACTACCTTTCACCTGATTTCGGTCTTACTAAGTGCCAAAATTGCTGCTTGACTATCGGATAGGATGGCTATATCCCTATTCGATAGTTACGCTTTAGATTAAAGTCCACACACCTCCCGATTGCAATACCTCAGCTTGGAATATGCTGGTGTGCATACCTAGGGGCTCGTGGTACATTAGAGGGCCACCACACAAGACCGGAGCCTTGTTGCGTTAGGGATCTATCGGTGTACCATTTTATGGTGTGTGGCTTCATGTTGTGGACCTCTTCCAGAGATGTCCACTCCTTTTTATTACAGAGGTGAACTTGAAACTTTTGACCGAACATGTGTTCGACTTTCATTTCATCCCTTGGCTGTGCCAGAAGGGGAAGATCACCTGATAGCATATCTGCCTCTACTCGACTAAGAATGTGTCCTCTCCCAACTCCTTCACCGGACATTCTTAAGAGGGTTGCCTTTTGTTGCAGCCTAATTGTGTGATGGAGTGGCGTTATCTCCAATAGAACCTCAAGCGCTGATGTGGGACAGGTCCTCATCGCTCCCGTGATTCCTACACATGCCATTCTTTGTAGCTTTGGAAGCTGCTTCTGCACAGTGATTTGCTGTGCCTTATCCCCCATGCAATCACTCCATACGTGAGCATGGGCCTTACTCCATAAGGTATAGCCATCTTATTATTTTTGGTGATGTTCCCCATGACTTCCCGGCTATGCTACGACACGTATACAGCGCTCTGCAGCACTTTGCGATCGTATTCTGAACATGGGTGCCAAAGTTTAATTTACTGTCGAAATTGACCCCAAGGTACTTAACTTCCTTGCTTGTTTCTATTGGACTCCCCGCGAGCCTAATCTCCCTCATCCTTTGTAGCTTGTATATTCTGGTGAACGGAACGATGATTGTTTTAGTAGGGTTTAAGTTGAGACTAACTTCCAACACTAATCATGCGTAATCCTAAGTTCCAGTTGAACATTATCACAAAGAGTTTCTTCATACTTGCCCCGAACTATTATCACAACGTCGTCTGCATAGCCTTGACATTGAATACTCCTGTTCGCAAGTCTACTTAATAGTTCGTCTACTAGTATACTCCATAAGAGGGTGATAAAACCCCCCTTGAGGACAGCCTCTTGTGGTTGTTACTGTTACGGTACTATCTTGTATAGATGCCGTAGCCTGTCTGGACCCTAATAAGGATGAAATCCATCTACTAGTTGTACTGTCCAGCCCTCTTCTATTCAAGGTAGCTTTGACAGCATCATGTGATGTGTTGTCGAAAGCACCTTCAATGTCTAAAAATGCACAAACTGCTACTTCTTTGTTTACTACTGCCGCCCGCAGAGTACGGTCAGCTCATACAGGGCAGTGTCCGTAGACCTGCTGTTCTGTATGCGTGCTGCGTTGCCTGCAGTGGACTCTTGGAGCAGAGTACTCCTTATGTTATAATCCACCAGCTTTTAACGTTTTCAACAAAAACGATGTTAAGCTGATGGGTCTGAAAGACTTTGGTTGGTGGTATCTGTCTTCCCTACTTGGGGATGAAGACCACCCTAGCTCTACTCAAGTGCTTGGTATATGACCAAGTGCTAGGTTACGACAGGATTTTCCTTAGAATGGGTAGGAGTATTCCCTGTCCCTGCTAAGGAATACCGGTGATATGCAATCTAGACCAGGAGATTTGTAAGGCTGGAAGGTTCCAACTGCCCATTTTATTTTCTCCACTGTGACCACCGACTTGGCACATGCCCAGTCAATGGCCGTTGTCTGTGTTGACCTCCTGTTTCAAGCGATTCGCACGGTTGCCAGGGATACTTCTGGGAAGTGCGTCTCAAACAGAAGCTCTAACCTTTGCATATTGGTGCTCGTATATGTATTATCTTACCTTCAAGGCTAAATTAGCCTCCGGCGCCCGTTTGATAATGCTCTATGGAGCCGGGCACCTTCATCGTGCTTGTTATGCTTTCGCAGAAGTCCCTATAGCTCCTGCGCTTGGCCTACCTAATCTCCTTCTGTAGGAGGTGAGGCTTTGCGGTATGTATCCCATGACCCGTCCCTCTTAGCTTTATTGAAGAGATGACGTGTGGTGATACGAGTCTCTAAGACCGTCATTCCACCATGGGGCATCTTTTTCTTTACGCGTTTTCCCTAGTGGGCAGCTTTCTTCATTTGCATCTTTAATGCTACTATTTAGATTTCTAACAATTTTTCTAGCTCACTCGTGCATCTGGTATTCCAGAGTTTTCAGTGGCTAGGTTAAGTTCTAGGGTAGACCTAAATTTTCCCAGTTTGTTTTCCTGGGGTTACGAGTTGGTATACTACTATCGTATTAACTTTAAGTTTGAATAGGATAATCCTGTGATCGGACATGGATTCTTCTGAAGAGACATGCCATTCTCGAAATGTGGCCTAAGAGACCGACTAATCAGGTAATGTCTAATACCTCTTCTCTAACTCTAGTTACAAATGTCGGTGTCGATCCGACATTACCAATTTCTAAGTTATACTTGAATATAAAGTTGGTAAGACACTCACCCCTTTTGTTGATGTCCGTGCTGCCCCATATGGAGTGGTGCGCATTGGCATCGCAGCCGATTATAGCCGGCAGCTTCTCTCTGCAGTGGTCCATCAGCTTTTCTATTTCCGGTGGCGGGCAGTCCAATCACCAGCAAAATAGGAATGCCACCACAATAGGGGGCTTTCCATGCCCTTACGGCAATAGGTACCAGTCCCTAGTGAGGAATTCTGAAAGAATAGTAAAATTAATACATTTCCTTACCATAATGCATGCTCTAGGTGTAGGATCTCTTTGATCAGATTACCTTGAGTCAGCGGTGTACAGGCCTTTTATGCCATTGTTTACCCATGGCTCCTGTACCAGGGCTAGCCCAAGATGTTGGGTGATAAACATCCTGGCCAAGACAGCAAGGCTGCCTAGCCCGATGGAGGTTTATCTGGTAGCCCAGTGACGGTGACGTTTATGTCACCATCACTATTTATGGGTGATCAGTCCCCCTCCCCCGCCTTGAGACTTTTCCCTTTCAACTCCCCGGCTCTTAGATGACCTCATCAACCACAGCCGGACCGTCGATACAGTCATAAATCAGACCATAGCACTAGGGCGGTGGGAGGAAAAGTATGTAACAGGCAGAAGAACATCTCCGACCATAAATTTTTAACAGTATCAACAGCGAGTCATGTCCGTCTGTCCCGTCCGTCTGTCCGTCTGTATGAACGCGTGGATCTCAGAGACTACAAGAGCTAAAGACTTCAGATTTTGAATACAAGTTCTCTTATACCATAAGCAGAACAAGTTTGCTTCAAATTATCGATAACTATTCTGGTTTCCGATATACACATGTGATCGATAACAAAAAAATATCGAATTTTGAAAATGTAAAAATGAGGGTTGAAAGAATGGGTAACAATAGATCTTTTCTGAAAATTTCACCCAAATCGGTTAAGAAACACCGGAGATATCGAGCTTAATCGATTGAAGTTAAGTCAGTATACCAAAGTCTTATATAAATTTAATATATTTGCAACAACTGGGTTCAGGGTATCTTCTAGTCGGGCTCTCCCGACTAGAGCCTTCTTACTTGTTTTGTTTAAAAATATTATAAATCGTAGGCAGCTTTGATTCTTAGTTTCAACATTTTGTATCACAGTTCATACTAGTTTGAAAAATCCTATACTTCATGAACCTTTGTCTGGACAACATTATTTTCTTTTTTGGAATAAAAATAAACAAATTTTAATGGTTTTCAAATCGTAAATTTTTATTGTAAATCCTAATTCCAAAAATGGCTTTAAGGTAAGTGACATTCAGAGCTTCGACTTTTACAAAATATGTATATATTTTGTTTTTGTATACTTTTAAATAAATCATATTTTAAAATTGTGGCCCGTTTTACTTTTCATATCTGGTACGAAAATAATATTTATTTTTTCTTATTCGCATATTCAATTGGCTTTTAGATAAAGCAAATGGTTTTTATGTTAGCCATATGTTGGAATTAGGATCGAATGGACAGCAATACATGAAGCTCAGTACAACTGCATTATTGCTGCTTCTAATGTACATTAAAGTTGGGTGAGCATTATATATATTATATATGTCCTACTAAACAATGATTAATGATTTTTCTCAGTTTTGCATGGTTTTCTTTTAATTGGCATCCAGTTGTTATTTAATGGTGATGATGAAACAATGTGTTTTTATAAGTAAACATAAATGTTGTTCCACTATATAAAAGAGTTTTTTTTTACATATAAAGCAAAAATATTATGTGCAAAAATATAGTCTCTTCAAAAAAAAAAAAATACTGTTGTTTTTTTGAGTATTCAAACTTCTTTTGGTATCAAATTTTGTTAACATAGTTTATGGTTCCTTGATTCATATCGACGGGTGTAGTATTTGAGTAAAAAGTTTTCCAAAGTACTGGTAGTCTAGGAAGTGACGGAAAACTTAGTAGTTTGGGAGGAGTAAAATGAGATTGAATTGAAGGAAGGGCTGAAATCGGAAGTTTTGCAGAAGTAAGATGATTTAGAACTGGAAGTCTGGTAGGAATAGAACGAGATTAACAGAGCAGCTTGGGTGTTTTGAGAAAAGGTAGAAGGGGCAATCAAATTGGGAAGAGAAAGTAAACTTGGAAGAGGCAATATAGTAAGACTCTGAAGAGAAATAGTAGATAGAGGGGGAATTAAAAGCAAAGAGAGTGGAAACAAGGAAGGTTTGTTAGATTTGGTAGAGAAGATATGGCAGGAGGTGAAAGTCTTAACGGAGGAAGACTGTGTAAATAGTATTTGATGACTGTGCTGGTGATCATGATGCTCGACAGGTTTCTTCTGTGTAACAGTAGTGTAACACTCGATTTGTAGGATACGTTAAAGCAAGAATTGTGGATGTAAGCGTTGTCAGCACCAGAAATGTATCGGTTGTTGAAGTACAGGCTGTACGGGATGGGTTGTTTCTGTAGTTGATGCAGGACTTGCTGACTCTAGAGTGTGTTGGCCTTTGAAGAAGGAGCTTTATAGTGAAAAAAAATCAAGATTTTCAACCTTGAATCAAAACTTATGGGTCTGCTTTCTCGTTTAGCAACAAAAATTTCTGAATTGAGTATAAAATATTCTTTACTTTCAGATCGCGCATTCTTAAATCAAGAACGTTTTGGGAATGAGTTAAGAATCAAACTTCTTATTATTTGAGATCTGAAAAACTGAAAATGAACCCACTTGATTTAAGAACTGACAAACTTTAACTAAGATTAAAGTGCACTTAGAAATAAAATGTTAGATTTTAAGTTTTGAGATTATAGATTCATGATTTAAAAATTAAACAATTTCAGAATAAGAATAAATCTACTTAACAGACAAACTCGAAATAAGAATGAAGTAAACTTTAAAATATGATGTTAAATCTTGTTTTAAAGTAAAAGTATCTTGTATTGTTAAGTTAAATTACTTCAATATAGTACAAAGAATATAGTTCTTGAATTTATCCATTTTGTTTTTTAAATAGGAACAACCCAATCTTGATTTAAGTAAAATAAGATCAGAAATAATTGTTTTTATAATAGAGAAAGAACAGAATTTGACAACTCTGATACCAGCATTTAAATAAATAGTTTGTTTTCAAAAGGGCGAGAGGTTTGAGGTGGCTTTAAAATATTTTATGATGCACATCTTTGAAGGAATTCTCAAACACTTTCTATCAACTCTCGTTTAAAAGCTGTGGACGATATACGCATATCCGTTTTTAAAGTCGGGGAGGCTGGGTGCATCTACATTGACACATGTACCATGATATTTGCATGGTTTAAAGTCGATAGCTTTACGCTTTAAAAACTAACAAAAAATATTGTTATAACTTTTAAACACACAATTTTCAACCACTAGGCGTAGACTAGTTACTGTTGTACTATAACTGTTGTATATTGATTTAATTAATTCCAATGAATATCAATTGGATTTGCAAATGGTGGAGTTGGTATTACAGGCAGTTCTGGCAATGACAGTAGTGGTAAACTGATAAAAGCGTAAGGTTTTGTATAATTAATACTTAATATTTTTATCTGTATAAAGATTTTACTATGAAAAATCAGTAAGCTTTCCAAGTGTATGTAGTATTCGGCATGGCGAATATAGCTTCGTCACATGTTTAAATTTTTTGGTGATACAAACTTCACTGGACAACTAGTGTGTTTATAATTCAATATTGTAAGTATTAGTCACTAGTAAATTGCCAATACAAACAATGAATTTCATCAATCAACAGTCAGTAACTTTAATTTTTTGAACTGGTACCTTGACCGGATATTACTTAAAATTAAGTTTGTACATTTTAAATTTAACAATAGTGGCTTAGCTATTAAAATTTACATAAACATCTACACCATTTAGCTCAAATTCTTAAATGATTTTCTCTCTCATTTAAGGGTCATTCAGAGACGTAACTTAAGGCAACATTTTTCAAAATTGTACCAAAGCGAGTGAAAGTATTAACAAAACTCTGAGCAATTAATCTTAATTATAACGATGCCAAAAAGTGCCGCAACGAATTTCGTATGCAGCGCAGGTAAATTGGTAGCTTTGAGTCCTGTCTTAAGCCAGTACCTGGTGTCTATTTAGAATGTCCAAGGATTGTCAGCAAATCAGGTGCACTACGTGATGTGCTTTCAATAAAGTGCACAAAATAAAGAAAATCGACGTTAGAAAAAAACTTTTAATGCGCTTAGGCAAAGAACGATACAAAGCAGAAAATGTTGAACGCTGAATGGTAAACAAAATCAAGAGCAAAGCAAACCACAGACCTGCCAGCACTTAAAGCCCACCTATCTACACACCAACCCTCCCCCAAAACGAACCCGTGCGTGAACAATTTTTCTAAACGAAGCACCCGTTAGAACCAGGAGAAACAGCACGTTTCGGACATGCTTGATGATGATGATCATAATGACGGTTCTGATGATGATAGTCAGTTGAGGATTATTTAAGCAATATTCAAGTTTTTTAGCAAAAAGGTGAGCAGACCTTTTTGCCCAACATTAAATATTACGAAATACTTAATATCCTTTCATTAGGGTCAATCGAAGGTAGATACTTAAAAGACATTAGCTTGGATATTTCGCTAATGAGGCCCATCGATCAGGCATTAGTTGACATTAGTCGGATTCTGTATTGGTCTGCCTTGCGTAATTTTTTAGAAGCATTGACAAAATCTACTCAACTCGAGTACTTCGTTTTATTTATTTTATTTTTCAATTACAGTCAATCTTGTGATTTTTAATCGGTACGTATATGTGTCTCAGTAGGCTACCAATGTAACAGTTGTTTTTGTTCACTTTTGCAAAGGCTCTCTGCTTCACTATTCAGAAATAGCATGCATATAATATTTCGAAGCTTATCAAAATTGTTAACAATCAAAATCGTCATTATTACACAATAATAATTTTAATAGGGAAATATATCAAATTACCAGCATGAATCTATTAAGCTTAGCCAAAAAATTTTCAAAAGGTAAATCTGATAGTGAAAAGCTAGACGCAAAAACTAATAAATTCCATATTAAAATTTCTGCTAGGTTACCCACAGCAACGAAATGTTGAGTTTTTAAAGCACGTTAAGAAACAAGTTCGGAAGACGCAGCCAGATTTTTCCAAGTTCCTAAACAAAAGCTCGGCAACTAGCTTGATAAAGAAGGCAATCACAAAGAACTGTAACCGCAATATGGAGAAGCGCTGCGAAATCCAATTAGCTGCCGAACAGATATGCAAATGCAATGAGATACTCAGGAACCATTATCTACAAAAGCGGAATTTGCATAGGTCACAAATGCAACAGCTGCCAATATTGTCCAAACTAAAGAGTCTAATTGCGCAGGATTCGAAGAGCTCGTTCAAAAGTGATCCGAACGTGAATGATATAAAACGAAGTAATTGGACAGCGGTTAAACGCAATCCCATTGACTATAAACCTCAGAAAAGTGGCAATCCCAATCGATGGCACATGAAGATACCTTCCCGAAAACCAGGGGCAAAGACACGTCCAAGTAAGCGGGGCCGCAGAGCTGTTAAAAATATTAAGCCTCCAAAAGTTCAAGTGCTTAATTGTAAGTCGCCGAATGAAAAAAAGGATCAAAAACTGTCTTTAATTGGAACACTATAAAGAATTGGACGAGGGGGGGGCAAAGGGGGGGGGAAAGGGATATTCAGCGATAAGGGGGGGGGGGAAAAACGGGGGCGTTTTGGGGTCTCTCACCTATCTTGGCACATTTGGTGGCTCTAGCTCAAAATGTGGGGTATGCCATTTCTGATTTCTGCGGGCTGGGGCGGTGGGTGGGCGTGGCTCCTTGATTTTGGGGCGTTACAGCTATCTTCCCACATTTGGGGCTCCCTCTGGAGTACACGCTTTTTTGACGAAGCGTTGGGCCTGGGGTGGCTGGGCGGTTGGTGGGCGTGGCTCTTATGTGCAGTTTGGGGTCCACCTTCTTGGCACTTGGTGCTATAGCTCTTGGGTTGCTTTTGACTTTAAAAGGGGCGGGGCCAATTTGATGCAGTTTTACTTGGACGGGAAATTATTGTTTTTTTTTTAATTTTTTTTTTCCACCCCCGTTTGTAGACCCTCTTACACTTTAATTTACTTCCCAGATAATAGACATCCTCCGGTATTTAATTGGAAACAGGGCTATAAAGAATATGGAGATGTGGAAAATCGGTAGGTTTCAAATAAATATGCTTTTATATATTTAGACTTTAGTGCCTCACATGTATTATTTTTAATTTTTACAGGCAAACTTAGCATTCCACGATTGGACTAAACTAAATTTGTAATTATTGAGATCAAACGGATTATAATACCGAAACATTCTGGCTATATGTAATTTAAAATAAATTTAAAATATTGATGAATTAAAATCAAGATAAATAAGTAAAAAGTTGCTTTAATAAGTTCTAAGTAGTACCACAACCGACCAAAATATCCCAAAAGTATGAGCTGAATATAAATTTTTTAGTCATTGTCACAAAATTAATTGCAAAATCTGATTTTTAAGGTCGAAGCATCTTATATTTGTAATGCCATTTTTATGGCAAGAAACTAGTTCAAAACACATTATAGTTTTGGACATTTATATATCTGGGAGACTAAAAAAAATCTAATGCTCAAATATATTTCAAAACTTGATGTTTGTTTTTATGGCCTGTAAGAAGAAGTAGCTTCGTTGTGCTGGGAAGGTCAGATCGAAAGTAACCAACACCTTTTTTATGTGCCGGTGTAGTTACTACAAAATGTGTTTGCTTATATTTCTTTGAAACAGACAACACACATACATTTTAAGCGTTATATAATTAAAGGCTACTATTAAAATATAAATTTAAAAATTTGTTTTTTCTCAAAAGCTTGAACATAATTAGATAATTATTAAGTTAGGCCTTATAAAATAATTATACCACATTTGCATACTTCTTAAATATAAATGCACTTTTCACCAATAAGAAATTCAAATAAAATGTTGCAAGTATTAATATCTCTTTGCAACAAAAACCATAAAATAAAAATGTGACTTTATACGAGTGTAATACGAAATGCCTTTTAAAGAATTTACTTAGCTTTAAGTAGCACTCAGCAGCACAAAATGTTGGCAAAACAATTAGCAAAACATTTGAGTGGTAAAGTTAACGCACCACTTAACTGTCTTCAACCTAGAATAAAAACCTCCAATTTAACATGCTGTCCCACACACTCACACGTACTTAGAGAGAAGACACATCAAGCATGGTCAAAAAAATTAATTAAAACTTACCTCAATGAACTGACAGCCAATTAAAGTTTACGCAAGAGACACGACAACTTGTCGACCAGGCCAGAGAAAAACTGTTAAAAGAAGATGCCACTGCATAGAAGAGAGGAGAGAAAGAGATGGGGCAGACGATGAACAAATGTAACATTCAACGCGCCATTAAACACGCTGTGTGGATCTAGGAGGAACGGTGGGGTTATGCGAGCCATTGGGGAGACACCGTTTATTGGCCAAAAGCAAACAAACAAAAGCCAACAGAGACCAAAAGCCAAACAATAAGCAGCAGCAGCAGTAGCAGCAAAACAAAGCCAAAAGAGGCAAACGAATAAATACTAGAAAATAAAATGGGCTGCGATCCCAAACCTCCCATCCACCCACTGACAGAATGTGACTTGTTTGTCTTGCACTTGAGCGTCGGCCGCTGTACAGAAGAAGCAGTAACAGCAGCAAAACAATTAACAATCTCCGTTTGTCGTAATTGACTCAAATGAGCGCAAACAATAAATAAAACAGTAACAGTAACAGCAATAGCAACAGCAAGAGCAAGAGCAACAACAGTAACGGTAACCGTAACCATTAACAGCGCCAAAGAGAGCAAAACAAAGCCAATGGCGATGGCGATTCTTTCCCGCAGAACCAAAAAGGTCCTTCACTTAGAGATGGTAGATAAGACCTGTGCCGGCTCTAAAAGAGAGCTCTTTAGCTCTGCATAGACTCAAAAGCAAGAAATAAGATTTTATAAAAAACTGCATATGAACAATAATATACAACAAAATAATGTTATTGTTTATTTATTGACTATTTCCTGGTGCTACAAGTAGGAGTACTTTTCAACTAGTGCACAAGTAATATGTTATTTGTTCAGCATTAATTTACACATATGTATTGTAATGTCATGTGTACCCAAAAAGCTAAGACAGTAAATGATTTATTCTACCTTTTTAGCAAACACAGCCAAAAAACATTTGTGTATTGAATCAATAGAAATGTTATTACTTGATTATTATTATTATTTTGTAAATATGTACTTCTGACTTCCTAAGTTCCACTCTTTTTGTACAAACCCCATTATTAATATATATATTTAATTCTTACACAACGCACAAAGTTTTTATAAACGTTTTTATGCTGTCATCTCTAGGAACACACAAACACTCACACTCGCACGCCCGCACACATACACGCCTTATTTGACTCATAAGCGAGCCGTAAGAGCAACTACACCGCATCGTGCACGTCCTGTATCACGTTTGCCTTTGCAAAAGAAGACGAAAAAGTGGAATCACGGGTTGGGCTGCATTTTGTCATGCCGTTGCTTCGATTGTTTGCACAGCTTGCTTGTCAGGAATGCCACTGTCACGACAGTGGGTTGGCTTTGGATGCTGGTTGGGGTAAGTGGATATCTTTGGCTAAGTGCAGCCAGGAAGGCTGCCATTCATTCAGCCGCCAGCAGAGCGCTCCAGTTTTTGCCAACTGTTTGCACTACAATATTGTATTTTTAATTATTCAAGTTCTCGAGTGCAGTTTGCTGCTGCCCTGCTGCCCCAACAGTGGGCATTGTATTCCACAAGTCCGTCGAGTGAAGCAGAAGCGGCAAGCTGTACGATGGGCATAATATAGTGCTGGCTACTTAGTCCGCTATAAAGTGGGCAATGACAACTGTCAAACACATGGCAATCCGATACTTGAGTCAATGTGAACTGTGCCAGTTGTCTATTATGTAATCAAAATGACTTTTCCTTTGTAATTGTTTGAACGATTTAATCCTTCACGGACACACAGAATTCTAAGGGCCTTTAAGTAGTTTGGTTAAGTATTAACTATTAAGGCAGCATTAGTTTCTTAACGTTCGACAAAATGCTTGAGATATATCTCTATTTGTTTAAATAGCGAACATAGTAACAGTAGACTTTAAGTCGCAATAAAACCATATTTCAAATGTGCCTTTTTAAGCAAATTTATTATTTTGCATAATTGTCTTTATTCGGCAGAGAAAACATACACAAATTCTCGAAAGATTTTTGCTCTCAAAAACGCATATTTCTGATTGAGTTTATACTGAAATTAAGTATGTGTAACTTAGTAATACAATTTTTATGCATTATTAAGACAAAATTAAAATATTAATTTAACTAAGCCACTTTTTTTATTTTTTATTATAAAAAAAAGTAAGATTTATAATTCCAATTAATGAATTTCTCGTATCTTATCGTATTGTGTTTTTTTACTTTCACAGATTTAAAATTAAATACATTTCTTCTTTAATCATCGACTTATAAACAATAAAATATAATTTGGCTTCAATCTGTCATTGTTCTTGCACTTCTTGTTTACTGCAGTTATTATCATACTCATACTCATGAATGTTCTTAGAAATTGGAGCAAAACCCATATTCATAATTAGGCCAAAAATTACACTTTTGTATATTTCTTATATGATTTGTGATTTCTCTTCTTGGATTTACCTAAGCATGGACTTATTTTGTATAACTTTTTGCTTTTCAAGTATACTAAAAATTATGTGTGAATTGAAATTTATACATAAGCAATTATGGGCAAAACCACAACTGGGGCACTTGTCTAGTGGTAAAAGGCATGATGGCTGGCAGCAGCTCTTGTGTATGTCTATGCCCCGTTAGAATGCCTTTCTGTGTGAATGAGTAAGAGTGTGTGAGTGTGTGTGTGTGTGTGTATGCCATGGACCAATTATGCGCACATTTCATGCATAAGAAAATTCAATTCCACGTTCATTTGCACATGCAAATCAAATTTATTTGCGGCAAGCACTCGGCACTTATGCAGGAAGCGGCAGGACGAGACAGGACAAGCTGGAGACGTTGTTACCGGATGGGCTCTGGCACTAAAAGTAACTGAAGCTCTTCTGCCTGATTGTTGTTGCCTGGTGATGATGCTGTCATTGCAGCAGCAGACAAAAAAAAAAAAAACCAAGAAATATTTCATAGCGAACTTTTGTAAATGACGTTGATGATGAGTTGCAGCCAAAGCGAATCTACATTACGAGTCGCTCAACTCTTTCTCTCTCCCTCCCTCTCTCTCTCTCTCTCTCTTTCTCTCGCACTCACTCTCTTAGTATCTGTCTTTCGTCATTCATTTATGCAATTTTCAATATGGCATTCAAGTGTTAATGCCACGCACTTGAAAGGCACTTGAGGTATTGCGAATTTTCAGGCAACAGCATTACTTCTAAAAGCCTGCCACATCATCAGTTGGTATTTTGTGCCCAAATGCATTTAAACTGAATGCTAATTTGGTTACTACATATGATAATTTGGAAGCTGTCTAATAGATATCAGATGTTAGTTTGCCACATCAAGTGTTTTAGTGCATTTTAATTAGAAATTCAATAACTAAATTACCATTCTACGATCTGCAATTAAATTGCTTTAATTGTATTTCTATCTTTATTTTTAGATTTAGTGGATGGTATATTTTCAGTCTACACCGCTGTTGACTGTTTTCTGGAAGTTCCATATCCGGTATATATTCATTATTCTCCAATTGGTTGCGATATCGTCTGTAATAAGTTGCTAAAACTTACCATAAATTATTTTTAAGTTTTGGTATTTTTTAGTATTAATTTTCAGTACTGCAAGCGCTGTGAAAGTAACTATGAACAATAATAAAATATTAAATATTTAAATCGTCTGCTGAAATCTTAAGCCGTTTGTTTTGCAGTAGCAGCCTTCGGGTCTCGGTGAAGGACATCTATGTTAAATATATTATTTGTATTAAAAAAGTCATTTGATAGTAAAAAAAAACAAAAAACATTCACAATTTCTATGCTCGTACTATATAAACTAAAGAATAGCACTCTGAGAAGGCAAGTTGCAAACACTTAAAGAGTATGCAATAATTTTAAGATTTGAATGGAAATCATTTCCGGTTTGTGGCCAATTTCGAATTCAAGGCTTATGCAGTGTCCACTTAAATGTTGAGCAGTCAATATGGTAAACGAGTGGCGGTGATCCATTAGTCATTGACGGTAGACCCACTTTTAATTATTAAAAGCGTTCTCGGCATAGACAACTTCTTTTTTGTACTTGTGCCAAAAGCGGGTGGCGTTATCATTAGCCTTTTTCTGTTCTTCACAAGCAGGAGAGGATGGAGTGATGGTTGTTGGTCTCTTCAAGTGGCTTAGCTAAATGTGTCGCAGGGATTTGCCACCCCTTGTCGTGCCCCCTAGTTCAGTGTCAGCTCTTGTTCTTCATTGTTTTTGGACGCGAGTTTCCGCCGCAAGGCTAATGTGATTTTTATTGGATTTATAAACTTAAGTGTCAACTTCCGGGCTTGCTGCGCGACTTTTCTTCTTATTCTTTTTTTACTGAGATTTTTTTTTTTTTTTGCTTCTCTTTCACATTGATATTGGCTGCAATTTGCATTTTGTGTGATTTTCTTTGAAAATTTAAATGCCATCTGAACTTCCACATTAAGTTCAGAGCATAAATATTATGACTCCCAAATGCTTTGGTTTTTCTTTTCTTTCCGATTGAATTTGCATTGTTCACCGTCAGACTTAAGACTTTGCAACTTGGACTTTTAAGCATATTGTAATAGAGTTCTTCCTCATGCAGACGACAGACAGTCCGTTTGAACTTTCCACAAGAGTTTGCCAGCTTGTTTTGAAAGTTTTCCGAAAATGTTATCGAAGTTCGACGCTTTTCCTGTCCTCTGTGTGTTTTGGATTGAGTGTTTGTCTGTCCATTTCAGACTCTTTTGCGCTCACACTGTTCATTAGATTGTATAATTAAATTCTACATTAAATTAGTTGAATTTGCTTGTTACTAACGCCAGTGTTACGGTAATTGAAGACAAGCAACAAATATTTCGATTTTAGCTTACATAGTTGCGATTGCTGTTTCGGAAAACTTATTTCGACAACGACAGCTTAATAATGACTTTGAGTTCTTAGTAGTAAATGCAACGACCTACTTGTTAAAACTTGAAGCTTGAGAAGTTTCTGGACGTTTTTGGATGTAGTGATTATTTGTCTATTTATTTAATATAATATTGCTTAAAAAATAAAAAGAAAAACTTTATTTATAATTTGTCAAGTGTATTACTATGATGTAAAAACGTTTTTAATAATTATTTTTATATTTCTCTGTTGTAAATTCCGCGCCCTGCATTTGCACATATTAAAACTGGATATAAAAGCAACATAAAAAGTTTTTTATTTTTTGGGTGGAATAAATGGTAAAAGTAAAACATAATCAACGAGAGACACATACAAACAGGCACACACTCTTAAATATTCACACACACACACACACACATTCTTACGTACAGCCACTCATGCATATTGGCTTTTCAATTAGCGTAATTAATTCGGTCTTTTCGGCAACAAAAATGACAAAAACAACCAAATATGACCAACGGAATAGCACCGCGAATGTGTGCAGAAGAGATGTAACAGACAAAGACAAAGAGTGTGAAAGATAGAAAATGCATGTGCGTGATTGACAAAGCAAGTGCAAGAGATATGAGATTTTTGTGATGCCATCAATCGCCATTCGCTGCACTAACTGACAGAGAGATAGAACCGATAAATCAGACAAACTTTGCTTGTCGAAAGCTTGAAAAGTCGCTAGTTGCATGTTTGTTGCACGGATGTAAGCTTAAAATACCATTGTCCTTTTATTTATTTAATAATATTAGCATGTTTATACTCTGATAACGAAGTTAAGGAGTATATTAGTTTTGCGCAATGTCCGTCATGCTGTCTGTCCTTCCGAACATCCTTTCGACACCCTTGAAGCTAGAGGCTTGAAACTACAAATATCTTTGTCCACGGGCGTGACAGATAAAGTGTCGATGTTGGGTTTCCATGCCTACTGCGGGGCTAAGAAATTTATCAAATCGAAAACTGAGAATCTATAATTCCACATATTTTCCACCTCCTTACAGCTAGTTGTATCAAATTTGTTGAAAAAATATCGCTATTGCCGTACCCCAAAAAACTGGATCAAACTTTTTTATGCCATACACATGTCAGAGTATACCGCAGTCGGTTACATCAGACTGCAACGTTTTCACTTGTTTTTCAAACATTTTGCTCTATTTTTTCGCTTATTGTTTATATGTTTATTTAAGTTTATCTAAAAAATTAAGTAAAAGGCATTTTTAGAATATTCCGTATTAAAATAACAGATTTGATTTGTCTTATTTTTATAATTTTTAACAGTCAACGTACGATGCCAACAAAGGATTCGACAAAGCGAACTCAGTATTAAATTTTAGTCGCCCATAAACTATTTAAATTTCATTCATTGCATTTGAGCTCATCATTTGGGCATCGAGGCATGACGCAGTGCTTTCCATCTATCGAAGAAACCAGTTCTTGACTGAAATTGTCCCGTCGGAGTTTGAGGGAAAACTAATGATGACGTATCGATTGGCTGAACGTTACTGGTTTTCTGTTTTGGTCAGCGCTATTTTTTTGGCCAATGCAAGTGAAAAGAAAATGTTTGAGTATTGGAAAATGTAATGAATGCGCTCGTCGCGACTTTTGCTGACTCGTTGGTGGTCGATTTGTTTTCATTTACTAGTTGGATGCTCTATGTCTTTCTTTCAGTCTGTCTGTTTAAGATGGTCGCATCTTTTCTGTCTCCAACGGCGGAAATCATTAAAATTTTCCGGCTTATTTGGCAGCGTCCGAGATTGCGGCAAGCAACAAAAGCCAAAAGCGGAGTAAAAGCACGCTTCAAAATTTCAATAACCACAAAAGCTTTTTGCTGTTGTTTTTCCCTTCTCTGGAAACTTCAAATTTTTGGCATTGAAGTGTTTCAGACCAAACCACTCTTTAGCCCCTTTACGAAGTTAGGAAACGCTGGCTGGTTTTACCAATTCTTTTGCTGTGGCTGCTGAGTTGCTGCGTTGCTGCTCTTTTGCCATATTTTCCACTTTGCCTTTTGCGCGTTAACCCGGTTAACAAAAGGGCGCTGAATATTCCCACAGCTCAATCGAATTTCGCCCAAACCAATTTGTACGCAAATCATTTTATCGGCCATCACCACAACAGCGCCACCTACCGTGGGTAATGCGAATATGTACATTTTTGTTCTTTTTTATTATACCCTTAAAAGTTATTAACAGCATTCCACTTTTGACGTTCATGATGCAGCATCGAAAAACGTTGTCTTCCTAACAAATATTAAGACAAATATTAAGACCCTGCCTCCATTCTATATTTTGTATTTAACGTTTCAAATGTATTATTTTGTATATTTTCATCAGGTTCTCATAAAGACATTTGCTGGTAGTATGTGAAACTTGCTTTAAGGTAAGAAAACAATTACCTGGAAACTATTGCGTAAGCTATGTATTTTCCCATGTTTTATTTATCGTTTGATTTAATCGTCTAATCGATTTTTATCGATATATATTTATTTGTATTGTACATTTAAAAAGTGTATTTCGGATTCACGTATCTTATTTTGACTTTGTCATCGTTTTCTACTGTCATCCAGGCGACAATGGCCGTTGACAAGGATCAGGCAAAGGGCCAGCCATAAGTTGGGTTGACTTCAGTTTCGTTGTCCTGTTTTCCCTTTTGCATTTGCATTTGCCATAAAAATATGATTGTTGTGTTTTCCTTTATTACATTGGCTTTGTTTGCCATCCCCTTTGGCGTCCTATTTGTGGCATTCGACTCGTAGTTTTGCTCTTGGCAAAAAACTTGTTTATTTCTTTTGCTCCTCGACTTTTCTTTTATTGATGTACAACTTTAAATAAAAAAATAAAAATGGAATACAAGCCACTTGGACATGGCCAGCGGGAGTTGACGATTTATCATTTATGATGATTGTGATGATGATAATGACGTATGCAGCTGGCTTTCATGCTCGGGGAACTGAAGCTGTCCAACAAAAACTTTTACACTAATCTACACAATTTCCCAAAAAAAAATAAATGCTTTTATTATACCATTGAACAATTTGCATATTTATTTAAATTCTTTTGTTGCTAAAGAAAAACCATTTTTTTATAGCAAGTTGGGCTAATCGTCGTTAAACGTACGAATGGAACCGAGCGATTTGCTATATGTATTTATATGTTTTCAGGATTTTTTGTATTTATGAGGTTTTTATTTGATAACGAGCAAGTTATCCATTTTTTGTATTATGAATCGCAAAGCAAACATGCAAATAATTTGAAGTATTATTTTCAATGTATTACAAAAATGCATACAAAGAATGCACCTATGTAACATGGACAATCTTAAAACCATTTCTCTCCAAAATGAGTGGAAAAAAAAATGATTTTTATCTCGAAGCAGATTTTATTTAATGTCAAAGTCGTTATTTATGATATTATTGAGAAAATTTTAAAACTACTTGCCATAAATAAATTAATTTGGTTTGATTAATATCGGTACACTAAAAAAAGAATGCCGGGTTTGGTTTTTTCATCAACATCTTTTTTCAAACACTATTTAAATATAAATAAGGGTTGCAATATTCTATGCAATTTAAGAATAAGTAAATAAATAAATGAATTGTAATACAATATAATATAATCGTCATAAATAACTTATAAATTGCTAAGATAGATATTTATTTTAAACAATTTATTAAATAATCAAAAATGTATCCAATTCCTTAAGGTGCCAACTGCTTTTAACTGAATACTTTGATATTATTTTGTAGTTGAATGCTCCTTAAATATTGCAAATGCTCTGCACTCAAAGAAACAATCAATCGATCATACAAATTTTAATTTTGAGCTTATGCAAATACATTTAAGGTGTTTCTTAATGTACCTAAGAACAAATCGCATTGAAAAACTGCAAGTTTTAATAATAACGCCATTAGAATATTAAAAGTGGACTTATGACAGGTTTCGAAATTTTAAAATGATTTTTTTAATTATGTAAACATTTAAAAATTACAAGTTCGATAAGCTTATTTTAATGGGTAGTTTCCCTCTATTCAACATTACTTATTTTTTACAGGACCTTTCCAGACCACAACAAATTCACATTGTAGCCCACTGCAAACCATAAATAATTACTACACTTGAAACAATTCGTCAATGTTGCTAAATTTTTGAACGATTTTAGTGGCTTTTCGCGCTTAAATCACAACAACAACAACAATAATAATAATACCATCAGCAACATTAACAACTAAAACATTTTACGTTATTTGCGCATAAATTTAATTGAAAAACTTTTTGGCACTACCACTTGGTGGGTGTTGCAATGGGGGGTGGGGCATCGATTGCGGCCAGTGTAAAACTATTGCAGCAATTTGAGTTCCAAATGCCGCGCACATGGCAAAGCGTGTATCCCACAATCACCCTCCCCTACTCTGTTTATGCCGTGCCACATATGTCGTATGCAGACGACAAAGAAAGAAAGAGAGAGAGAAAGAGATGGTGCGATTTCTGGGCAGCCAACTAGTACCAATATGACTTAAAGTTTGTGCCTGAAATTTACTTTGGAACAAATTAAAAGTTCAATTTCTGCTCTTACCTCGCCGGGGTCCACTGAGCGTGTGAAGTTTTATAAGAGACGTCCAAAAACTTTGGCAGTCGTCATGCTCACTCTCTCTCACTCGGACTTGGATTCTCTCATTCTCTTTCACTCTCAAATCTCAGAGCTCCTTTTGTGTTTACTCCCCACACAACTGTCCGCCCTATGCACTCAATGTTGTACTTTCCATCTTTCCTTCTGCACTCCATGCGCCACCGCACAATCATTAAAGTTTGACGGACTCCGGAACTCTCGGAACACTCTCTCTCTCTCTCCCATTTCTCTCAGTTTCTCCCCAAGCTACAGATCCAAAGTTTTCACGCGCTGTGGCTTCGCTTTTCGGAATTCTGTTTATCATTTGCCTGTTTGTTAAATCCTGCATGCCTGCCCCATGGATTCCATGTGCTGGCTGTGGTGTCAAGTCAGCGAGTGTCAATTATAGCAACAACTGCCATATGGGTATTCTTTCTTTTAAAAAGAAAACAAAAAACTGTACTGAATGTAAGTTTGCAGAGGTAATTGATATGCCCAAATAAACAAACAAAATAAAATCAACAATGTATATTCAACATTTAATTTCCTGTAAGTTTTAAATAAATTAGAACATTTTCTTGTTGCCTCTTGACAGTTTGTAAATCAGAAAATAAATAAATACACACTTCACAACATTTTGCGAAGAATATTTTATTATTGTATATATTTTAAGTTGTATCTTTAAAATATAGCAGTTAGATATGCAATTCTTTTAAGCAGTGCTGAGTGGAATAACTTTGATTTTCAATATAAATAAGCTATTTGAGTTTTAGTTTAACAACTACTAGCATATTATTTTGTAATGCTTAGTCACTTCATTGTTGTTGCGTTTCTCTTTATTTAACATTCAGTTCTCAATCTATTAAATATTTTGGCATAATCACATTAAAATGCCAAACTGTTTAATCCTACAACTAATATATTTCCAAACACACAGAGAGAAGAGTGTAAAAAACTCGTAAACTAAATGGAGTCAGCCAACAGAAAGTTTTTGTTGCTACGCTAAAAAAAAACTATATGGCGAAAAAAAATAAGAGGAGAGAGGGTCGAAAACCCATAAACATGTTGATTACATTTGCAAGATTAAAGCAGACATAATCAATCTCTGCGATTGCCTCGCTCGCTGACTGACTAACTGACTGATCAACTGACTGACTAACTGAATGACTTGGCGTTGCTCAAAGGTGTAAGTGGGAAGAGTTTGTTAGAAGCAGTTGGTGGGAGGGAGTATAATGAAAGAGAAATACAGCTAGATGGCAAGGTGTAAAGCGCTTCACTGACATCGCGCTGACACAAAGAGCGACGTTTGATTAAGCAAAACGCCTTTGGCAGACACACCAGGACATGACACCTACATCACCAGCTGCTACCCTTCACTCACTACCTCGCATTCTCCTCCCTTGACTCGTAACAGCCCCCTTGATTCACATGCTTTGTGCTGCTGCCAAATGCAATCAGATTACACTTCGTTTGGCGTTTTTTTTTTCTCGCTCTTCTGCTGCTGTTGGTGCTGCTAAATTGTCAGTGATAACACAAAGCGAAAGTAGCGCAGCATAAAGAATGAATCTAAATAATAAAAAAAAAAAGCAGAAAGAGAAATGCAAAGAGAAAATGTGGAGAATATTATGCAAAGTTTGCTATTAAATATCAAGTATACGACATGGTCAACGTTGGAACCTCTTTTTAGTTCGCCCAAAGCCACGCACAGCGTTTATCTTATTGTATATCTTAAGTCTATAGTTGAATGTGTGTGTGTATGTGTCTGTGTGTTTGTGTGTGTCTGCAACGCATTGCCATTATGTACATTATAATTTGTTGCGCCTCGAGCTGTTTGCTTAGTTACACCAGAAATCGTAAAAAATGCCACGCAAAGATTCAGGCAGACACAGATAGTGACTGAGACAGAGACACATTCGCTCTCACTCTCTCTCTCTCGCTCTCTGACTTCGCAGCCGTCTCTTGCGTGGCATTTGTATTTGTATTTGTATTATGTATGGCCTGCCACATACGCATATAGTGCGTGAAATTGCTAAAGGAGCAAGCCATCTACGAATGCTTGCGGTCTATTCTATATTCCCTCTCAGTGTCTGCATGTGAATGTGTTATCATTGCGTATGTTTGTATCGGTGGCTGCTATCGTGGTTATGGGAAGTAGTTGAACTGCGCCTCGAGCTAACACTTGTGGGCGGGTCGCCTCGCTCTGTAGAGTGATGATGCGTTCCCTGGTTATGAAATATACGTACATATATACTTAACTAAAGCTTTAATTTCACTTAAAGTTTGCGTTTTTTCAAAAATTTAATATGGAACAGCATGATCCTTCAATATATGTATATGCCCTCAAAAACTAAAAATCTTTGAAACATGTACACATTCGAATATTATCTTTAAGCTCTCCAAGTTGATGGTAATTTGGTTTAGTAACAATGTTAATACTCTGATACCGAAGGTAAAAATTAAATTGGCTTTGTGCAATGTTCGCCTGTCTGCCTGGATAAACGCGCGTTTCTTGGGCATCCTTAAAGCTAGAGACTTGACACTTTGCAAATATCCTGTTCCATTTCTGCATCAGACAAAGTATCAATATAGAAATATCGATAATATGTCGATGCACCTCAAGGTGCAAATCGATAAAACACAAATGTTCTCCCTAGAATCACCATATTAATGATATGTTTACAATACAGTGAGTTTCCTATCGATATTGTCATCGAAGCAATAACTTAGAACTTAACTTAAGTTAGAAGATAATTGGTTCGTTTTGGGTCATTATGAGTTTTTATTTATATTATAAACCATTATGTATTAATATGTAAATATTTATGAGAAGCAAAAAACTTTACGCACAAAAGTAGGCAATGAAATTTTAACATTATTTTTATCAACTATATTAACGCCCGACTTAAAGAAAAAGTAGAAATTGATGTATAACATATCGTACTCTTGACTGATGATAGGGCCACGCATTGTGACCTGTCGACGCTTAAATTAGCTTGCCAAAATTCAAGACAGTGAGCATATATAAAATTTCAGCGTATTTCATATGCGCAAATGGAATGACAAAAATGCATACTCTGCTCGTTTATAAGAATAAGAAGGATTAGTAACCGCACCATATATCATACAGTCATTTTATAAGTGAAAGTTATGGGTTTTTATTTAGAGAGTTCTTACAGAAATAAATTTCAATGATATTAAATTCTTGTGAGTTTTTTAAGTAAAATATGCTGATGTGCGTGTTCGTTACATTTATGTATTTGCATTTGGGAGTGATGTATATATTAATTCATCAGTAGCGATAAAATTTTGCTCTGGATGAACTTATTGCACACAAAGTAAACCTCAAGGCAATTAAATAAATAATTATTTTCAAACATAACAAGTCTATTTTCGTGCTGCAATTTATCACAACTTTAGATCCCACAACTTGCTCAATATTTATTTTAGTTTCAATTTTTTTGTCTGTACTACGCATATCCTTCCGTCCGGCACAAGGCTTCCATCCGGCTTCCTGCTTCATGCGATTGTTTTGTTATTGTTGTTCTTGTTTGTTTCTGCGGTCAGTTTTGTGTTAAGTTTGCTAGCCGCTTTGTATATAAACTGCTTCTAAATTACTTTGACCAAGTTGTTGCTCTCCGTACGCTTTTGCGCCATCATCTCTTGGCCGAGTAAACCTGCTTCTGCTTCCACATTGCCACCACTCTGCTGACAAGATTTGCACTACCCCAAAAAAAATAGATAAAAAAAATAAGTGAGGCAAAAACTTTACCCGGCATTGTTCTTGTCTACGCCTGCAACATGCAACTGTCTGCGTCTAAGCCAAGTCATACATGCCCCCGCCAGTGTTCCGTTTTATGCTAGCTTTCTCTTTCGCACTCTCTCTTTTAGATGTCATCTAAGTTCCACCCAGTTCATTGCCCATTTGGGCGTCCATAACCTTAAGGGCCAACGAAGGTCCATCGTTGCAGCTAAAAGTTGATTTATTGTTTGCATTTTTACAACTTTTGTGTCAGTTTCTGTTTGGTTTTACATTTCGTTTGACTTTGGCATATCTTTCACACACTCTCTCTCTCTCTTTCTCTCTCTCTCTCTGTCCTCTCTTTCCCTGCAACTATACTTTGTTTTTGCTTTTATTGTTTCACATATTGAAATTGTCAACGGGCGGTCGAAGGTCCTTGACTGTTACTCAACTCAGGCTATTTTATAGTTTTAAAATTGTTAAATGATTTATTTGCTGGCAGTCATAAGATAAGAGCTTACTGTCATTATATTCATGATAAATCTTAATTTATTGTATTTCGTGTATTCAGAGAATAATATGTCATTATACTGGGCACCTTTTTACAGATTGTTGTTAAATACCGAAAATAAATTAAAAGTTGCAAAAGCCGTGAACTCATTGGAGTTCGTCTTCGTCGTTGCAGCTCCGATTTCAACACTTCTTACAGTAAAATAGACTGGACATCTCTACAAACTTAACAGAATGCCAATCCTTTAGATTACCGGTAGCATGGTAAAGGTTAAAAGACGTCACAACAAAGCTGGTAAGGAACTAAGACCTAGACCAACCCCATATTGGCAAAGCCGCATTTAATCAAATTTGTCTATCGAAAATGGAACAAAAATATATCAGAGCATAGAAAAAATAAGTATGTGGTCAAACTTGTTGCATACAAATGGCACTGCGAGCAGATCGTCAACAGTATCAGCACATCGCATTTCAAATCTGTGTCGCCATTGTTTGGGATTGTGTCTATAGAATAATGGCGATGGTTATGGTGGTCGCTGCCTTTACCCACACAGTCGGGATCAATGCAGGTCACATCAAAAGCTGGGTGAATCATTGAACACTTCGATGGTTGACTGGACATCATCGAACTGAACAGAGCTATATGGTGTCCTGTTTGGTGAATTGTGTAGCTGATGCTGCCTTTGGCGTTTGTTGGGTATTGAAAGTGCTCTGTCTAAAGTCAAAATTAAAAACCTGATTTTAATCAAATTAAATATGTACGTCACCTTCACCGATTTCTATAAAAAGTTTTAAAAGATTTACGCTCCATTAGAGATGGGCGTCGGGATCCCGAAAAAATTATCGGGATCGGGCGGGATGGGAACGATTTTAGAAAAATTCGGGAAAGTCGGGATAAGTGGTCTATCCCGAAATTCCCACGGGTCCCGGAAAACCTGTTGGGACCCAAACAAAATGTACTCGATAAATGTTCTGTATTTATAGAAATTACCCACCGATTGCATTTTTTAGTGACACGATATATCGCAAGTGCAATAAATGGGAGCATTTAGATGTATTTTCACTATTACGAAATTCGGTCACTCTGTTCCAATAATTGGTGCAGCTATGGCAACCAGTGTTGAAATTTCGCAATTAATTGCCAAAGAAAAAGTGAAGAAATTGTCTTTTTAAATTCTTCCTCAAAAGCCGATGTGTGGGAAAACTTCAACATTATTATTTATCACATAGGTTTTCGGAGTTCTGGGCACCGCACCCCGAAAAGGAAGACGACATCGATGAAGAAATAAATAATTATATTAAGCATAACAGATTTAAGAAAAATTGCGATATTTTAACTTTTTGGCAACAATGCAATAATTTGCCATTGTTGCAAGTGCTCTCAGACAAGTGATCAACGTTCCAACGTCTTCTGCCACCAGCGAAAGGGTTTTTCTACTTCCAGTAGAATTTTGGAAGAGAGAACTCGATTAATTGGAAAAAATGTGAGAGAATATTGTTTTTAAACAAAAATTTAAATTTAAAGTAAGATTATATTTAAAAAATATATATATATACACACTTATTTGAAAATAAAATTTCGGGAAAATGTCGGGACCCGTGGGATAGGCACAAAATTTTTCGGGACAATCGGGATGGGAAAAGCAAATTTGATTTCGTAACGGGATGGGATGGGAAGCATTTTCTTTCCCGATCCCATCTCTACGCTCCATTACTGGATCGACAAAGACGGGACATGGATGAGTCAGAGTCAGAGATGGTCGATTAATTATCGGAGCTTACGATCGCTGAACCGTTTCAGAGAAATCGTTTTAGAGGAAACATCTTAGAGGAAACTATCAAACAATTGACTCGGTAATAAATTGTCTAACACAAACCCTGAATCGTTCATATCCAGACATTGACAATTTATTACTGGAACGTCGATCTTTAACTTTCAGTTAAGTCCATATACTGTTTGATTTGATTTAATTTAAAGTTTATTTTCTGTAAACCTTCTTTGCCTTTTCTTGTATTAGGAATTTTGACTTGTTTACAACGATTTCATTTAAATGATCAAAATTAATTCTAGAAATTTGTGTCTGCTTTTCTACGATAGAACAGTTATTGTTAAGTAGGAATCCACACCAAGATATTGAAGCCAAAAACTCTTTGCATCAATAAGAAGAGTTTCAATGTCAAAGAACAAACAACAAGCATATTGAATTCCCAAACACACAACAACAAACGATATCTTGTTGAACCAGTTTCAATTTAATTTGTAAATAAATGTGTAAACAAAAGTGCATATTCCAGCCAAGAAAAATAGAAAAAACAAAAATAAATAATCAATAAAAATATCAAATAAAACAAAAAGTTTACGTATTATAACGTTGGGGGTTAGGAAAGGGCATCATTGGCTGCACCAAACTTTGATAGTTCTAGTAGCTATCTTCCCAATTTGTGTTCTAGCTGTAGGATTGCAAATATGTGGATTTATCGTTTGAGTTATCGAATATAGCGATTTGCCAGCCCCCAGTTACGTAGAACTTTATCTTTTTATTTACTATCCCTAAAATAAAAAAAATTGGAAAGTTTCAAGTCTCTAGCTTGAAGGGTGTGGAAAAACTTCACACATACGGCGGACATTGCACAACTTCTTTACGAATATAAAAACACTCAAGAAGTACAGTGAGCGTTGCAGCCAAAGACACAAAAAGAGTGTAAATAATTTGAAATTGAATTAGACATGGAATGTTAATTTAGGTATTGGTTGCTATAGTTGAAATAAATAACAATATCTATGACTTCTATGAGATAATTCATGAACTATGTACTATGAAAAAAAGTTAAATTTATATCCTTGTCCCACTTCACACGCTTAGACATTTTTTACTCTACATTCAGAGGTATCTTAATTTCCGGTGTCACTTTACAAAGCAAAGAATGTTTAGTAGTGTAAGTGTGAGCATTATTACGTTCTTTTCTGCTTAAAGTTTATTAAAAATTTTGTCACTATTTCGAGTTTTCGGTTTGTTCCTTTTAGAGTACTCCATGTAAATTTTGGGTGTTCACTATTTCGAGGTGTTCACTATTTAGGGTGTTCACTATATCCAGACACGACTGTATATACACACTTCTTTGAAAATAAAATTTCGGGAAAATGTCGGGACCCGTGGGATAGGCACAAAATTTTTCGGGACAATCGGGATGGGAAAAGCAAATTTGATTTCGTAACGGGATGGGATGGGAAGCATTTTCTTTCCCGATCCCATCTCTACGCTCCATTACTGGATCGACAAAGACGGGACATGGATGAGTCAGAGTCAGAGATGGTCGATTAATTATCGGAGCTTACGATCGCTGAACCGTTTCAGAGAAATCGTTTTAGAGGAAACATCTTAGAGGAAACTATCAAACAATTGACTCGGTAATAAATTGTCTAACACAAACCCTGAATCGTTCATATCCAGACATTGACAATTTATTACTGGAACGTCGATCTTTAACTTTCAGTTAAGTCCATATACTGTTTGATTTGATTTAATTTAAAGTTTATTTTCTGTAAACCTTCTTTGCCTTTTCTTGTATTAGGAATTTTGACTTGTTTACAACGATTTCATTTAAATGATCAAAATTAATTCTAGAAATTTGTGTCTGCTTTTCTACGATAGAACAGTTATTGTTAAGTAGGAATCCACACCAAGATATTGAAGCCAAAAACTCTTTGCATCAATAAGAAGAGTTTCAATGTCAAAGAACAAACAACAAGCATATTGAATTCCCAAACACACAACAACAAACGATATCTTGTTGAACCAGTTTCAATTTAATGTAAATAAATGTGTAAACAAAAAGTGCATATTCCAGCCAAGAAAAATAGAAAAAACAAAAAATAAATAATCAATAAAAATATCAAATAAAACAAAAAGTTTACGTATTATAATTTTTGAGTTCTATAACTTGAAAGCTTTTAGGTATATTGCGGTGCTTCAAAGGACTTACAGTTGATTAATTGTGAATGCTTTGCTCGACGAAGCCACTTGAGGCACCATTGATTGAGCGTATCGAACGTGGCAAGAAGGCCAGTGGCAAACGTCAGGATTGCTGTTAATTTTCTTGGTAAGGACACCGCCCAATTACGCAAATCCTTTGACATTAATTCAAAACACAATGAGCAATAGCTCCGCTGAAGCAGCAGCAGCAGCATCAGCAGCTGCCTGCCAGGAACACACAAGACAACAACAACAACAAATCACACAATTGCCAGGATGCAGCCTAAACAATGCAAGCGCATCTTTAATTAATGCAACAACACACACAGGACGAACGGAGGGACCATTTAAATGCCACACTGGCAGACAGTTTGTCACTCAGTGAGATAGTGAGTGCACTTAGAAAAATATTCAACGCAATACTAAGAACTCATGCCTCATGCCATAAACAATGTTATTCATTTCTTAATGATAGTGGTTTTTCTATATATATTCAAAATCTGAATAATAAGAGAAGAATTGATAAGATATTGCAAAATTTTTATTATAAACGATGAGAAAACAATTGAATAAAATATAATTTTATTTCAAATTTTCGGGCTTATTAATCAAAAGAGCTTAGTTGATGTTAAGCAATAAGTTCAGTCTCTTGTGGTGCTTTTTTTTGGTAGGATTATTAGTCATTTATTTTGTAAATTAGAAACAAATTTTATTCTACCTTTCAGTTGAATTTTTTCATCTGTGCAATCTTAAAAATTTAAAGATAAATTGTGTGTTTTTTATTGGGTATCTTCCCTTCTGTTTTGGTCTCTTTTTCTCTATAAATGTGTCTCTTTTTCTCTCTCTGCACAATGACTATCTGCTTGTCTCCTTGCTCATGTACCATGTACCATGTCCCTTGTCTCGTGTCCTTTCTGTTGGTGCCTTGTCTTGCCTTGCGGTTTCGGACTGCACTTGGAGCCCGTTTAGTGAGTGGGGGAGCAAGAGGAACGAGGGGAGGATGTCGTGGCTTGGCCTTTATGCTCGTCTAATGCAATATACGCCTCGACAGACAAAAGCAATCCATAGCAATTGTCTGCGGCTGGTGCTGAACGAGTGTCCTGGTGCCTAGGACAACTATTGTTTAAATAAGTACAACTGTCCCTTAACCTTCACCCACTCCCCCGCCCTCTCAGCCCCTCACAATACTGCAGGCAGGCTTGTTGACATACGGGAATACAAAATAGAAAATGGTTTTCGGATTGCAATGCGACAAGGCTTCAATATATTCCGTATACTTCTGCTGCTGCTGATGCAGCTACGTGATGCACTTTGATTTTGATGATGATGAATTGTTATGCAATCCCGCATGCCCTCACTCACTCCTTTAGACTCGACATCTGCCAAACCATGTGATGGTCCTTCCCATTCTCTTTTCCAGTTGCATGCTCGCCTGCATCTCAACCCGAAACTTAATTAGCATTGCAGCTGACTCGAAATCAAATTAATTACCAATGCACAGGTACTCACAGTACAGCTGATTGCGCATTGAGTAAGTAAATTTCGATAAGAGACAACAACAATTCCTCATTAAGATCAACAATAATAAGTTTTAGACAACCAAACACATGCACTATGCATCCTAGGACCATATTTAGAAAGATTTTATTGTTAAATTATTGCTGGTTTAATTTGTTTTTTTAAATTTTATTGTCCTCTCATTTAAAGAACCGACATTATATATAGAATTAAGGAACATTAAACTTTTAATGTAACTAAAGATATCGACATCAGGCCATCCCAGTTAAACAACTATACAAAGCTTATATTAATCCTGCGTCTCAGCATTTATTCGATCAGGTTCGCTTCGCGGTGTTTGACTCCCTGGGCAACTCATGCATCGGTGATCTCGTCTGGGATAACATTATTTAAAGCGCCCTTTATGTCTACGAAGACTATGAAGAAGTGTTCTGTATTGATGTTTAACGATGTTTGATTAAAAACAAAAATGTTGTAATACTTTTATGACTTTTTACAACAAACACAATTTCAATTTGGAATGTTTTGATTTAAACATTAAGAAGATGCGTACCGAAAGTGTGCAAAAGTCGACTACTGTATGGAAGTGAAAATCAATATATGACAGTCCGATCGTAAAGAGCTATATACCGATCGAATAGAAACCGTTAAAAAAAGGATGTGCGTCCCAAGACACTTAGAAATTCAATTGGTTCCGGAGAAATGGGGGTGAAAGTGAAAATTTCCAAAATTTTAACTCTTTTCGCCAATGGATTGGTGATGCACTCTTTAAGTGAGGTTTTGTTTCTGCTTTAAACACGCGTCTTACGACTTCCAAATCATCTCAATCCGATACTCTATTAAAGTTTTATAATAAACAAGATTTGGACGGTGCTTCCCGAATGAAAGCTTTTGTCCCTTTGATTATTTGTTTGTTTGAATCACATTGCTTTTAAGGGTCCTCAAATCACTTTTATTATTTCAAACAGCTCGAGCCGAAAGACTTTTGTTCTACCACTTTTTGGAAAGCCCGTTGTTACAAAACTAGGTTTGGATACAGAAAAGAGAGAATGACCAACAGAATCAAATGCGTTACTAAAATTGGTGTAAACAACGTCAGTTTGCATTTTTCCGGGCAAATTAAATAACTTATGTAAGGGCCTACAAAGTAAATCCGCACTCAGTAATAATTGGGATATAGTATATGAAATTTGACGTTTGAACTCGAAAAGGACAGGAAACTCGATGAGTAAGTGTATATATACTCAGAAAATGGATCGGAACTTGTTTTTGTGTTATCGAGGTAAGCAGAGAATGGCAAGCAAGAATATTTTTGTTTTGAGTTAACAAATTTATTAAATTGTTTAGGATCACGGGAAAAGCTTAATCTACAACGATTGAGATAATTATTATAACAAGATGTGTTAGCAGAAATAAAATAATACTTTGTAATTATATTTCGCGATTTTTTAAATTTTTCCGTCGTGAACCAAGCGAGTTCTAGATCTTATAAATATGTCAATGGCTGTTTCAAGAATAAAGGTGAGACCAATTAGTATGCTGAAGAAGATCATTCAATTTAGTAAAGTTAGTTTTATGAAAGGTTTTTAAGAAATTATTAGATGATGGTCAAGGTTTAAGAATTTCAAAGGATAATTCTAAGGTTGGATGGTAGGTACCTTCCGAAAGGAGAGAGGGGATACTCAACTGTCATAACTACAATCCAAATCACACACAAATATTAAATCCAGCATTCTACCACTACAATTGCAATGCACCCCGCCATCTTGCTTTAGGCCCAACTCCAGAAGACCATCGATAATTTCAACGGATTGCGCAGAAGATGTGTTATTCACAATGTAAGGTGATCCATATTCTTCAACAATGACGAAACAAGTTGCAGGGCACTCAGATGGAATGAGAAGATGCTATCAGAATGAGAAGGAATATAGGAACAAGTAATATACAGTTAACGGCCGCTAAATAATATTTTGGCACAAATAACTTAGCAAGTTTTTATTGTTAAATTTCTTCTTGACAATCGAAAGTTAATTGTGAATTCATAAAATGAGTACAATTATTTCTTTATTTTCAAGATAGGTGCTCAAAGATGTTTATACCTTGAGTATATACGATTGAATTCTTTATTGTTGAAGATTTCATAATATTATTCATCATATAATTTTAATCCACAAAATGACTCAACTATTAGGATTTTGTCTGTTTTAACAAGATCCTTCCAACCTGGTGTTTCAGAAACGCTCTTATTATTATCTTTTATGTATTGAATTGCCCTTGACTTAAGTTCGTCTTCTTGATATAGATCAGCCAACTTTAGCGTCCTAGCTGCAGTTTCAACACATAAATTCTCGTGTAGACAATTTAAGCACATAGCCCTTAGGCGCTCGAAATCGTATTTGTCAGCAGCCAAAAGCAGTTCTTCAGTCATGTATTTCAAATTAGGAGCGTTTTCTGTGTAGATGAATCGAAGCATTTCAAGGACAACTTCGTACTTAAAATCACTGATGGTAACACAATTCTGCTGACTCTCCTCCAACGGATGCTTAAACATGGCAGCAAAAACTTTGCTGCGTGCTGTGTGCAATGAAATTCTTGTTATGATTATGTTCTTAAATATTTTCTTAATATTTCTTACCTGATAAAATGTTTTTATGAGCCGGTATTTTTTTGCCGTCGCCTGTTTCAATTGTCACATCAGCAAAGGCTTTCGAATTAAGTAAGGCGTCAAGATCGTCAAGTATTTTGTTTTTCGGAATGGGGATTATGTACACGGTTATGATCAGTTAGCACAAGGCTGACTTTACAGAGTATTTTAAGCGTGTCGTCGGGCGAAATTTTATTCGGCTCTTTATACATTTCATTGTACCAAATTGCTAACGCGTAGGGGTTAGAGTTTGTCAAATCTGAATTCTGATCACAATAGCCATTTTTTCCAAATGAAACGCTCAAGTCATATGTGTATTTGCAACAATTATAAGTCGAACTTCTTTCCAAAAATATTTGCAAATACCCATTTTCCTCCAAGCTTCTCGCTTGGAGTAGTATGTAAAATTTATGATTGCTATCTTCAGAAGCTGCAAACTCATTAGATTTTAAGTCATGAATTTCATCGCATTTTTTGATAAATCAAAGTTTTTGATTTCCCATGTGTGACTAAACTTAACCACCTTACGACTTGTGCAACTGTAGCTATCCATGCTTATGAAGCTTGTTATTTCGATTTCACGTTTGCCCGCGCTTTTAGTTCTTGCTTCCGATTGAAGTTCCAAATGAAACTAGAGAATTTGCTTATAACGATAGTTATTTACTCGATTGCTTGTTGCCGACTGTAAACACGTAATAGTGGAGTTCTAATGAGAATGCCGATTAGTTCACAGCAGCTCCAAACAGAATGAATGGATGGCAAGAAAATTGCTCCGGGGCTGATTATGTTTTGCTTGATTGTGCGAATGATTGAATTAAAGTGAAATATGGCTGCTAAAGTTGATGTTTGTTTATAAATTGTTACCTTTGTTGTCTGTACGTCCGTATGAGCGTCTTTTATTCACACCCTCAAATCGGCAGAATATAATTTTTGAAAATATCTTTTTCTATGAGCTGGTCAAATTAATGTCATGCTTGGTGTTATACGCCTACTGGGGGGCTATCTTACTGATAAGTTCGATAACTCAATATCGATAAGTCCACCTATTTCTCACACCCTTACAGTTAGAGTTCCCAAATTTGGTAAGAAGGTAGCTGCTGGCAGCCCCCAAATTCCGAACCAGCCCCCAGCATTTTGAAATCAGAACGCCTACTTCTCCCACAGTTTTTGAGCTAGAGCCACTTAATTTGGTGCCAAGATAGGTAATAAAGATCCCTAAAAAACTGCATCAAAACTTTGAATTCCATATCCACCCATACCGACCTAGAATAATTAAGGAAGATCCCTAAAAAACTGCATCAAAACTTTGAATTCCATATCCACCCATACCGACCTAGAATAATTAAGGATGTCATGGTACAATATGATGATGACGAGATGCCATTCCAATGGAGGTTCCAGCAGGATAACGACCCAAAACACACAGCAAAAGTGGTCAAGGATTGGATTCAAAGCAATGGTGTAGAAGTTCTTTCGTGTAGAAGTTCTCGATTTGAATCCAATTGAGAGCTTGTGGGAGATAGTTAACAGAAAAATTAACAGACAAAATTGCAAAACGGAAGCAAGATATATTCGCAGCCGTAAAAATAGCTTGGGAAACAGTCTCACAGGATATAATTTATAATTATATATCCTTCATGCCTAGAAGATGTGCCTGTGTCCCCAAAAGTAAAGGATTCCCAACGAAATATTAGCTCAAACATTTATTTTTTATTTTTTAGAAGGTGGTGCTTTAGATTTACGATTTACGAGTTAAAATGATTTTTGGACTCAAATTTTTTGTTTATCAATTGTTTCATGCCAACCTCTTTGGCTAACACAATAAATGTATAGCATCGTCAAATGAAAAAAATGGGTTCTTTAGTTCTGTCCGATCCTGTAGATGTAAATTATTATTATGATTCAACAAATAATTCCGTAATTCCCTTTTTTTCTTTTTTTAACTATACAAAAACTGTTTCAGTGACCCTTAATATGGGATCAGGTCCCATGAAATGGGTAAAAATGGTATCTGGGCCTTGTGCAAGTGTATTTTACAAAAAGAAAGAATCATCTCCGACCTCAAAAGAATATACTAAGTCCGCCTTTCTGTCTAGACTCTAGATGAATAATTTTAGAGACTTAAAACCCAAAAAACTAATTAATGCTCTTCTAGACAATAGGTACAAAAGTTAGTTTCAAATTACTTAAAGCTCTTCTTGTGAATGTGTGTATCACCTTGTAGATCTTCCTTGACTAAGACCTGGTTACTTGTTTAAAAGAGTTCCAAAATAAAGTAGAGAAAAATTAAAAATAAAAGTAAAATTGTTGACAAGGGATATAAATAAATACGAACTATCTTAAATAAGCACACAATTGAGCTTAAGATTGAAACTAAATTGTTGTTTTTTTTATTGCATAGACGAAAAAACACTAAATACTAATTACATACGATTATACATACATAGAATTAATAACTAAATTCATTAAAGGAATATAGATAGGTACATATAAAACACAATTTTTTGTTGATTGTTGCTGCTTCTTTTTGTTAAAAACCATAGATCCATTTGCTATGCACGGTTATTAAAAAGATAAAATTCAATTGGGTTGAAAATAATACAAAATACCGAAAATCAAAGGAAAACAAATTCAAATAAATAATAAATTCGATCCAATTGGTTTGAGCGTGTATGAGAAATAGAGAGAGAGGGAGACAGAGCGTATGTGTGTGTGTCTGTGTGTGTGCGTGCAAATGCACGAAATTATGGTGCTGAGTAAGCTAGTGTGCCCATATTATGCGTAGCAGTACTATGTAGTAGTGATGGAGAGAGAGTAATACTTTGATTAAACTGTTAGGGGAAAGGAGTTTGCTCCCATTTTCTGAAAGCAACAACAATCCTAACTATCTTAAATTGTTGAATGCTTAACTCACGCAATAATCACAGCTGCAAATTATTATTTTGACTTTTCTTCTCAGCATTGTATAGTATCATATTAATATATGTGTATAGTACGTTAAGCACTAGCTATATATAGTATATCCATATCAAATAAATGATCTACTCCTTCCTAGTTATAACACATATGGTCCATGAAGTAGTGTTGTCAACTAGCTGCCAACTACAATAACTAAGCTGGAAATATAATTCCTGACTAATTGTTATAAGCTTGGTTCTAAGATTAAGGCCACTTAAGTACGCGATTCGATTAAGTGCAGGTTTGATGATGGATTTCACTTATTTTCCCCCATCAAATTTCAACCTTAGAAGCCAAAATTCATTTTTCCAAATAGGCAGACTTTAATTGTTGATATTCCAGAATGCGTGCAATGCCATATTCCTGTAAAATTAAACGTAAAACAAAATATTAGTTAAGTTCATAAACTATGTACGTTAGGTTGCTTTATTAAGTCTGGTGGAAAAAAAAAACTCACGAAATATTTATGTTCATGAAGCCAACTGATTTTTTTAGCGTTACTATTGGATTACCGGAGAAACTTCTGTTTTTCTTTAATAGTAACACTTTGTGACGCGAAATAATCACTGTCTCTCAATTTGTATTTTTTTAAAAATTACATATAAGGAACATTTAAAAAATTAGTTTGAACAAATCTATTAAAAATCTGAATTTTTGCGTACTTAAGAGTAATGTTCAATCCTAACGTAATACAATTCAATGAGAAACCAAAAGCTCAAGGATCATAAAAAAAAGGTTCGAAGAGGTGGGCCACCGCAAATGAGAAAAAACGGAACGGCGTGCAGAAGAATGAAATGAAGACGAACATGAAAAATGCTAAAAAGAATTTGAGAAAAGCATTCAAACAAGTTAGATGTACTGTAGAGACAATGCAGTAAGAGGAAAAATGTAGCGAAATTGTACCACAACTACAGACTTAGTATGTATTATGGCAATGTGTAAAAAAAGACTATTATATATATTTACATTGTCATTTTCATTAAATAAACTTTTATTTTTTTTAGATAACAAGTCTATGATATAAATAATAAAGTTTACTACTTTTTATTCTCGATACCGAAGTTATGCCCGTCTTGGTGTCCGTTCGTCACTCCGTCTGTATGAAAGCAACTTTTTTCGACAACCGCAAAGCTAGAGACTTTAAGCTTTGCGAATATTTTTCTTCTTGGCACCAACTGCCAAGATTGGGGTTCTACGCCAACTGGGGTGCTGGCAAATCGATAAATTTGATAACTGAAAATCTATCAATTCTTATATTTCGCAAATCCTTACATCTAAAATTACCAAAGTTGGTAAGGAGATAGCTTTTGGCGTTCCCTAAAAAACTGCGCTACTTTTTTGCAAACAGGCCTCTCGTTTTTTCCTTTTTTTTAACAGGTATCGAGTATACCGCAGACGGTTACGTCCGACTGCAACGTTTCCACTTGTTCCTTTTATAACTTAAACATATAATCTTACCCAGTAACCAAACTCAATGGCTGAGGTAACATTAACCACCGACCAAAGACTCCAGAACAGATGCGAGAGCATGGCGAAGAGCTGTATTTCTTCATCAACCTTATCAAGTTCCTCCATAGTGGGTTCATAATGCTCATCATCGTGATATTTCTTTAGGTAAGTGACAATGAAGTCGCGCCGCTGCTGTGCCGTGGCATATTGCTGTTTGTAGTGATGGAAGTAGGGGAACTGTGGATTGGTATAGTCGAAGGACCATTCGATAAAGTGATTGGCCAGATCAAAGCCGCGATAGTTGTAAGCGCAGTACTCAAAGTCAATTATGATGAGATCCGGCTCATGATCGGACATAAAGCTCGAGTCCAGTGCAGAGTCATCTGTGGTATCCAGTTCCGGACAGGGTGATGCACTACGCGATTTACTAGAGATTTAGGAAAGCAATTAGTCAATTTTGGTTGTAGATATTTATTTACATATGGCATGGATAACCTGTATGTATTTGGTAATTTGCTTGGGCCGATTTTTACGACCAGTTTATAACTTTTTACTCAAATCACGACCGCAGCAAGAGGCCATCTAGAATTGTAGGTAGTTTTATATGCATATATGGGGACTTAGTACTAATTTTGGCAATTGGCAAATAAATACGGGTTAGCAGCCAAACAATAAAACGGGTTAAATAAAAACATATTGTAAATTGTTTTTGATGAAAACTCACTTGTCATCTGTATCCAAATTGCTGCTGCCATCCAAGCTGTCTCCCAAAGTCTCATCAAAGTTAGATCTACAGAAGACAAATATATTAGAACAAATATTTTCGTCTGTAAAATTGTATTTAAACCCACCTCAATATACTTATTGATTCCCTGGGTGTACGCTCTTGACCGCTATTCGATTGCCTCAACAAGATGTTGCCTCCCTGAAGATCATTGTGACAAAAGACGACGGGATAATCGCCCGATTCTGTTACCGATCTTAGCCAGGCTATTTCCTTAACATAGTTAATGGAGCGCATTAGTTCCCGTTGCTTTTGCAACACTGTTGAATTGGGCTTTGATTCAATTTTTCCCTTTACAATGCTATCCAAGCTGGCCAGCCAACGATCCATGCAGTTCCATATCCAATCCGGTTCCTTGGACATTGGTATATTCAAGCTGTGAATTTCACCCATTTTCTCAGCGATCTTCATCGAAATGCGTGCATCGCCCAGCTCTGTGGTGGCCAAGGAGCGTGCCTAAGTAAATTTTAAAAAATATATTTATATCAATTGCTATAAAATAGAACATATGCGCAAATTTTATATACATACATAAATATATATTAGCTTAATTTTGCTAAATCCTACTACTAAAATAAACAGCTCATCCTAACAAATTTATTTGCTAGTTCTTCATAGAGTTGGTAACGGGGAATATAATTTTCGGTATAAATACATATTTCTTATAACGTCGTTGGAGTATCTTTTGTAAAAAGTGCATGGCCGGCGGAAAGCTATTAATCGATCAACAACTAAAGCTAAAAAACCAGCTGCAATACGATCATCAGAAGCGGATGAACAACGAGAAGTTATTTTGGAAACTATGCGTCTGCGAACAACCTCAGAGCTTTCAACTGAACCACACGAACAACGAGAAGGTAGAATGTAAGCGGTTTATATGCGCATTGCTCAGTCCAGACGGTGCGTTTCATTATGATGCTAATTATAAATTGTGAAACTATTGCTTTTGGAAAAGTAAAACTTACAGAAATACATCCACTACACTAACAATTATTAGCGGTGATGTCAGGTGACACAAGCGAATCAAAGCTTCTTGTTTTTTAAATACACGGAAGTACATCTCTTGTTATTTTTACATAAGGTTATGTTGTCATGGCAACTTATGCGCAATAAAGCACGCAGGGTAAAGCTAGTACTGTTGAACTTCCGTGTAACGAATCTCAAGGGGACAAAATTCGTCGTATATAACGGGTTTTTGATTGAACCAAATTGCAGCGTTCTGAAAATTAATTCGAAGTATAGAAAGCTTCGTTATACGGAAGTCCGTTATATGGGTATGTGACGCCTTATTTTAATAAAAACTATTCCTAAAATCAGCTTTATATTAATTATTCCTCAAGCTAAAGCAGAGTGGACTAGTCTGTCGACCACCTATAATGTGAAACCACATGCTATTAGATGGTATACGGACGGATCACTAACAGATGAGGGTGCTGGAGCTGGAGTCTGCGGACCCCAGCTCAAATTTCATGAACCCCTTGGTAAATTCACCAGCATATTCCAAGCGGAAGTGCATGCTATTGAAAGATGTGCCTCCCTTAACATCTAGAGGGAATACGTTCATAGAGACATAGCCATTTTCTCCGACAGCCAGGCAGCGATCAAAGCACTCAGTGCTTACAAGATCGTCTCCAAGCTGGTTTGGCAATGTATAGAAGCACTCAACAGGTTGGGCAGTAACAACACAGTCACCATCTATTGGGTACCAGGACATGCGGGTATTCCCGGCAAAGAGGTTTGCCGATATTATGGCCAGGAGAGGAGCTAGCACTCCTTTCCACGGCCCTGAACCTTTCTGTGGGCTAGGACCAGGGATTATCAGTCAGAGCAGTCGCATCGATCTGCTTAATGCATGCGAGGACGCTTGGCGGTCTTCACATGGGGCAAGACAGAGCAAGCGACTGCTAGGTAGTTACAACAAGAAGAGAACTGAGGACTGTCTGAAGCTGAGCAAAGGATCTCTTCGGATAGTCACGGGTTTCTTGACTAGGCACTGCAGACTGCGCAAGCATCTGCATAATCTCAAGTTAGGGGAAGACAGTCTATGCTGACTGTATCTGGAGGGGGATGAGACTCCAGAGCACCTGCTTGAGGAGTGTCCCGCCATCAGTCGACTGAGGCTCTCTCTTCTGGGGAGCCTCTTTCTGTCTACAGAGGAGATGAGGGCTCTCCGACCATGCCACATCGTTGCGTTCGTGCGATCGATTGGGCTGTTCGAGGAGCTTTAACTCACACAACAGTATGAGGGCACAATAGATCCTAGTGGTCGCGGTGCACGATCCTCATCCCAATAATAATAATAATAATAATTCCTTAAGCTACACTTTTAAGTTTACGCCAAATAAACTCTAGTAAATATTATTTTGGTCGTCACCCTTCCCCTTTACCTACCGGTATGTATTGCTCAATGCGTCCACCGGGGAAGATGCCATGTAGCTTAGGTCCAAAATTACGCTCACTGAGCAATGCAAAGACTACAGATTCAGTTATCATGCTCTCCAATGCGTGATCTCCATGTGTTTGTCCATAGATGCGAAGCAAAACCTGTTTAAAACGAGAAAAGGAAAAGATAAATGTATGTTAATATTTGCTGGTGCTAAGTTTTGTTTTTGGGCTATTTGGTATTGGTGATGACCTACCTCACGCGGTTCTTGCTTGGGCGTGTGCAGTCGTCTAAGCAAACTTGAATCGACGCTGTCGCTATCGAAACGTCGACGTTTGTTTGCTTGCTTGGCGCTCAACGCCACGTCATCATCATCATCGGTGGCAGCTGGGGAGACGCCCACGACAACTGTTTGGGCCAAATCGTTGACCAATTCTGGTGCCTCATTATTATTATTGTTGTTGTTGTTATTGGTGCTATTCTTAGCAAATGTCGAGGCAGCTATAACATGTTTGCCAATGTTGACAACATTTGCTTGCTGCTGCTGCTGCTGCTGTTCCACTTCCAAAAGTTGCTGCTCATCAAAGTCATCCAAGTCGGGCAGACTTACGTAATACAGGAAATTCGAGAGGCCACCACTAAGAAAGCAAAACAAAACATAGATCAAATATCAATCGATAAGCTTTGAGCTGTTTGTTATTTAACTCACCTGATGCGCTTCACCACAAGTTGCTCGGGAGTAACCACCTTCCACCTTCCGGTTAGATAGTCGCGGCAAATGCGAGAAGCCGCCTGTCGAATTTCATCAAGAGTGGCCTATGTTAGGGTGGTGCCAATAGAGAAAGCGCGTCAAATCCAGTTCCGTTCAAAAGAGAACATATGAAAAGTACAAGAATAAAAGAGAGTGCGTGCGTTTAGTTACGGAGAGCGACAAAAAATACTCAAGACATTTTCATATTGACAAAACAAATGTTTTTACTAAAAATGGGGCTAACATGGGGCTGCAAAGGGTGGGGTGCTGGTGGTTGGGTTGGAGGTGTACCAAATGTAGTAAGTAAATCTCATTTGCATGAGCTGAAAGCGGCATGAAAATTTTAGCAGACCGAAAACAAGCAAGCGTCAGAGGTCTTGCATTGTTTACGCTGTCGACTTTTTATAGCAAATAAAAGGCCTTGCGTGTTCTTAAATGTGTTGCAATTTTCGACGAAATTGGCTTAAGGGAGATTAAAATTACATGTCAGAAAATTGTACTTTTTATCTTATGTATGTACGTAGCTAGTAGTATAGCCAACCTTGGTATACAAAAATATGCCAATAATATAAAAACCTTGAAACCCAAACTGAGATTTAAGGTATTGCACCAAAAGTCAGGAATTTAATGAGTATACATAATGTATAACAGTTTGTAGCGTAAAAGTATTTAGACCTTGCTAATTACTTGTACCAAATAAACTTTTAGTAAACGGAAATTCAACAATATTCAATTTCAATTTGTACTTGTTTGTCTTTAAATATAAAATATTACAACTAAATTCTGTTAGCTTACATTGCGTCGAAAATGTTGGCATATATGTTCATAATTACAACGTTGACGTTTGCAACAATTCTGATCGATTCGTTGAATATTTAGTTGCTTTTGTCGACGAGTTTTATTTTTATTATTGACGGTTTTACGTTGTCTCATACTATTCTTTACAAAATATCACAAGTTTAAATTTGAATATTATATTATTATATAAAAAATTCAGAACGTCAATTCCGTATGAACGCTAGTTTTTATTTATTAAGATATTCCACGATAAGTCAATTTGTTCCTTACAGCTGAGCAGCCAATAACCAACTAAAAGCAAGGCACAATACAAACCGACTCATCAACGCTCCCAGAGGCTCTCTCTCTCTCTCTCTCTCTCTCTCTCATTCAATATTTTGCGTTCTCTTTGTGGCTAGCAGTTGTTTTGGTGGTTGCTGCAATATCTAAAACGGCACATCATCCCTTGTCTGGGGTTTCAGGGGTAAGCATATGTTTACCTAGACCGTAACTATGAGATATTGTAAAACGTAAATAGGTTCGAGAAACAACAACAGCAACTTAAAAAATTTTGCGTGCTGTGCGAACAGATATAACAAGGCCCAAATGGCTATAAACTGCGTATTGATGTCTGAGCCAGGTAACAAAAATAAACTAATAAAAATAAAAGTAATTTTTAAACTGGTTTCGCAAACAATGTGTACCCAACCCAAGATAAGTTGCCTCATTCGAGTACATGTAATCATTGTCAATACACACTTGAATATAGTGCCTTGATATATGTCGTACATAAGTACATATATTTTAGCCAACTGCGTTCGTTGACCTGCCTAGCCAGAGACTGGCACCTGTTCAAATAGACATAAATAATGCAATAACGCAATTAACAATTTATAATTATAATTTTTATACAAACATATATTGTAGAGCAGAATGTTGTAGTACAGTATAATTTTTAATATTCAATTTTTGTACAGCATTCCATTCAAATGGAAAGTATTCTTCTAGATATATCCTATATACTTTTAAATGGGTGCAGCAGGAATGCAACATCAAGTTTTTTCTTTTCATTTTTCTCATCCAACCCCTTGCCAACTTCTCTTCATCTCTCTCTTCTTCTTTTTCTCTCTCTCGCACCTCTAAGATACAGTGTTACCTTTTCAACAAAAGTGTACCAAGGTAAATATTGTTGGTACAATTGTACCAAATATGAAATTCCCCATTCACAACTCAAATACAATTGTTAATCTTTTTTCTAATATTTTGCTTGACTGAAATGCTTCATTAAAAAACACAATTCATGTATAATAATTAAGCTTTCCAAAAAAGTTTTGGGTAATCCACTTACTACGATTCAAAAGTCCATCAACTTTTGTCCAACACACACGCACACTTACATAGACAAACACGCATTTGATGGATGGAATTTTCCACGCAACAAGAAAATCTTCCATTTGTAGACACAAAGCTTCGGTCTTATCAAGAAGGGTGCCAATACATAAAATATATAATTAAATGAGTACACAGATTAAGAAAATAGTACAACAAAAGCATACGAAACACAAGAAACACAAGAAAACATGCTTGCAAATGACTTAAAGAAATTGCAAATTAGAGAAATTGAAATGTGGTAAGCCCTTTAAGAGCTTAGATGGTGCTTAATTGCACAATTTGAAATGTAATTACAACTAATATAATTAAAAGCAACAACAAGCACTAGACATTAATGCCATGTTAAGTGAATGGCAAAGGTCTTTGATAAGCGGTTCCGGGACGTTATCAGTTGAAGCCTTACGACTTATCAGCGACTAGTATTTTATGGGAAGCCCACTTAGTAGTTGCAAGATGTGCGAACTGTCTTAAAGCAATACCCAATGCAGCAGATACTACTTTGAACTGAGTAGCACAATGGCATATTTTAAAGAGAAAATTTCTAAAATCGTTCGTTTAATCGATTAAATCGATTTTATATGTGTTTAATCAATAAATATAGCCATTGCTTATTGCTATTAAGTTTTTCTTTTGTTCTAATCAGCACATTTTTATAAGTAGGTCAGTAGCAAAGATTATCAAATTAAAAAAAAAAAAAAATCAGATTAGATTTAGCAAAAATAAGCGCGTGTTTTTTAATCACAACAAAAAAAAAAAAAGTTCTCAGTTTTTTCAATTTACATAATTGTTAATATTATATAAATATAAATCTATAGGGTAAAGTATTTTAGATTGCTTAATGCATTGTTGTAGCAATTTACTTCAAAATATTATTAGGTCAGATACTAGATATACATATCTGAAGTATGTTTATTTACTATTTATTTATTTAATGAGAAATGAGCATTGGAAATATCAATACTTTTAAATTGATCTGCCAGTCACGATAGAATAAACAATATATCACGTTTCAATAAAGATGAAAAACAGAAAGCAATATTTAAATCTAAACAAATATGAGTAAGTTTAGTATTATTTTGTTAAGGAAAAAAAGTTTAAGAGTGCGATAAATGCTTTACCGATTTTTATTATATATACAAGTAGTTAATATTTGTGCAACAGTTGACTAAGAAATACTAAATGACTTTTTATTGATATTCTCATATACTAATAGAGGCTATAAATTAATTATGTTTGTTTACTTAATATTTTCTATGTCTATTCTAATAATGCTTTAATTAACTGTCCGATTTTTATGAAATGTATTCCTAGACAAGTAGTTAATATTTTTGCAACATGCGACTAAAAATACTAAATGACTTTTTATTGTTATTCTAATATACTAATAGAGGCTATAAATTAATTATATTTGTTTACTTAATATTTTCTATGTCTATTCAAATAGTATAAGTATAAAATTGATTACAAATTCATTTGAAATTAATTTATGAAATAAACCTTATCTGTTCGCGTGAAAATACATAGACTTAACAAAGATAAAAACCGGATAATTTATGAATGATAATGATAATTGTGTATAAATATATTTTGATTATAATTTTGTATATTCTTTTGTACATAATTGCGTTAATCAAACACTAATTGAGCAAATATCTAGATTCTAGAAATAAAATTTAAAAAAGAAAACAGTAATCTGATATTTGTGGTTTAAGCAAGTTTTATTTATAGTCATTTTTTCATAGCAAAAATTTTAAAGCATTGTGAAACATTGCTGGGGACAAAATATATAAATATTTTTAATAAAATAATAACAATCAATGGCTTTAAAATTATAATAAGCTTAAATAAATAAGATAATAGTTATCTTTATTTTTTTTATTTTAAAAAATCTTCTCTGGTTTTTTTACGTTTAAGTTTCATTAATATAATATAATAATGTACATACATATGTTTATCATCCCACATGATAAATAATTGTTAGTCATTTAGTTAGCACAGTAATTCGCAGCACGATTAAAAATTCACTTGAAGCGTTATAATGCAAAAATAAATAACAACTGTCAACCACATGCATAGACAATAGACAATACTACTTGGCAATCAACTAAAGGCAATTACCTGACTAGAATTTTGCAACTGCGCAGCAGCAGCGACTTCACGTGACCTGTTGCGGCGAAACTGACAACTCCACCAGCAAGCATAACAACAACAACTTCGCTCTAGCGGGAAAGTGTGGTAAAAAATACTCGTCTGCCGATAACTAGTCGAACTGTAAAAGCGAGCCGTGTTTAATACTGCTGCTGCTGCTGCTGCTGCTGTTCGCAAAGACACTTGTGCATAGCCCATTTTGACGCCTGACGATTGACTGCGATTAAAAGCGATTGAAGAGCTTTACGCACAAAAAAAATTGATAGCAACAAGTTAATCACAAATCACAAAAATACCAACTGCTTATCAAGCGCCACGAGCTGTACTAAAAAGTAAAACGCACGACAACAATGTGTGGCATAAAAAAAGGCAGTGTGCGATAAGCTTTACACTCGAACGATTAGCAAGGAATCTAAGTAAGAATCGAAGTCACAAAAAAAAAAATAAAATAAATAACTAAAGGGTAAATCAAAAGAATCGACGGAAGAAACTTCAAATGACGTAGCAAGTCGAAGCATAGATACCCTTGAAGTATGAGATTAGTGTTTCTGAATTTTCAACTTCAAGATTGTTTATTCAATGTATTTTGATTCCATTTAAAGACGCAATTTAAATTAATATGCAATCATTTGCCCACAAATAAAAGTGGATGCAATAGAAAGATAACTTTTACAAATATCGTAAAGTTTATACTATATTATATGTGAACATTCGTGCACTATCATTGTATGAGTCAAGCTGTTTCTAAGAAACAGTTGTTGTTGTTTAAAAAAGTGTTTAGTTTAACTTACCTTTTTTTAATCTTTAACACAAATACAAAAAATTAAAAAAAAACTCAGTTACCTTTAATAAACCAAACCAATTTTCTTCATTATTTCTGAAGTAAAATTTTGATTATTTTTTTGTATTTTAAATTTAGCCCATTCTCATTTTCATTAAAACTTATTAATTTTTTTAAAAATATTTTATGTAAACTGTTAACAGAACAAAATAAAATCAAAAATATTTCAATTATAGTATTTCCGCGAGTCGAACGTCAAAATAAATTCTGTTGACCTTTGTTAAACATTCTAATACAAAAGATTGCGATCACACACAAACGTCGGTCAATGTACGATTTTTAAGCATTTATGGTTTGTACATACAACAAAAATCAAATAAAAACAGGCTAAAGGGTATTTACCTTATTTTACACTTACCGTTTGCAAATTGTTTGACATCTTGTACTGCGCACTCTCACTCCCCGCTGTTTCACTCTTTTTCTGCTGCCGTCTGCTGGCGATGCCGTTCGTTGTTCACAAGGTATGTAACAAAGAGTTGTGTATTGTGTGTTTTTGTATTTATATGTATGTATGCGTACGTATTAAACTTCGCACTAGCACTAACAAGAACAACAAAAACAATCACTGACACGTTTACGTCACTTTTGTACTAAATATAATTACAAATATATAAATAAATAAAAAACAACTTGACGTGTTGTCTGTTTCGCTGTTTATTTAACGGCTTGCTTCTTTTTCTTTCCGGTTTTACATCCACTCGCGCGCACGCTTCGTTTGCAACTGCGATCACCGATTCGGAGCTTTGGCTTGAGAGCGCAAAGAGGACTTCGATTGCCAGCTCTTTATCTTATCAACGCTTTTTTCAAAAGGAGTGTCAATCGATAATGTTATCGATATTTTACGTCAACAGCATCAAGCGATCAAGCTTTTGCAAGAGTGCGCAATTCTTTGCCAATTAATCAGCATGCTGCCGACTCAAGGCTGACTGCTATAACAGTTTAAATATTTAATGCAAACTAGTAGTTGCGAATTTAGTCGATCTCAACTTATATGTAAATGTATATAGTTTACTAAGACCAGTTTATATTTCATTTTTGGCACAAAGTCGATCAAGTGCGT